>CM042139.1:146502736-146539465 GCA_023376005.1 Doryteuthis pealeii
ATAGTCTGCTTCCCACAAATATTAAAGAAAATTCGGGAAATCCGTTGCTGATCTGACCAATAACCGAGCAGCACAGACAGCGTACCCGCCATATGACCTATCACCGTAATGCCGTCAAGACATCCACTCAATTATTTGACAGCTTGGGAAAATGTTAATTTAATCTTTCTTCTTCATTCGATTTACTCTTCCTTGCGGGTTTATCCCTCTTGCCTCTCTCTCTCTCTTACGCCCCATTTAGAGTAGCCAAAACAGTAAGTATTGAAACAAAAGAACCTTTTTTTATTTTCGTAATACGAAATGAAAAGCTAATGGAGGCGCATCACGTCAAATATCATATTTAATTTAGGGTGTCTGTTTGAAGAACATTTCCAAACATAACAAAACGCATTGCAAATTAAGTTGACGTATGATACACTCTGTTTCTTGAAATAGATTTCAGAAATACTGTTTCTTCAGATGGAAGAGGAAAAGAGCACAACAGGAGAATGGGGAAAATAAAGGAGAAACGTGGAATTCTTGATGGAGACGAAAAAAGTTTCATGCAAATTAAAGTATAATAGAAGACATTAAATCGAGAACAAGAGAAAGTGACACTAAACAAATGTGGAATAAAATAAAGATTGACCATTCAAGAACATATAGGGATAAATCAATTATTTAAACCAAGATAAATGTCCCTCTACTTACAGTGAGATCAAAACATCGTTATCAACACCAAGGCGTGCCAACAGCACGGATTCTTTTAAAATTTCTCTCGTCATCTATCCCTATCGACAATCGCAATTGGTAAGTCCTCTAGAAGTAACCCAGTTTCCACACAGTACCGATGAATGATCGATCAACAAAACACTGTGTGGGGTACCATAGGTGAACGTTGCTAATGAGCTCGTCTTATTTCACAGGCAATGTCCAGCATTTCTTACTCGTCTTGCTGCAGTAGTTCGAGAGATCGGAGGTAAATGCCGATAGAACTGCTGTTTTCTAGAATGCTATTTCCAGGATCTACTCAAAGCAGCATGTAGCTTCCTAGTGTAGTTCCCGTCAAGATTTTTCTTTAAGTGCTTCATTAGAGTCCAAGTGGTACAGTTGTACGGACATGGTTACAGCTCGAAAGAATTTCATTTTTTTTCACAGAGATCAAACGGATTTATTCTTTTTAGAGTAATTTGCTCTCGATATACTGAAGAAAATTACGGAATGCTCTTCGAGTCGTAAGTTTATCTTACGATTCTCTGTACTAAGCTCCTAAACAACACTCAATCTTAAGTAAGTGTAAAACCATCTTTTAAAATCGTTATGTTATCAGCTATTTTGTTGTTGTTCTGAGATGATGTATTTCAGGATGTCCACCTATTTCTTACGCTGTAATACATAAAAAATGTACGTTAGAATTATTATCAATACACCCATCCGCTCGTACTTTGCTTACGGTCTATTTGTATTTACCGCTTATAAACACTGATGTAAATAGTTTGAATACCTAGCTTTACATGTAAAGACAGGGTATAACTAAAAAGGGGAAGAAATGCTTATTAAACTTCGTCAAACGTCCAATAACATGTCTTATTAAATTATATCAGTTCACTTTTTTTAAATTTCATGTGGAGTATAGCCAGTGTATCATCGAGGGATGACAAATAATATTAAAATTCCCGGCCTGAATAATTGTTGAAATAGTACCTCATTTATGAATATGTTATGTATCAAACCATATATAATCATGTTCATTAATTCGGCTATTTTACATGTTTAATCTTGAATAAACTAAAACGCTAACACACCTATCTGTTAGTACACTTGTAGAAGACTAGAAAAGTTGTGATTTCTGCTCTGGATTTCTCCACATGAACAGGATGTTACACAAGTTCAGTTTCTTTACAGAGATTAAACAGTTTTTGAGTCAGATTTTTTCCTTCTCCAACACCGTTGCAACACCCAAGGTTAAACGATTCAGTTAGCCCCTACTATTCACCCATAGACGAGGTAGAAGATTGAGATTACTTTAACCACGGTATTAGCCGGCTAGTGAAGTCGACTGGCCTCGTCAAGGAATTGATTCGATCGCCGTGTCAAATTTTTGTTCGACTCAAGACATACACCCGACAGATTTATCCTGTTCATGAACAATATTTCTAAAGCTTATCTTCTAACCTATTTAGAAGATTCAAAGGATATCTAACAGGTGAGTACCGGAAAGTTACTATTTTCTTTGATTAGATTTCTAATCAGAATTTTGTTTCTACAATATTTCTTGACATCTTCTGACAGTACTTTGTTAATAAACTTTTTCTACATCTCTATTGCTTGATGAGTTTGTTGACATTCCCAGCTTGTTTTTTATTTTTCAGCATGTTGTTCTGATCATTTCTGTTTGGATAATTCTACTCAATTTTGTTTGTTTATTTATTTATTATTTTTTTGTTGGGGGGTTGTTATTTATACCGTCTTCATTTAAGCATGCGCAATTCCAAATTATATTCTTTTGTTGTTTTTTGACTCACTATCTAACTATTGCATTTGGGTTTCTAATTATTCTTCCAGAAAAGACCTTAAATCATCCAGTGATTTTATGTCTGTGGCTTTTTATTACATCTTATGTTTATATCTATTATCCTCACTCCTGTGAGTATTAACATCACCGTTAGCTGAATGGCACTTTAAGTGGAGTCTAGGACCAAACAAGTGCTCCTCAGGTCACAGATTCTTCTTAATATCTAACCGATGTACAATGCTGTTTGTCTGGGATTGGGTTGCTGCAGATGTTCGTGTAGTTTCCATGTCCGGCTCCGTGTGTAGGGTGGAGTCATTGTGGACCGTCTCATTTGCACCCAACTACATATGGCTATCACTTCATCCTCTGATTCCACCGATATGTGTCTATCGTTTCCTTTCTTTCGATCTTCACCGGTGACCTGCTGGAACATAAAATCTACCGTTGACAAGATTCTCTTGTTTGCTTGTTATCAGGTCTTGGTCTTCTGTGTGGGATGTGATCAGTCTAATCTCAAAATCTTTGGTATGCATATAAATTTTGTTGTATAGGCGAAATTTTTTATTTATTTTGCATAATTCCCAGTGGATCATCTTTCTGACCCAGTCGTGACTAGCCTTGTATTCTCGTTGTGCTACTTTGCTGTTTTCACATGGTTAATTGTTGCATTGCTGTCTCAACACACCCCATTACATTTCTTTTCTATCGTGTCTATCAATTTTCCTGCTTGATATAATTTTCTAATGACATTGTTTTGTTTATCTCTTGAGGTATGTACTAACCATGTTAACTTTTTTCATGTGTAATTTCCCAGATTGCACTTGAAGTATTTATATAATTTTTTTCTTTCCATGTCTGTTTTTCTTGGTTGTTGTTTTCCTACTTGCAATATGTGCGCTGTTGTTTTGCTTTCGTAATTAATCTTTCGTTGCTCTTTTTTTGTGTATTCTTCCAGTTCTACACAATCCTCTATGCTGACAAGACTCTTCCACTTCATTTCGTGATAGCAGTATGGGCTGTGTCTCGTCATCTCTATGGTTTACCTAGTGCATTAGTCATTCAATCTTTGATTATTGGTCAATCTATCTGGTTTTTGTCTTTAAGAATGGTCAGCTTATACTTATAAGGGAGACGGACAGCGATTTAATTCCGTGATGAGTTTCTATGCAGAGCTTGGTTTAAGTTGTAATTTTGTGTTTGTTTGTTTGTTTTTTCTCGGAGTAATACTTTAAACTTTATTCTCTCATCTCTTTTGGAAGATGGGTGTCGCTTATCTACCGAATTTTTAGTTTTTATGAGTGTGCTCATGGCACATCGGTGTTTAGTATAAAGAAGAAATGGAAGAATAGACTACTAAACAGATAAAGAATATATGAAGAACATAATCAGGCGTAAGAGGGAAATAGATGACGGCCTGAGGCACGGAACGAAAACCATAATCGTTTCATCGACATGTTTAAAAGAGCAAGAAAGGAAAAGTGAAGTTAAATCAAGATATAATTACTGTTTACATATTGAACTAATAAGAATTACTCTTTAAGTATAATTAAGTATATCAAACGTTCGTCCATACAATTAATTATATCTACAGTATGTTAGTTATTATTATTATTATTATATTATTATTATTTATATTATTATTATTATTATCATTCAATATAAATACCTTTCTAAATTAAATTAAATATACTAATATAAATACATATAATCTATGGATGCTTTAGTAAAAGTAATAATTCGTTCATAATTCATATATTTATATTACTCAAACTAAAAACTCATCGTAGGTTGCAATAACCCATTTCGTAAAACGAATATAGGCATAGAAGAACTATGCCAGCTCATGCCATTATGTGGAAACCGATGTCGCTGTTAAGATATAAACGGGATTTTTCCAAGCATGTAGTCACACCAGTACTCGATGATATTCCGCACATTTGACATTAACGAACCTTTTGAAAAAGAAACCTACATGGAACTACACAAGAATGCGCGTTACTGTCTCTGAGCAGTGGAATCGCGTGTTATGAGAGTGTAGTGTTCTACCAAAGATTCACTATACACCACTGTCTTTAATCATATAATACTGAAAAGTAAGACAACAAATATATGTATAATTTAAGGGCTAAACTCATAACGATGTCTCTTGTCACACGTACTCATGGACAAACATGAGTGTTGGCCAACCAGCAAAATCTTACATCAGGCAGCTATATATGGACACTGATCCCGTACTCAGACTGAGAGAGAGAGAGACGAGAGAGAGAAGAGAGAGATGAGAGAGAGAGAAAGAGAGAGAGAAGAGAAGAGAAAGAGAGAGAGAGATGAAGAAGAAAGAAACAGGGGAACCATTCTGTTCGGCACGACTTCATTATGATACATTGTGTAGTGTTTTATTTCTTTTAATAATTTTCTGATATAATATCAGCACTTTTATTATTTTCCGGGATACAGGCAGTTGTAGTTAAATGATTTCATTAATTTATATGTATTTTAGGATTATAAAAGTGCTATATCTATACAGAACAATTTTAAAAGAAATAAAACACACCACAATTCATCATAATGAAGTGTGCCGACAGATGGTATTCCTTTTCTTTCTTTCTGTTCTCTCTCTCTCCTTTCTCTCTCCTTTCTTCTCTCTTTCTCTCTCTCTTCTCTCTCTCTCTCTCTCTCCTCTCTCTCTTCTCAGTCTATCGACGGCATCCATGTCCAATTAGCTGCTGATGTAGATTTTGCTGTGGCAACATCATGTTTGTCCTGAGATTCGTGATGCACTAAGAGAAACAGATGCCGCTCTTATGAGTTACCTCGTTAAGTATACGATATATGTTGGTCTTACTTTTATGGTTTATATGATAAGAGACAAGTGGCTGTATAGCTGAATCTTTGTGAAATTATGTTAACAGGATTGTCAGAGACAGTACGCCGCCTTCTTGTGTCAGTTTCCATGTAGTTTCTTTTCAAAGGTTTCGTTAATGTCCAATGGTGCGGACCATACATCAGTTACTGGTGTATGACTACAGCTTGGAAAATTCCCGTTATATTTAACCAGCGACATCGGTTTCCCACATAATTGCATGAGGCTGGCATTAGTTTTTCTATGCCTATATGCTTTTACGAGTGGATTATTGAACCTAGATGGTATTTATTTTGAGACATATAATTATATGATTGAACGATCTATACTTTTACTAAACACCAATAGATATTCATATGTATTTATGATTTACGTATAATTAATTTCAATTTAAAAGGTCTATATTTGAATGATAATAATAACAATAATAGATATAAAAAAAATTAATAATAAGATAAACTAACATTGAACTGTAGATTAAAGATTTAATTATGACCAACGTTTGATATATTAATTTACTTAAGAGCTATTGCTATTAGTTCAATATGTAAACAGTATAATAATCTTGATTTAACTTTCACTTTTTCCTTTCTTGCCGTCTTTTCAACATTGTCATTTGAAACAAAGATTATTTAATCGCTGTCCGTGCGCTCAGCGTCTATCGATTCCCTCTTACTCTCTATTATCGTTCTTTCATATAATTTTTTTCTGTTAGTACTGTCCTATTTCTTCCCATTTCTTTCTTTATACTAAAAACCGAATGTGCCATGATGACACTCATAAAAAATAAAAATTCGGAGATAAAGCGACACCATCTTCCAAACAGAGATGAGAGAAAAAGTTTAAAAGTATACTCCCGAAGAAAAAACAAACAACAAAAACAACAAAAACCAACTATAAACCAAGCTCTGCAATAGAAAACTCATCAAACGGAATAAATACCTGTCGTCTCCCTTATAAGATAACTGCCATCTTAAAATGGACAAAAACTCAGATAGATTGACCAAAATCAAAAAAATTAATGACATAGTGCACTAGGTTATTACACCATCAGAGATGACAGAAACAGGGCTATATGTACTCAGAATGAAGTGGAAGAAGTTTTCGGCATTAGGATTGTGTGCTGAAGAATAACACAAAAAGAGCAACGAAAGATTAATACGAAAGCCAATAACAACAGCTGCAACATATTGACAAGTAGGAAAACAACAAACACAAGAAAACAGACATGGAAAGAAAAACAATTATATAAATACTTCAAGTGACAAATCTGGGAAATTACACATGAAAAAAGTTGAACATGGTTAAGACATAACCTCAAGAGATAAACAAAACAATGTCATTAGAAAATTATATCAAAGCAAAAATTGATAAGACACGATAGAACAGAAAATGTAGGGTGTGTTGAGACAGCAATGCAACAATACATGTTGAAAACAAGCAAAGGCACACGAGAATCACAAGGCATACGACTGGTCAGAAAGATATCCACGGGAATATGCAAAATAAAATATACAATTTCGCCTATACAACAAAATGTTATATGCAATAAACCGATTTGAGACTAGACTGATTCACACATCCCCACCAGAGACCAGACCCTTGACATAACAGAAAAAGAGAACTTTAGTCAAAACTGGTAGAGTTGTTTAGTCCAGCAGGTCACCGGGTAAACGAAAGAAAAGGAAACGCTAAGACAACATACCGGGTGGATAAGAGGATGAAAGGGATACAATTGTTAGTGGTGCAAACGACACGGTCCAAAATGATTTAAATAACAGAAGGGGGAATGAAATCGACGAACCAATTGAGACCATTCCAGACAAACAGCATTGTGACATCGTTAGTATATAAGAAGAATCCTGGTTGACCTGAGGGACTTGTTTGCACTTAACTCCACTTAAAGTCTCAGCTAAACGCTATGTTTAGTACTCACAAGAGTTGAGATATAATATAAATCATTAAGATGTAGATAAAAAAGCCACCAGCAAGATAATCACTTGAGATTTAAAGGTCTTTTCTGAGAATAATTTAAACCACCAATACAAATAGTTAGAATAGTGAGCAAAAAAAAAACAATCAAAGAATTATAATTTGGACTTGCGCAATGCTTATAATGAGACAGTTATAAAAACAACCCCCCCCCAAAAAAAAATAAATAAATAAATAAAAACAATGAGTTAAATTATCCAATCAGAATGATCAGAACACATGCTGAAAAATAAAAATACAAAAACCTGGGAATGTGCGAAGCAAATCTCATCAAGCAAATAGAGATGTAAGAAAAAGTTTTAAAAAGTTTACTTCGAAGATCAAAATATTTGAGAAAACAAAAAATTCCTGCATTAGACATCTAATCAAAGAAATAGTACTTCGGTATTCACCTGTTAGATACCTCTTGAATCTTCTTAAAAGGTTAGAATAGCTTAGAATATTGTTTCCATGAACAGGTAATCTGTCCGTAGGTGTGAAGGTGGGTCTTAGTCGAACAAAAATTGACAGGCGATCGAATCAAATCCTTGACGAGGCCCCAGTCACACTTCACATACGCTAATACGTGGTAAAGATATGAATCCAAATCTTCTACCTCCAGCTATGGGTGAATAGTAGGGGATACTGAACTCTTTAACCTTGGTGTTGCAACTGGTGTTGGAGAAGGAAAAAATCTGACTCAAACTGTTTAATCTTCTGTAAAGAAACTGAACTTGTGTAACATCTTCATGTGGAAGAAATCCAGAGGCAGCAAATCACAATTTTCTAAGTCTTCTACAAGTGTCACTAAGCAGATAGGAGTGTAGCGTTTTTAGTATTCAAGATTAAACATGTAAAAAGCGAATTAATTGAAATGATTATATATGGTTATACTAACAGTATTCCAAAATGAGGACTTAATTTCAACAAAGTCAGGGCCGAATTATTTTTATTTTCCATCCATCGGATATAACAACTGGCCTATTCCCACATGAATTTAAAAATAGTGAACTAGATAAAGTTAAAAGACTGTTAGACGGTTACGGAAAAGTTTTCAATAAACATTTCTTCCCCTTTTTAGTATATACCCCCTGTCTTTACATGTAAACTAGGTATTTCAAACTTATTTTACATCAGTGTATTTAATAAGCGGTAAATACGGAAATAACACGTAAAGCAAAGTACGAGCGATGGTGTATATGATAAATAATTTATAACGAGCATTTTTTATGTATTACAGCGTAAGAAATAGGTGGACATCCTGAAATACATCATCTCAGACAACAACAAATAGCTGATAACATAGACAATTCTTAAAAAAAGTATGGTTTTACACTTACTATAGATTGAGTGTGTTTAGAGCTTAGTAACAGAGAATCGTAAGAATCAACTTCGACTCGAAGAGGCATTCCGTAATTTCTTCAGTATATCAGAGAGCAATTACTCATAAAAAAATAAATCCGTTTGGATCTCTGTTGAAAAAAAAATGATAATTACTTTCGAGCTGACATGTCACGTTACAACTGTACCACTTGACTCTAATGAAGCACTTAAAGAAATCCTTGACGGATACTACACTAGGAAGCACATGCTGCTTTGAGGTAGATCCTGGAATAGCATTCTAGGAAAACAGCAGTTCTATCGGCATTAAAACTCCGATCTCTCGAACACTCATGCCAGCAAGACGAGTAAGAAATGATGACAATTGCTGTGAATAAGACGAGCTCTTACACGTTCACCTTATCAGGTACCACACAGCTTTGTTGATTGATCATTCATCGGTACTTGTGGAAAACATGGGGTTACTCTAGAGAGGCTTACCAAATTGCGATTGTCGATAGGGATAGATTGACAGAGAAATTTTAAAGAATCCGTTGCGTTGGACGCCTTGGGTGTTGATAACGATGTTTTGATCTCACTGTAAGATAGAGGGACATTTATTTGGTTAAATAATTGATTTATCCCTATTATGTTCTTGAGCATGGTCAATCTTTATTTTATCCACAGTTGGTTTAGGTCACTTCTCTTTGTTCCGATGTTAATGTCTTCTATGATACTTTTATATTTGATGAACTTTTTTTCTCTCCATCAAGGAAATTTCCACGTTTCTCCTTTATCTTGTCCCCATTCTCCTGTTAGTGCCTTTCCTCTTCCATTCTGAAGAGAACAAGTATTCTGAAAATCTATTTTTCAAAACAGAGTGTATCATACGTCAACTTAATTTGCAATGGCCGTGTCTAGTTCTATTTGGAAATTGTTCTTTCAAACAGACACAGTAATTAAATTACTGATATTTGACGTTGATGCGCCTCCATTAAGCGTTTTCATTTACGTATTACGAAATCAAAAAAAAGTTCTCTTTGTTTCAATACATTACTGTTTTGGCTACTCTGAAATATGGGGCGGTAGAGAGAGAGAGAGGCAAGAGGGGGATAAACCCGCAAAGGACAGAGTAAATCGAATGAAAGAGAAAGTTAAATTAAACATTTTCCAAGCTGTCAAATAATTTTGAGGGAATGTACTTGACGCATACGGTATAAGGTCAATGGCGGTACGCCTTTGTCTGTGCGCCGGCTATTTGGATCCAATCAGCACCGGATTCCCGAACTGTTCTTTTTATTGTGGGGAAGCAGATACTTCCAATTCCTCTGTTTACTTTCGTATTTTTTATTTGATCCTTTCTTTGTATTTATAGCTTTATCTTCTAAGATTGAAAAAGAAAGAGTTCGTTATTTTTGTCCCAGTTTTTGCAAAGACCAATGAGATTCATATTTTTTAAAATCTAATTTTTGATTCGTGCAATTCACAATATTCCATTGTTTTTTTTCCGGGTGAGCGTCATGTAGTCTCTACAAACTCATTATCTGATAAATACCTCTCAGGAGGGCTAACCTTTCTTTTATATTTATTTTTTCCGCGGTACATCTCACACATACGGATAGTGTATTGAACAAATAAAAATAGGACAAAACACATCTTTATAGCGAGACCGTGCTTGCTACCAGTATATTACTAATTATATTATTACATACGCTATATATATATAATTATATATATATGATTATTACATAACTAAATTAAAATCAGAATGCATCACCTGAACCGATTCTTTTAAAAGGCATTTTATTATCCGATTCTTGCCGTTTGGCGTGTGATTTTATAATAACTATTGTATCCCCTACGTAGTTAATGCTACCATGCGATGCACTATAACGGCTCACGTATGTACTTGAGATCTATAAAAGTGTGAAGTATTACATCATTGATATTACTCTCGGGTTCACTTTGACACTCTGAGTAGTATTACTTGTTAAGATACCATCTACTGGTCAAATATAGCTGCTTTAAAACATATTCGTATTTTATAGGAACAGTCGATGCCATATTACTTGTAGATTATTTGTATTAAGAATACTTACTTGAATCTACAAGTGTTTACTAAAGATTATTATTAGTTACTTGTAACAATATAACTGTCCAAAGAAATGTATTGATTTAAGACGAAATAATTACTTTGAGACATACGGTCATCTATATATGATATTTCAACACAATGCACTACTCGTAAATTCTTGTATTCTAAGAATACTTAAATCATCATTGTGTATAAAAAACTGTTAGAAATATTTATCTGAACGATTGTTGAGATGAGGCTGAAGATTAGTATTATCTGCGTATTCGCATCTATATGTCCCCATTCTTCCAGTGTTATTGTAAACGTTATCGAGCGAGTATACCTCCGAAGGCTTCCCGATCCAACGAATACAATACCTGGTTTAATCGGCCGAAACGTGTACAAAACAATGAGATGGGGACACTAGTCCTATAAGCAGATATCTAGACGTTAGAAATAATTGCACCAAAAGTGTGAGAATGAGGAGGAATCAGAGAGAAGAACATTACAAGAGTGGTTCCCTGGTCTGCTGATCAACTGGGAGAAACTGACAGTCTTTAAAATCGATGTTGACTATGTATAAGCTATCCTAACAATGTATGTGTGTGATACTAAAATTTGCATGAGCAATGCTAGCTGGCCACTATAAAATGTTCACAAAATGACAAATGATGAGAGGGTGTATAGGTTGTATTGCAAAGTGACAACAATGCAGACATACAAATATAGGGTTATGCACTAATTAAAGAGGGAATAGTGAGACAAGTTTTGAATGAAGTCGTAATCAGAGGAGTTATCCGTGTAAAGAAGCTTGTTGGAATCTAACAGAGTATCGGTGTAAGACAATTAATGACAAGACTGCAGAACAAAACAACACATGAATAGAAACAAATGAAATTACCTCACATATCTTCATATAAAGTATTGATGAATAATAGGCTAAAAACGAAAGAGTCGTCATTTCCAACAATGACATAACTATTTTTTTAGCTTTATATATATATAGTATTATAATATATATATATATATGCTACACTAACACTCGACAATTTGGAATGGCGTTTTATTTAGCATAAATATTCCTATTTATACTATACTGTCTGTTTTCAAAGCATATGAAATAAAAATGATTGAAACTTCACCTTCCGCTGCTTGGATTTTGTTATATAATTATATTATATATGATATATATAATACTAATATATATATACTACATATATATGTGTGTGGTGTGGTGTGTGTGTGTGTGTATGTAATTGTTAGCGGAGTGGCGTAATTGTCTGTATCAGTAGACCGCAAGGGTTATCCCCTCTTCACTAACGCTAGACAGGGAGCTATTTTTGCCGAGTGGATGAGCGACCACACCTACCGTGAGTCCCGACTTGTCCCACAAAATTCCACTTATGCCAAAACAAGTCTGTCTCTGCGCAAGTTGCGTGAAGCGGACCGGTGTCAAAACTCGAATCATACGATCCAAAGAGTGGGCTATAGTGACCAGATCAAATTTTTCCAGCAATTTGTTTTTTCCATAGGATATGCTTATATTAGTATGAAAAATAAAATAATCGGTGAAAAAACAACTTCGTTTGTTGTCACAAAGCTGTATTTGCCACAACCTAGAATAATGAAACTGTGATGTTACCAAATATCAAAAGAAAATAAACATGTTACCCGAAATCGGCTGTTCCACTATTCACTTATTACATGAGAGGAATTCAGTATCTATACTAAAATATATCTCTAAGAAAGTGTTTATTGCTCGTCTGATATGATTTCAATCCGGAGTTTTCCTTTACATTACACGTAGGCTTACTAGTTATCCGACATAATGATGTTTGGGTTCACGTTTCAATTTTTCTATCTAGTGTTGTGTTTATCTTCATTTACGAGGAAAAAAAAATCTTCTGTTTTGGGTTTACTTTCGTTGTACTTTTCTGAATATTAGAAAAAAGCCTGGAACATCAATAATGTATTCCAGAGGATTATCACATAATATCGGGAAATAGCAGTGATATAAATACACCAACGGAGATATGTAGGTTTTTAGTAAACAAGTATAGGGATTACTATACATTTTGAACAATATTAGGGAAATATTTGAAGTGTCATTTATGTTTTTCCAAAAGTAAACTGCATGTAGATTTGTTTTTGAAATTGAAGATGAAGATGTGAAAGTAAGGAGAAGAAGAAGGAGTATACTAGTTTACACGATACACATGATATAAACAGATGTCCTATATGGTGATATTAGTCTCTCTTTCTCTCACAGTATAATATTATATATGTATATATATGGAATACGGTGTTGAGGAAAATTATCACGACAATATAGAAGAAAATTTTTAAAAATATACAGATAACAACGAACGACATTTATGATCAGATATTAAAACAATATCATCTTAAATACATACAATTCAATATATACCATTACAAGATCTACAAACATATACTTATTGTGCATGTGTGTATCTATCACTATATATCAGTATATAATACATCACACATATATATATATCAAAGTCTAACGTGCGATACAGGAATCACCATTGGTTTACTGCTAGATCTTCTCCTCTAATGCAATCTTCAGGTCAGCATTTTGTCCGCAAGAACGCATCGGCAAGAAAACTTCAGTATCAGTTGTGGACTCCATGTCCACGTTACCGCTAACTCAAAATATAACGCTGCTATCTATGATAGTGGCCCTATCTGCTCCAGAAACTATGCGTCATATTATCTACAATAATAATATATATACTATATATATATAGATATTAAGGACTATAGCAGATGTAAAAATATAAATTAATCAGTTACCCCTGTCTACACAATGCGGTAACATTGACCGTAACCAAATACAGTTGACTGGCCTACGCCGCTCTCCAACCCACAACACAAATATATAATTTAAATATATAATATAATTTAATATGATAACGTTCTACACGCAGAAACACTATCTAATCAGGCTCGTACAAATAAATCACCAATATTGTTATTGAATAATCAACACACCTGATCAAATCACTAATACATATTATTATATATTATTACATATATATATTATAATACTATATACTATACTCATATTATATATTAGAGTGAGAGAGAGAGAGAGAGAGAGAGAGAGACAGGCAGACAGAAGACAGACGACAGACGACATGTATTATTTCGTGATATATAGAATAAAATATTCATCAGCTACACGATCTAGATATATTACAAAACATAACCATTTTTGGAAGGCTTACATTTACCCTTTCTGTCTAATTCGCTAAAAAAGGAACGTAATCATTGATCTGAATGATTTCGAAGTACCTGATAATCGATCCAGTATTAGCTGTTAATATATTCTTTTAATTAATCCAATGCCATTCTCTTTTTTTTATTTTTCTTTATCCGAAACAAATTTCGTCCTTTCTATTTTTCCCTAGATGTTCGTATTAAATATGCTTTTTACTTCCTCGAGTGTATTAATCGCAGTTTTTTCGGATTTGTGAAGTCTATCCATTTTTCTTTTCGGAAACGTTTTCCAGCTGAACTCCGCGCAATTGATGTTTCTCTCATCCATCACATAATTTAAGCTCACAGGAAACGGAAGAAAATTCAGATGCTTGATTAGCATTCTTTTTTCTTGATTGCTTGATTAGTTTGCCATGTTGGTTGCTTAAATTCTTTTTACTATGCTTGAACCCTTATTTCTCCTCTTCTCTTCTTATTTGCTTATTTATTCGTTTCTAGCATTCTTTATTTCGTTTGTTTCTATTTCTTTGATGCATTACTCTTTCTCTACTTGATTCTTCACTTCATCCCTTTCTTTGCTATCCCTTTTTCTCCTCTTTCCTTGTTTATGTGGCAGACTTCTTTCTTGCCTTGTCTGTATTTTTTTCTCTCTGGCTTGTATCGCTATTTCATCTCTTGCTTCTTTGCCATTATTCTCTCTTTGCATTCCTTATCTGTGCCGGGATTTTTTTCTCTTTTGACTTCTTCTTTCTGTCTTCAATTTCCCTCTTTTTTCTTCCCTTTTCCTTTCTTCTGTACCATCCTATTTTCTTTCTCTTCTTCATTTAATAATTTCTCATAAATCGTCAACACTATGTTCATATTCATTATTTATCTTCTTCTTGTTATCATTTCATCTTTACCTTTCTATCTTCTCTTTCCACTTCCTCTGATCTCCCTCCCACTCCCGTTGACAGATACCTTTTCAACACATTTTCTTTATTTATACTTTTAGTCTTTTTAGTCTTTCAATTATTTCACTTTTCATTTATGCTCATTTCTTTTGTATCAATGCATTCATCTTTTGATTCAGTTTTCTTTTTCTCTTGTTACCCCCCCCCCCTTTTATTCACCATTTTTACATTCTCGTGCATTTTTTTCTTCACATACCCCTCCTTTCTGCAATTGTTTACGTTTTAATGTCGTCGACGCTAAGCTTCAATGTAGCTTCATATCCAAGTGAAAGGATCCTGCTGCTGGAATTATACTGATTGACGCCTTTTATTTTTGTAGGATGTGCGTTATGCCTTTTTTATCATAGCAATTTATTCCTTTGATTTGTGTTTCATGCGTGTTTTTGTTTTCGTTTTTTTTTGTGTGTGTGTGTGTGTATGACTACACGGGGATATTTCACGCAATAAAAAAATACCTGTCTTTTAAGAGAAACCTAACGCAGCAATAATACTTCAACCAAAAGAGTCAGAACATCAGGGAAGGAATGACATTAGTTTACATGATTCATAAAATAATTCATGAATAAATAAAACGAACAAACTTAATAAACAAACACAAACGACGCAAATCTTTCTGTAAAACGGCCCAGACTCATAATGTTAGACGATTGTATATTTGAATATGCATTATTGTATTTTTCATTTATAAGGTTATTCTCGAATATTGAGTAAAAGTAATGGGTTTCAACCATTAAGCGATATGATTAATTGATTGATTTTAATGGCATGTCAACTTGTCTGTGGTTTTCTGCCCGTAGATGTTAGGGCATCGCCTTCCTAGCGTAGTCGTTTTTATGATTTTTTGTGCACAGTTATGAAGTCAAGTATTCCAATCTAAGAAAATTAATTTTCTCACATTTTTATGATTTCAATTATTCGTATCTAATACAAATAATGGTTTCAAATAATTATTTCTATCTAATGATTTTCATCTATTATAGTTATATGGTTTCAATAACTAATGATAATTCTTCATAACTTATTATTGCTGAAAATAACGATTATTAATACAAATATTTTCCAGTTATATGACCTTAAGTATTTGTATCCTAACTAATACTAACTTGGATAAGGATCTATTTAACCATTTCTTCAGGTGGGGTTGGATTATTTAGTAATGACGGTGAATCAGTTATCCACACTCTCCAGATCTACAGAACTAGAGCCTTTACATCAGATGCATTTTAGTGTCATACCTGGACAGCACCTTTAGGGGGTCTTATATTACTGTGTTCCTAGTCTGCCTATTTATCGGGTTTTATTTACATTCATAAAAAAGTTAAATTGTAATTTATACTTAAACGGAATACGAAACTTGTTCGTTTATTTCATTTTCAAAACACCTATAAACCACTTACACTAGTCAATCCCACTTACATAAATTCAACTAAGCATCAAACAGCAGATAATTAAATGATTGATGACGAGTGAAAGTTTTAAAATAAGAATGTTCTGTAACATAAAATAGTGAAAAAATCCCAAAAGCTTCGTGTAGATAGTAGTGGAAAGATCTTTGGATGTGTCAGCACAACGCTATTTGTCGATATCTTATTGGTCGATAAATGTCACGTGGTATGGTGTGGAAGAGAATTGGTGAGAATAGAGAATAGAAGAGGAGTTTGGACGTAGCTGTGTAAGGGAACAAATGAAAGATGCGTGTCTGTTCTCCAAAGCATTTTGACTTTGTTTAAAAACTATAAACGGCACAAGTCAAGATATTCTCTAGCAAAACGCAAGTTGTTCTAGACTCAAACAGCGAGAATGTCACCCAGTCTAACAAACAGATACCAGCCATGAGGTCAAGATAGAAGATAAATATATTACGAATACTATTAACACGTCGTCACTGCTTTCAAATAGTCCCGCTACGCTACAGTTATTTGTTGTTTACTCAGTCGATCTTACACCAATCACAATGATATTTTGCTGATAAGAGAAAATAAAATAAAACAAATTGGAAACTTAACGTCAATATATGGAAATGTAATAAAGAACAACAGATTAATTGAATTGACATAAAACTAAGTCAACCACGGAAATTATTTTCAATTATGCCCCGTTCACTACTGAGAATTATTTCATTAGTTGCATACCTGCACACTTTTTATCATTTAACCTCTTATAATTACGATTTTGATTAAATCAATTACATCTTTTAGCACCTTTTCTCTGCTAGTAGAGTGAAATGATTCTAATCAGAAATCTATAGAATACATCTGATTTGAAAAGCTCTCCTGATTATTTGGTCAAAAATAGTGACATCCATCTTATGTGAAGGTATAGCATTATCTCTGTTTTTTAATGTATCTAGCTCTATGAATATTCGCTCAACAATATTTCTAAAATTGAATACAAAACGTAGTAACTTCACGATTTAATTTGGAAACACCCTTTTTCAATAGGTGGATAATTAATGACACATTAGGGTAATGAATAGAAAACTTGTCTCGCAGATCACTTACTACTAAAAAGAGAGTTCTATCCTCGCTGGAAGCATTATACTTGCCACCTTATGTCTCATCCGTGCCGCAGTCAACGGATTGAGTAAAAAAGCCCTTTGCGTAGTTTAACTGTTAGCAAGCTAGACTGTCAAACAATAAATTGTGAGTTAGATTCTCACTGAGAACCTTATATACCTGATCTTGTGCGACAATTGAGCAAAACTTAGCAAATGACATGGGCGTTCTACCGCGGTGTAATGATTAGCAAGCCATTTTCGCAGATCCATTTTTATCGAATAGCGAATTTGATCATCGCTGGATTGCCCCATACTTGAGGCCTTGTGTCACATCCTACCCATGACAAAAGGGTTGGCTCGAAAGGGCGTCCCATCATGGTGGAATGGTCATCAAACTACTCTCGCAGATCAAGTACTACCAAATAGTGAATTCGATCATCGCTAGATGCCACATACTTGTGTCACATCCTATCAGTGGCAAATGGTTTGTGAAATACCTTCATTAATTCAGCAAATGCTTTTTCTTCTTCTGTGTGCCAATGCATAACACAAGGAAGAGTAAAGAAATGGCTATGAAATTATCTTGTTATGGGAGTCAAGAGGCACTCGTGGTGTAGTAGCTATCATCGTCGGGATAGAATCGGCCATCAGAGTTGAAGTCCTAAGCGAGACTGTTTACATTTTAAATAGCGCTAATAAAATTGAGAAAAAGCACAAATCTAACTATTCTCTCCAGCTATAGGTAAGTAGGTGAGACTGGGTTATTTAGCGTAGTTTAAACAACTAGTCTTGGAGAAGGAAAACTGTTAATTCAAGCCAGTTTACTCCATTTAAAAATATGACATTGTGTCGAATCCCACTTGTGGTGGAATGGTTGGATAAATATATAATTAAGAAATTCAAAGACGTGACGATTAAATATTCCAAAAAGGTTCAGCTTCCAATGGTAAACTTGAACTTTACTGAGCTAAATAAAAGCATTTTAGACGGAAACCAAAGATATTGACTTTTTAAAATGTTTTGGTTCCGGTCACATGAAAAGAAAGTCTTAAACCAAATAATCGTTATGTTTACTATTGCTGTACGAGGGATTGACACTGGGGAGCCAAAAATGCACACTCCTCGACGAAGCTTATTTAATTATATTCACACAAAAAACATAGTTGGGTGTTATGCCTGCTTTTGTGCCTCCATAAAAGGTTAAGTGGATAGGTTTATAGTCACTTTACGTAAATTAAAGACCCAACTTTCGCGCCAGCTGCCAGTTAGTTTTCTAGTTCAGTAATGTAAGTAGAAATAACAGACTATGCAATCAAATGCTAAAATAATCTTATTTGTTGGGTAAAGTTTATTTTCAATATGATGTGTAACGTAACACTTCATTTCGTGTGTGGATATATATACTATAATATATAAATATATATATATATATAGATGTGTTGTGTGTGTGTGTGTGTGTGTTTGTGTGTGGTGTATATGTGTGTGTGTATGTGTGTTTTAAGCCAAATAACTGCTTTAAGAAGATTATTGAATGTACATTTCGATCTGCATGAACCATGAGACATTTCTATACTTTATTCTATGCCTACACGAATATTCCTTGACATTACATTTGGCAACATATAACTCCTTGTTAATAACACACATTTTCTTGACAGGATACGTTACGGAAAATATTAGGTAAACTGAACGCTTTCATCAATCTACTAAAATGCTAAATGACATAACTTGTCCCGTGTATTACTGGAAATTTTAAACATCTACTAGTTATAAGCGACTTATATCTAATATAAAATGACAAAATAAGGATTAAATATCCTCAAACATTTTATGTGTTATAATAGAATTTAGTTACCTTTCATAATAACACAGATTTATATGGGATATAATAAAAATAAACAAAATTTATATAAATTTGATCTATTATTTTTTAAATTCAAA
This sequence comes from Doryteuthis pealeii, assembly GCA_023376005.1. NCBI lineage: Eukaryota > Metazoa > Mollusca > Cephalopoda > Myopsida > Loliginidae > Doryteuthis > Doryteuthis pealeii. The sequence continues at coordinate 146,522,090 of CM042139.1, forward strand.
TGAAGTTCTATGGACTGCTGAGAAACTTTTGTCACAAAATGAGTGCTACATAGATGAGCCAGTGGTAGTTGACAAAACATCATGATAGCAGTCACAATACATTTTGGAAGAAATATTTTAGTGAAACACTGAATTGTGCAAGTGATTCATATTTCATATGAACAAGATATTGCTCTGTGAAAACGTTTCTTGATTCCTAAAGTGTAAATTCATGATAACAGTAACATTTGAGAATGAAGAAGATCTTCAAAGAAATTCGATGACCGTATGAAAAAGATTAATAGTTCCTTTTTTCCAATAAGGAATTCGATTGAATAATTGTGTTGGATGCCAAAGCTAATTAACGTTTGATTTTTCATTTCTGCCCTCTAAATATTTCTTCAGCGGTTAATACTTTTTGAACGGCCCTTGTTTCGTTTTAGTTGTGTGTTTGATGTCGGTTTAATATCGTATAAAATAAAAGGCAAATAAGGGATCGGAATATTGTGTTGCGTCAATGCGTCAAGTGTAATTTAAAAATAAAAATTCTATTTTCAATACGATCATATTGAACCTTGAATTTTTGAATGACTGAATGCCCACGACAAAGCCAGTTAATTTCCGCAGATGTTTCAAGCCAATAGCCAGGTCTCCTTTCAATTTGGGTTTCTTTCCGTTTTTAAGAAATGATTCCATTTCTTTAAATGTGAATGAGAATCGATAAAAATAAAAGAAAATGGAAAATAAGTGCGTATAAAATATAATATATGCATAAAAATAGCGATGTTCGTAGCCTTACTTTATGTCGGTTCAACAAATATGTTCTCAGCGGGGATTATGAAGCAGTGGTTTTGAGACAGAGATATATTCAATTTAAAATAAATATTCATTTATCGGATTTTACTTTGGAAATAAATATTTTACAACTGTTCCATTTGCAGTTTTAGTGTTCAAAGTAATATTATTTTCCTTCAGTTCTCTGAAACAGAATTATGGAAGGAAATAAAATAAAAAGCATAATGTCGCATATAAATCGTAAATGCGAATATCTTTTCGATCATATGCATATTTCCTATTCATTTAATACTTTTTAAGCTACCATAACACGTACATGCATATCATATATTGTATGTTTTTGTGTATAGGTTTAGATATACTAGTTAATTTTATATATTTATTTCTATAAATATACATTGACAGACAGACATATTGATAGATAAATGAATATATTCATGAATGTATATAGTAATACAAATGCACTTACAAATATATTTGTATGTGCGCATAGATATATGAAAATACTCAGTAAGTGTGTTATTAGTCGCGTTATATTTCATTCCATATGCATAAAAATAAGATTTAAAATGTTATATGCTATGATATCGTTTCAAAGAACCAAACAATCAGTACCTTCAATCAGTAAAATTGATTGTGAAATATTCGATTATCGATATTAATCTATATCCAATCGAATTGGTGTTATTTCTTATCAGACAATTTGTATTCAAAATATTTTTTCCCATATCGTATCGATTTTCTTAGCGTTATAAGTACGCAATGTCTATCTCGAATTCCAAAATATCACATCCGTCTTCATCAACAATAGCGATATTAATATATTTCTAAGGAAGAATCAATTCATTTCTGTGTCCATTATTGATTTCAATACTACAAGGAAGTCGATCATATTGCTGACAGAAGGGCCGGGGCCAGAGCCAGAGCCAAATTTCGTAATATAATGTGACCTCGTTAAGAAAGCCTAGAATACCAAGTATAGCGGCCTATATTTTTGCACGGAAAATTTACGGAAATGGTTGAAGCATTCGTGTTATGCTTTCCTCTGCTTAGAAACATATTGAAATATTTGGATGATATATACCCGACAGCCAAATATGTTTATTCGTGTTTTAATGCATATGTTTGTTTTTGATCAAGTCATTTATATTTCCATGCATGTTTTCATTTCTTGATTTGGAAAAGTGATTGAAATTGTTACGCTTTGCTGCTATTTCTTCTTCATTATTCATTAGTTACATGACTCCTCTATTTTTCATTATTATTTGCACTCTTTCTTTTTCTTTACATAATCCAAATTTTAGTGAATGAGAAATATAATATATTTTATATGTACCACGGCTCAAATACAATCTTAGTCAATGGAAAATAAACACATTGTTTGCTTGTTCAAATGTTTATGGTTTGTGATTTCTCTAGTATATTATAATTAAAGTCTGTAAAAACTCCTGGTAATAGTATTAATCTGAAACAAAGTCACACTATATAAAAACCTAGCTGTGATTCGCACTCAGTAAGCAACAGAAAATATCTAGCGAGGATAACGTGTATCTCTCCAAGTTAATACATTACATTTTTACCAACAGTGATCTCATGATGGTAGTTTTTATAAGTAATACATACATTAACTTCTTAAACCATCAGTAATGTGATAAAGTAAATGTACTTACTAGACTATAAGAAACTACATATCTCCCAGAGAGAACAAATAAAATGCATCACAATAATTGTTTTGTTAATGATAGGAATAAATCCTATTCTCTTTTAATAATCATTCTGTCTGTTAATTCATGATTGATTCAATGTATTCAAATGCAAAGGTGAAAGATATAGCATTAATGACCCTAAGTAAATTATATTGGCTACCATTAATCCAGTTTCTTTTTTTATATAAAATGTTTAAAAGTAATATATATGAAAGAAAGAACAGATAGAAACAAAAGAACAGAAAAGATCAACATGAAATTAAGAAACAATGAACGGGAAAAGGACGAAAAAGAAACAAAACAAAAAACAAGATGGAAATTGAGAAAGAAAGAAATTGAAAAGGTGAGCAAAAGAAAACATGAAAAACAATATGTCATTGTGGGTGATATTGTGTGCATCTTGTATGGGTGATATTTTATGCCTTTGTGTCTGTTAGAGAGTGTGTATTTATGTGTGTGTGCGTGTGTGTGTGTGTATGCATCTTTGTCAGTGTGTGTAGGTAGATACAAAATAACGAATGTCATACGTAAACTATGCAATATAAAGTGTCAGCACAGTTCTGAAACAGTCAATCGTCATGATTTTAGAATAACCGATTCATTTTATTTGCCATTTCTCTGGGATTTGGAATGTACATTTGGTTATTTTCCCAATGTCAATTGTTTACTAATCACGTTCAGGCCTATTTGTTAAAGATGATGAAATCTTTAAAATATTTCTAGGCGATTTATGAACATCGTAGACAGACCATTGAGATAAACCTGAAGTGATGTTCTCTAGTGTTCAGGCTTCTGAACATTTTCTGATACATTTCGTTAGAGGAGTTTAAAAGGTCAATCTATATAACGTGTTTAATAATTAAAGGAAATATTTGGAAATTAGCAACACTTCTTTACAATGCTATGGCAGGGGATGAGTAACCTATCCAGAATTATGTTCAAACTGGCATGAATAAAACAACTTTTACTAAAATTTAATTACAACATTATGTACTAAAATTTCCATTACTACTAGCTGTTCATAGTATCTGATGATGACGCGATGCAAATCTGTTTTCTCCATTTGATTCCTGGATGAGTCTTGACAACTACCTAAAATCACATACAGATACAAATCATAAAATACCACAGACAGAAAGCTTACAATATCACACAGGTACACGGAGGCAGGCCATATTATATACACATGCATTACAGAGGCATATGATATTATACACACACAAACAAATGCATTCAATATCGTACAGAGAGGCATGTGATATTATACACACATGTACACATAGGCATACGATATCATACACAAACTCACAAATGCATTCAATATCACACACACAGCCATAGTATAGGCCACACAAAGCCAAAGTATATGGCAGACACAGACACACAAATGCATTCTATATCACACTCACAAATGTATGAAATATCCCACACAGACATTAATATGACACAAATGCTTACAATATCCCGCAATATTACACATAAAAATGCATACATTATCATTCACACATACACAAATGCATTCAGGCTAAATCATGTTTTTCAAACCGGTTCTTGTACATTCCTGCTGTTTAGCAGACTGCAATGTACCGATTGGACTGGACATTTTGGGTACAAAACGATAATCTACTATGTATATTCTGGTTAGGGTTATAGATCCTGTACAGTTAGGAAATATCTGCAGTGCAATGCCATCGACACTAGTTTCTTCGAAGATTCCCTAATCTGGGATTTGTGCCATATATTTCTGCTATAACTATTCTGTTGACGTTTACTTGGCGAGAAAGCTTAACTTCGTTTTTTGTATCAATAATTCTTAACTGTCAGCGAGCGGGAATTTTTGTTCCTTTTCTTCTTCTCGGGATACTGCTAGTAGGTAATCATTACAACGGAACGTGAACGCAACACAAACTGGAGCATTTCCGAAAGCCCAGAGTCAGTCTTCCGGCAATTACAATATGGTTTTTATCAAACTGACTCAATTGTCACTCGTACCTAATACTGCGCTAGCAGACACATCAATTTGAGGTTTTCGAAGCTGGATTATCTGCTTACAAACTTTGGACCTGGTATAATCAAATATCACGAGAGAGTAGCTGTCATTCTTGCCCCATATTGCTGAATAAGCCTTTTTGTTCAACACTAAAATAATTCCTTACTCTCAGCATATATATGGTCAGTGTGTGTATGTGTCTGTGTATGAAACAAAGCAACAGGTAATGCATGTATTAGATCTTTTTCTATCTCCCTCTCTCTCACACACACACAATATATATATATATAATATTATATATATTATATATAATAATATATAATATATTAGTCAGAGATGTGATATCAGAGAATCTCTCTGTTTAGAACCTTCCTTTTAAAGATTTTTTTCCTTTTATATATATGATAAACGAAAAGAGGAAAGAAAAAAATCATTGAAAATTATTTAAAACGTTATCTCCATTTTTAACGCACATATATGTAATTCGTATATATATATATTCATATGCGTATCCTAATATGCTTAAGCGTGAGAAAGCATCTTCGGTTCCAATAACTTAACCCATGTTATTTCACATAATTTCCGGCCACTCTTGCATTTGGCTATTATTCTTTGCATATTATTTTCCCGTTCTCAAATATATTCCCCTGTGTCGTCCCGTTTTACGCAGGTTTTGCGTTAATATTCTCTCAAATTACCTTTAAATAAATTACCTTTAATCTCTTTTTAAACCTTGAAATCATTCAGCATCTGAAGCTATAACTTGTTTATATTGGTTGCAGTAATATTGAATAATTTCGATGGATTTTCTAAACATTGACATACAAATCAATTTTTGAGCCTTTGTGTTTTTTATTATAGATCTGGGAATTGCAAATGGCAATCGTAAATTATGCTCTCACTGACGCCTTTCTGTTTTGCCCCTCTTCCATTTGACAGGTAATTATGCCAAACCCTTACTTACGGCCATTTCTGCTTCTCTGATCAGAAGCGTTCTTCATTTCTAGAGGTTTTATTTGTTTAATATAAAAATTGTGTATGAATATAATTAAAGAACCGCTGATCCTATTATTTTTATTATCTGCTTTTTTAATGTCATATATGAAAAATTAAATTGATTTTTCTTCCAATAATTCCTTATCATTTCTTAATAATTATCTGCCTGAAATATGCAGCTTTAGATTATATTTTCGTTTTATTTTCTCTTTATGTGATATGCATTGATATTGTTCGTATATTTGGCATTTCCAATACTTTCCTTCACAACAAATCTATTACCCAAGCAAATATTCATTCAATCAAAGGGAGTAAATATATACTGAACTATATATATATACTATTATATGTGTGTGTGTGTGTGTGTGCACTTTACGTGCGGTGGTACTATTATATATAAATTACGTAGGTATAATACTATAAATATATCATATTTAATATCTTATAGAAACACTTGCAACAAATTCGTTGTTGCCTTTTTCATGACCTAGGAGCAACATGAGTGTCAATGTCCATTTTCTAAACAGTATCTTCTTTATAGATCCAGGAGAATTTAGAGGTAGTAATTGACGAACAAGCGTTATGGTTCTATTTGGATTCAAGATCCATGAAAGAAACCTCTAACGGATAATGGACACACAATGATGACGACTACTGGTGGAACATTAAACGAGGATTAACCTCGTACTAGGTTATATAATAGTCTACAGCAACACTGTTATACATTTCAAAATATATATATATATAGATAAATGTATATATAATATACTTTAGTATATTAATATATATAAAACAGTTTATATAATATATAATATATATAAACAATTTTAAATGAATTTTATAACATGGTTTAAATATCATTTTATCATACTTTATTAAATGAATGATTTAACATTGTTTCTAGAAGATATCCTTAATTATAAATATATATATATATAGATATATACATAATATACGCCCATCGCACGTAAAGTGCACACAACACACACCACACACATATTATATAATACTATATTATATATAATAAATATACTTCCCCTTCTCATTGAATGAATATATATGTGGGTAAAATTTGTTGAAGAAATTGAAATTGCCAAATTATACGAACAATTATCAATAAATATACACAGAGAAATAAAAACGAAAATTAATTAAAGCTGCATATTTCAGCAAATATTATTAAAAATATAAAATTATGGAAGAAAAATCAATTTCTAATTGCATATGATGACATTAAAAAGAATAATAAAAAAATAATTAGATTTCAGCAGGTTTCTTTAATTAATTAACACAATTTTAGTATTAAACAAATAAAACTTCTTAGAAATGGTAAGAACGCTTCTGATCAGAAAGAAGCAAGAAATGGCCAACTAAGTAAGGGTTGGCCATAGATTACCTGTCAAATGAAGGGGGCAAAACTCAGAAAGGCGCAGTTGAGGCATAATTTACGATATCCATTTCAATATTCCCAGAGTCCTTATCAATAAAAAACACAGAGCTCTCAAATAATTGGTTGTAGGTCAATGTTAGAAAATCATCGAAATTATTCAATATTTACCATGGCACACCAATATAAACTAATTATAGACTTCAGATGGCTGAATGATGTCCAAGGTTTAGAGAAAGAGAGTTCAAATTAATGGTAAGTTTATTAAACGGTCTAATTCTGAGAGTAAGTATTAACGCAAAACGTGCGTAAAACGGGACGAACAGGGAGAATATATTTGAGAACGAATAATATGCAAAAGAATAATAGCCAAATTGCAAGAGGGCCGAAATTATGTGAAATAACATGGTAAGTTATTGGGACGAAGATGTTTCTCACGCTTAAGCAATTAGGGATACGCAATAGAATAATATCATATACGAATTACATTATATGTGCGTTAAAAATGGAGATAACGTGTTTAAATAATTTTCAATGATTTTTGTCTTCCCTCTTTCGTTTATCAGTTTATATAATAAAAAGGAAAAAAATCTTTATAAAGAAGGTTCTAAACAGAGAGATTCTCTGATTATCACATCTCTGGACTAAACTATATATATATTATTAGTATATATATAATATACGTATTATAGTACTTATTATAATTAATATGTGGTGTGTGAGAGAGAGGAGATAGAAAAAGTCCTAATACATGCAGTACCTGTGCGCTTTGTTTCAAATCACTAGACACATACACACACTGATGCCCATTATATATGCTGAGAGTAAGTTATTTTAGTGGTTGAACAAAAAAGGCTGTATATCAGCAATATGGGCAAGAGATGACAGCTACTCTCTCGTGATATTGATATACCAGGTCCAAAGTCTTTGTAAGCAGATAATCTAGCTTCGAAAACCTCAAATGCCATGGTCTTGCTAGCGCGAAGTATTAAAAAAAAACCTAGGTACGAAGGACAATTAAGTCCAGTTTGATAAAAACCCATTATTGTAATGCCGCGAAAGAACTGACTCTGGGCTTTCGGGAAATGACCTCCAGTTGTTGTTGCGTCACTTCCTGGCTGTTAATCACTACACCTACTAGCAGTATCCCGAGAAGAGAAAAGGAACAACAATTCCCGCCTCGCTGACAGTTAAGAATTATGATACAAAGAAAACGAAGTTAAGCTTTCTCTGCCAAGTAAACGTAACAGAATATGTTATAGCAGAAATATATGGCACAATATCCCAGATTAGGGATCTCTCGAAGAATACTAGCTTCCGCGATGGCATTGCTACTGTCAGATATTTCTCTACTACGGATCTATAACTCCTAACCAGAAATACATAGTTAGATTAATCGTTTTGTACCCAAAATGTCCAGTCCCATATGGTACCATTCAGTCTCTTAAACAGCAGAATGTACAAGAACCGTTGAAAAACATGCTTTAACTCTGAATCGCACTTTGTGTATGTGTGAATGACATAATGCTATGCATTTAGCCCCTGTGTAATATCGATATTGTAAGCATTTTGTGTCATATTAATGTCTGTGGGACCTATTTCTACATTTTGTGATTGATACTAGAATAGTCATTCTGTGGTCTGTGCTGCATTATATTTGGCTTTGTGTGGCCTATACTATGGCTTTGTGTTGATATTGAATGCATTATGTGAGTTTGTGGCTATTGAATCGTATCACTATGTACATGTGTGTTATAATAATCACATTGCCTCTCTGTACTATATTGAATGGCATTTGTTTGTGTGTGTCTATATATACACTTATTGCCTCTGTATGCATGTGTTTATAATATGCGCCTGCCTCCGTGTGGTACCGTTGTATATTGTAAGCTTTCTGTCTGGCGGTATTATGATTTGTAATCTGTACTGATTTTAGGTATGTGTCAACTCATCCAGGGAATCAAATGAAAAACAGATTTGCATCGCGTCACATCATGGATACTATGAACTAACCTGAGTAGTAATGGAAGAAATTAGACAAAGTTTAATTAAAACTTAGTTAAAGTTGTTTTATTCAATCCAGTCTTGAACAGTAATTCTGATAGGTTTACTCATCCCCTCCATAGCATGTGTAAAGATCGTAGTGTTTGCTAATTTCCAAAATTTCCCTTAATATTAAAAAACTGTATATAGATTGACCTTTAAACTCCTCTAACGAATGTATCAGGAAATATGTCAGAAGCCCTGAACACTAGATGAACATTCACTTTCAGTTATCTCAATGGTCTATGTCTACGATGTTCATAAATCGCCTAGAAGAATTTTATAGATTCATCATCTTTAACAAAAGTCCTGAACTGGAATTAGTAAACGCAATTTGACCATGGGGAAAATTAACCAAATGTACATGCCTAAATCCCAGAAGAAATCGCGCACAATAAAATGAATCGTATCTAAAATCATGACGATTACTGTTTCAGAACTGTGCTTGACACTTTATATTGCAAGTTATCGTTATGACATTCGTTATGTTTATCTACCTACACACAAGACAAAGATGCATACACACAACACACACGCAACTACACACAAAATACGACACTCTCTTAACAGACACAAAGGCATAAAATATCACCCATACAAGGATGCACACGAAATCACCCACAATGACATATTGTTTGCTATGTTTTCTTGCTCACCTTTTCAATTTTCTTTCTTTCTCAATTTCCATCTGTTTACTTTGGTTTGTTTCTTTTTCGTCCTTTTCCCGTGCATTGTTTCTTAATTTCATGTTATCTTTTCGTTCTTTTGTTTCTTATCTGTTCTCTTCCATATATATTACTTTAAACAGTTATATAAAAAAAAAACTGATAATGGTAGCCTAATATAATTTACTTAGGTATTAATGCTATACTCTTTCACCCTTTGCATGTGAATACATGAGAATCAATCATGAATTAACAGACAGACTGCATATTATTAAAATGAGAATAGGATTATTCCTATCATTAACAAAAACAATTATTGTGATGCACTTTATTGTTCTCTCTGGGAAGATATGAGTTTCTTTATAGTCTTAGTAAGTACATTACTTACACAGACTGATGTTTAAAAAACACCTCAATGGTATGTATTACTTATAAAAATACCATCATGAGATCACTGTTGGATAAAAATGTAATGTATAACTTGAGAAATACACGTATCCCGCTAGAATTTTCTGTTTGCTTACTGAGTGCGAATCAACAGTAGGTTTATATCAGTGTGACCTTTGTTTCAGGATTAAATACTATTACAGGAGTTTTACAGACTAATAAATATACTAGAGGAAATCACAACCCATTAACATTTGAACAAGCAACAATGGGTATTCCAACTGAGCTAAGATTGTATTTGAGCCGTATACATATAAAATATATATCATTTTCATTCACTCAAAATTTGGAATTATGTAAAGAAAAACGAAAGAGTTGCAATATAATAATGAAAAAAATAGAGGGAGTCAAGTTAACTGAAGGAATAATGAAGAAGAAATAGCAGCAAAGCGTAACAATATTCAATCACTTTCCAAATCAAGAAATGAAAACATGCATAAAGAATAAAATGACTTTGATCAAAAACAAACATATGCATTAATAACACGAATAAAACATATTGGCTGTCGTGTATATAGTCAAATCCAAATATGTTCAATATGTTTCTACAGAGGAAAGCAGAACACGAATGCTCAAGCCATTTACCGTGAAATTTCCGTGCAAAAATATAGGCCCTATACTGTATTCTAGGCTTTCTTAACTGCAGGTCACACTATATATTACAAATTTGGCTCTGGCGCTCTGGCCCCGCCTCTTCGGTCAGCAATCTTGCATCGACTTCCTTATGTATTGAAATCAATCAATGAGACACAGAACAAATGAATGATTTCTCCTTAGAAATATAATTATATCGCTATTGTTGATGAGCTGACGGATTGATATTTTGAATTCGAGATCATTGCGTACTCTATAACGCTAAGAAAATTCGATACGATATGCGGAAAAAATATTTTAATACAAAATTGCTCTATAACGAAATAACACCAATCGTTGAATAAGATTGAATTCGATAATCGAATATTCAGACAATCAATTTACTGATGAAGGTACTGATGTTTGTTCTTGAAACATATCATAGCAGTAAACATTATTAAATATTCTATTTTATGCATAGAATGAAATATAACGCGACTAATAACACACTTACGAGCTTATTTACTATATCCTATGCGCACATACAAATATATTTGTAAGTGCATTTGTATACTTATACATTCATATATATATTCATTTTAATCTACAATATGCTGTCTGTCAATGTATATTTATAGAAATAAATAAGTAAATTAACTAGTAAATATCTAAACTATACACAGAAATACATAACAATATTATTGATAGCATGTACGTGTGTATGGTAGTTAAAAAGTATTAAATGAATAGGAAAATGCATATATCGAAAAAAATATTCGCATTTACGATTATATGGAACATTAGCTTTTTATTTTATTCCTTCCATAATTCTGTTTCAGAGAAACTGAAGGAAAATAATATGACTTGAGACACTTAAAACTGCAAAGCGAACAGTTGTAAAATATTATTTCCAAAGTAAAATCCGATAACAGAATATTATTTAAATTGAATATATTCTGTGTCTCAAAAACCACGCTCCATAATCCCCTGCTGAGAACAATATTTGTTGAACCGACATAAAGTAAGGTCCTACGAAACATCGCTTTTTATGCATATATTGTATATTTTATACCGCACTTATTTTCCATCTGTTATTGTTAATCATTCTCATTCACATCTTAAAGAAATGGAATCATTCATTAAAAACGGAAAAACCCAATATTGAAAAGACCTGGCTATGCTTGAAACATCTGCGAAATTAACTGGCTTAGCGTGTGCTCGCATTCACAGTCCAGGTTCAAAAATCAAGTTACATATGATCGTATTGAAATAGATTTTTTTTAAATTACACTTGACGCATTACGCAACACAATATCCGTCCCTTATTTGCCTTTTATTTTATACGATATTAAACCGACATCAAACACACAACTAAAACGAAACAAGGGCCGTTCAAAAAGTATTAACCGCTGAAGAAATATTTAGAGGGCAGAAATGAAAAATCAAACGTTAATTAGCTTTGGCATCCAACACAATTATTCAATCGAATTCCTTATTGGAAAAAAGGAACTATTAATCTTTTTCATACGGTCATCGAATTTCTTTGAAGATCTTCTTCATTCTCAAATGTTACTGTTATCATGAATTTACACTTTAGGAATCAAGAAACGTTTTCACAGAGCAATATTCTGCTTCATATGAAATATGAACACTTGCACAATTCAGGTTCACTAAAATATTTCTCCAAAATGTATTGTGAGCTGCTATCAATGATGTTTGTCAACTACCACTGGCTCATCTATGTAGCCACTCATTTTTGACAAAATGTTTCTCGACGCTTATGTCCATAGAACTTCATTTAATTTAAAAAATAATAGATCAAATTTATATAAATTTTGTTTATTTTTATTATATCCCATATAAATCTGTGGTATTATGAAAGTACTAAAATTCTATTATAACACATAAAATGTTGAGAGAATTTGAACCTCTATTTTCAGATTTTATGATTAGATATAAGTCGCTTATAACTAGTAGTATGTTTAAATTTCCAGTAAAACGGGACAAGTATATGTCATTTAGCATTTTAGAGATGATGAAAGCCGTTCAGTTTACCATTATTCCGTTAACGTATCCTGTCAAGAAAATTGTGTTGTTACTAACAAGGAGTTATAGTCAAAATGTAATGTCAAGCGAATTCTGTAGGCATAGAATAAAGTATAGAAATGTCTCATGGTTCATGCAGATCGAAATGTACATTCAATAATCTTCTTAAAGCATTATTTGGCTTAGAACACACATACACACATCTAATATACACCACCACACAAACCACACACACCACAACACCATCACACACATATATACTATAATATATATTATATTATATTATATATATATATCCGACAGAACATGAAGTGTACGTTACACATCAATTTGAAAATAAACTTTACCCAACAACATAATATTATTTTTAGCATCTTGTATTGCATAGCTTAGTTCTACTTACATTACTGAACTAGTAGAACTAACTGGCAGGCTGCGCGAAAGTTGGGTCTTTAATTTACGTAAAGTGACTATAATCATCCACTTAACCTTTTATGAGCACAAAAAGCAGGCATAACACCCGAACTATGTTTTTGTGTGAATATTAATTAAATAAGCTTCTCGAGGAGGTGTGCATTTTTGGTTCTCCCCAGTGTCAATGCCCTCGTACAGCGAATAGTAAGACATAACGATTATTTGTTTAAGACTTTTCTTTCATTGACGGAACACAAAACATTTTTAAAAAATCAATATCTTGGTTTCCGTCTAAAATGCTGTTATTACTCAGTACGCAGTAAAGTTCAAGTTTACCATTGGAAGCTGAACCTTTTTGAATATTTATATCGTCAGTCTTTGAATTTCTTAATTAGTATTGACTTCCAACCGATTCCACCAGCAATGGATTCGACACAATGTCATTATTTTAAATGGAGGTAAACTGGCTTGAATTTCAACAGTTTTCCTTCTCCAAGACTAGTGTTTAAACTACGCTAAAATAACCCAGTCTCACCTACTGACCTATAGCTGGAAGAATAGTTTAGATTTGTGCTGTTTTCTGCAATGTTTATTAACGCTATCTTAAGCAAATTTGTAAACAGTCTCGCTTAGGACTTCACTCTGATGGCCGATTCTTATCCCGACTGATTATTAGCTACTACACCACGGAGTTGGCTCTTGACTCCCATAACAAGATAATTTTCATAGCCATTTCTTTACTCTTCCTTGTGTTATGCATGGCACACAGAAAGAAGAAAGAAGCATATTGCGAGATTCAATGAAATGTATTTCACAAACCATTTGCACGATAGGATGTGACACAATATGTCAACTCTAGCGATGACGAATCGACTATTGGTATACTTATCGCAGAGTAGTTGATGACCATTCCACCATGATGGGACCCCTTTTCGAGCCAACCCTCTTGTCATGGGGTTAGGATGTGACACAAGGCCTCAAGTATGGGCAAGTCCATCGAGTAGATCAATTCGCTATCGATAAAAATATGGATCTGCGAAAATGCTTGCTAATCATCTACACCGCGGAAGAACGCCATGTCATTTGCAAGTTCTGCTCAATTTTCTGACACAAGTATCAGGCTTATATAAGGTATCTCAGTGAGAATCAACTCACCAAATTTATTGTTTGACAGTCTAGCTCTAACAGTTAAAACTACGCAAAGGTTTTTACTCAATCCGTTGACTGCGGCACGAGCAGACGATAAGTGCAAGAATAATTCTTCAGCGAGTGATAAACTCTCTTTTCAGATAGAATGTGATCGCGAGAACAAGTTTTCTATCTATTACTCTAATTTTTTCGTGTCATTAATTACTCATCCTATTGAAAAAGGGTTGTTCCAAATAAATCGTGGAAGTTTACTACGTGTTTGTATTCAAGTTGAAATATTGTGAGCGAGATATTTCATAGAGCTATGAACCCATTAAAAACAGAGATAATGCTATACCTTCACATAAGATGATACTATTTGACCAAATAAGTCAGGAGAGCCTTTTCAAATCAGATCGTATTCTATAAGATTTCTGATTAGAATCATTTCACTCTACTTAGAGAGAAAAGGTGCTTAAAAGATGTAATGATTAATTCAACAATCGTTAATATAAGAGGGTGAAATGATAAAAAGTGTGCAAGGTAATGCAACAATGAAATAATCTTCATAGTCTAACGGGCACTAATTGAATAATAATTTCGGGTTGATCTTGAGTTTATGCTCAATGTTCAATTAATCTGTCTGTCTTTATCTACGACCCTATAGTTGACGTTAATTGTTCTCCAATTGTTCTTTATTTTTTACTTTTTCTTCTTATCAGCCAAATTCTATCATGTATTGTTTGTTAAGATCGATGACGTAAACAACATATAACTGTTAGCGATAGTCGCATTTGAAAGCAGTGACAACGTGTCAATAGCTACATTCGTAATTATATATCTTCTCATTCGTTTGACCTCATTTCTGTTAGTCTGTTTGTTAGATCTGTGTGACATCTTCCTGTGTTTAGCTGAACATATCTCTTTTTGCTTAGAGAATATCTGTATGCCTTATTATGTTTTACAACTTATAATCAATAATGCTTGAGAACAGGTACACGGATCTTCATTGTTCCCGAATACACAGCTACGTCCGAATACTCTCTCTTTTCATTACATTATCATCCTCTAGCCTACTAATTCTTTCACACCAACCTATCCGTGATCCATTTATTCGCACCATTTAGATATCGACAAATTAAGCGTCTGGGTGTTTTTGTCAGATTCCTTGTTTGCTACACATCGCAAAATCTTTCCACATTACCTATCTACACGAAGCTCTTGATTTTTTCAGTATTTATTGTTATCCAGAACATTCTCATTTTAAAACTTTCATCTCTCATCAGATCATTTAATTGATCTGCTTGTCTTTTGCTTTAGTTGAATTAGTAGAGTGGTAAGTTCTTTTTTTTTTTTTTTGACTTATTGTTTTTTAAAGTCTGGCTAGTATTTTTGTTATACGATTGTTGAATAATGTTAAATAAACGACATATGTTTCTGTGCTTTTTTATGTCCGTTTAAGTATAAATTACAATTTTTATAACCTGTTTGTTTTGTATTAGTATTCTAGTAAAGTAATACTCCTATTTACCTAGAGGTCATTTTTTTGACTATTAACTACTTTCTATATATATTAAGTATCTCTTCTCTATTCAAGCTTTTTTCCTATCTGTATACATTCTATTATTAATGTCATCTATTTTTTGTATTAATCTCTATTTCTGTATTCGTCTTTTATGTATGTATATATATTCACTCTTTCTATACGTAAATAACCATCATCTCCACCTTTATAATATATGGTTATAATATATCCTTATTCCAATTAGTATTTTTCATATTGAGTTGATTTCATAATTTTTACTTAATTTGTCACTTTATAACTGAAAATATTTGTATTAATAGATCGTTATTTTCTGACTTAATACATAAGTTATTGAAGAATTATCATTAGTGTATTGAAAACCATATAACCTAAGATATGATGTTAAAGATTCATTAGATAGAAAAATAATTATTTAAACCATTATTAGAAGATACGGAATAATTGCAGAATGCAAAAAGAAGAGAAAATAATTTTCCTCTAGGTATTGGATAGACTCATAACTGTGCCACACAAAAATCATAAAAACGACTACTTGCTAGTACGGCTTATTTCTCTTACTACATCTTTTATCTTGTTGTTTCATTATTTAATACCTAACCACCCAGTTACAAGATTATCACTCTCTTTTGTGTTATTAATTGTTCATTCTTTAAACCATCAATTCCATTCTTGAGTAATTCATAATTACCGGGTCTTAATGTTGTGTAAAAGCCAGTATTTTGACGTCAAGATTCGAGGATAAGTAGACCTATAATATGAAAAATATCAAAATGCAAGCAAATATAGCAATCGTGTCTTAACATTATGAGTCTGTGTGCCTGTTTTACAGAAAGATTTGGGCGTGGTTGGTGTTGGGTTATAGTTTGTTCTTTTATTTATTCTATGGAATGTGATGTTTTTGTAGAATCATGTAAACTAGATGTCATTCGGCTTCCTTGATGTTTGTCTGACTCGTTTTGTTGAAGTATTATTGCTGCTGTTATGGTTTCGTTTCCTTAAAAGAGCATTGTGTTATTTTTTATTGCGTGCAAATATCTCCCGTAATTTGCTTGTTGCTCAGGTCGATACGTACACACCACATCTACGACAGAAAAAAAACGGAATATTTATCAAAAAACACGTCATGGATAACACATAATCAAAGGAGTATAAGATGTTCTTGATATAAAAAGGCATAACGGCACATCTTAGCAAATAATAGAAAAGCGCAGATCAGTATAATGTCCAGCGAGCAATGCCTTTCACTGGTATGAAGCGTCAACAGTTGAAGCTTAGCGCGGTCCGACGACATTAAAACGTAAACAAATGCAGAAAAGGTGAGGGATGTGAAGATAAAAAATGCGGACAGAATGTAATAACATGCGTATGTAATATAAGGGGGGTCGGTAATACAAGAGAACAAGTCAAACTGAATTCAAATAGATGAAGGGCATTTGATACCAAAAGAACAGTGATTACTAAGAAGGAAAAAGAATAGATTGAAAGACTAAAAGACTAAAAGTATAAAAGAAAGAAAAATGTGTTGAAAAGGACTTATCTGTCAAAACGGGTAGTGGATGGAGATCAGAGAATGGAAAGGAGAAGAGTAGAAAGGTAAAGTATGATAATATAACAAGAAAGAAGATAAATATGAATATGGAACATAGTGTTATCTCTCTCTT
>CM042139.1:146544565-146573448 GCA_023376005.1 Doryteuthis pealeii
TATATATATATATATATATATATATATATATATATATAATAGTGAAAATATATATATATATATAATATATATATATATATATATATATATATATATATATATATATATATATATATATATAATAGTGAAAATCATATATATATATATATATATATATATATATATATATATATATATATATATAAATAGTGAAAATATATATATATATATATATATATATATATTATATATATATAAAATAGTGAAAATCATATATATATATATATATATATATATATATATATAATATGAAATCATATATATATATATATATATATATATATAATAGTGAAATCATATATATATATATATATATATATATATATATATATATATATATAATAGTGAAAATCATATATATATATATATATATATATTTATAAATAGTGAAAATCATATATATATATATATATATTATATAGTGAAAATCAATATATATATATATATATATATAATATATATATGAAATCATATATATATATATATATATATATATATATATATATATATATATATATATATAATAGTGAAAATATATATATATATATATATATATATATATATATAAATAGTGAAAATCATATATATATATATATATATATATAAATAGTGAAAATCATATATATATATATATATATATATATATATATAATAGTGAAAATCATATATATATATATATATATATATAATAGTGAAAATCATATATATATATATATATATATATATATATATATATATATATATATAGTGAAAATATATATATATATATATATATAATATATATATATATATAGTGAAAATCATATATATATATATATATATATATATATAGTGAAATCATATATATATATATATATATATACATATATATATATATATATATATATATATATGAAAATATATATATATATATATATATATATATATATATATATATATATATAGTGAAAATCATATATATATATATATGTATATATATATATATATAGTGAAAATCATGCGAATTCTAGTAATTTACTTATTAAGGCTCTTTAGATCATTCTAATGTCCTAATATACTTAATGTAATAAATTATCGATGTTTTTTGTTCAAATATTTGACTAAGTCTACACATGTCTTTTTTGTGTATTTAACATCCCGTCCCTCAAACTCCCCCTCTCATATACATATATATACTACTGACTGCATATATTAAACTGAAGTTGTTTTGTTTTCGCGGAGCTGTATGAATACATCACATACCGCATTCTAATATATTATTAGATAAATGATGGAACCTCATTGCGAAAGTGTGTGTACCTTTTCTCGCGCCACAATGGTTGCAAGGCAAGGGATAATCAATTCAAGAAAAATGCCATTCTCTTTTTTGTCCTAGTATTTTTATGATATTTTCAATTGAACTATTCCTGGTTGGAATTATATTAGCTGTAGAGATATGTCTGCAGCATATTTCTTAAAAAACAGAAAGAACCAAAAAGGGAATAAATACATAAAAACTCCAAGTGAAAATATTTCTACATCATCCAAATCTTTCTTTTTCTTTGCTTCTCTTTTGTTTTGTCCTTTTTTGTTTCAATTTAATGATTAACATTCTCACACTAGCACGCCTTTAGGGATTTTGATAATAACTAATTAGCTTGAAAGGGCATCCTCTATTTTTTTGTTTGTTTCATCAGCATTTCAATCTCATTTTTCTCTTCAAGGTATTCTTCTCTTAATGAGACCTTTAGTCGCCATCTTTACATCTTGACCCTTGCAATGGATGTCATTAACCGGAAATGTTTATCGTCCTACATTGATTCGGCGCATTATTCGATGATTCGTGAATATTTTTAGCGTGGTATGTTAACTTTTTAACACCCAAAAGGGTTGACGGAATCAAACTTTGAAAATGATGAACGTGAACAGAATTACATAGACAACGATGCACATGAAATAGGTTCGTAAGTACGTACGAATGTGTAACTGTATGAATTTGTGGATCAATAATGTATCAGTGGCATCAGTAAATAATCCAAAAGTGCTCAATATATTAAAAACTTAGGGCAATAATAAGGATGATAATGTTAGCAGAGGGAAATTAAAAATATTAGTAGAGAAAATATATATAGTGTTTTGTCATCCACAGTGTTTCGACATATCACATCTCCTCTGTGTGGCTAGACTTAGCAGGCTACATGCAGCCAGGATAGAAACCCGGTCGATTTTTGATCATTTAGGGTTCTTAAGTGCAGCGAAGGTGAAGAATTTAACTGATAAATTCATGCATAGGTATATACGTTGCAGCTGCTAGAGAGCTCACATCCGTTTTATAGGTGAGCCTTGTAAAATACAATACTGAGATGAAAAAATATTTTCATTTGAAGATTATATTTTTCCAATACATGGAACTTTTACGAATGAAGTCATTATGAAAAGGCAAACTAATTTTATTTTATGTTTTAATCTTCTATATTCGTCAGTATTTGAGCATAGAGGAAATAGCTAACCGATATGGAAATGATAGCTTCATTTTTAGGTAATATTTGCTCCTTGCTCTCTATCTCTCTCTTACCCTTTATATATATATATATATATATATATATATATATATATATATATATATATATATATATATCATCCGGATAATTTCATAATTTTTCACGAATCGTTTCTATTCTGAAATACCTGTTTCAGCATTCACATGGAATTTTAGAAATAGTTTAATCATTTAATACTTAGTCCTGTTTGATACCCTACAACAACGTAAATGTGAAAACAAGTATTTATTATTGAAAATTTATTGAATGATTTTTAATTAAAATTTTACATTTTTCCAAGTCACGACCTTTCCCTGATTAAAACGAAACCAAACTCAAAGAAAAACAATTTCCACTTCTTCATTATTTTATTAGATTTCTTACTTTATTCATTGCATCTTGTTTCCGGATTTTGGTATTAAATTTTATTTGTAATATTTCATGTGTTTAACATATTTTCGATTGCGAACTGCATTGAACATTCAACATTATAGTTATTATTTTTCTAACTAATCTTGATTGAACTTTACTATATTTATTTTATTTTGTCGCAGATTTGCGGGATTATCGTATCATACATTTTTTAAAAATATATTGCTAAACTTTTCGATTTTAAATTTTAATATCTGCTACACATTTTGTTCGAAAAGTTTGCTAAATCATACCAAACATTCTCTCATCGATGACATAATCTGAATTTCTACAAGTTTACGTTTATTAATGCAGGTTTTGCTACGTGAGATCAGAGCGATGTTGTTCTTTTCTTATTCTTTCTTTGCCTTTCTTTACTCGTTATCGTATTTTCATTTGTTACAAATACAACTTTTGTTTTATTTTTCTGCTTCGATTTTTTTTTTTTTTGTATTGTTTTTTCCACAGAAATTTAATTAAGAGACCTGGCTAGAGGCTTATTCCACTGGAACAAGATTAAATTGAGAGTGACAGATTTAGTCAGATTTTACTCTTAAACATCCCTCTCCTACCCTCTCTCTCTCTCTCTCTCTCTCTCTCTCTCTCTCTCTCATATGCATACCATTACATAGAATACTATTCGGGTACAAATCATTTGGCGTGTATATGCACACATACTATACATAACCATAAATTAAAGATGCAAATTAATGCTTAGAAGATATTTCGACGTGCATGTTACATATTGTACAAAAACACGTTTGATTATAGACAAACATAATCCCAGATGTATTAAGTCTAATTAATCAAAATGATGATTAATTCATTTTAATGGCAAGGCAACCTGTCTGAAATTAATTCATTCCTGGTTAGGTAATTGCGTACATTGTTCATAGAAATTCATATTTGTGTGCATTTTCTTAACTCTCCCCCTTCTGTATATCTGTCTGTCTGTCTGTCTGTCTGTCTGTC
This sequence comes from Doryteuthis pealeii, assembly GCA_023376005.1. Classification (NCBI taxonomy): domain Eukaryota; kingdom Metazoa; phylum Mollusca; class Cephalopoda; order Myopsida; family Loliginidae; genus Doryteuthis; species Doryteuthis pealeii. Next base: position 146,548,507 of record CM042139.1, read on the forward strand.
TCTCTCTCTCTCTCTCTCATGCATACCCATACATAGAATAATAGAAGTACATTTTCTACAATATAATAACTATGCATATACATGAATAAAAATGCATATTAATTCTTAGAAGATGCTTAATCCTGTACGAAAAAACATGTTTGATTATTTTTAAAAAGTCCTAATATTAAATCTTACTACTCAGAATACTGATTGGTATAATTAACGACATGTAAACATATGTGGGGGTTATTTTATACCTGGTTAGGGAATTGTTTGCACTCTACGTATAAATTTATGATTTTGTGTAGTTACTTAAGATCTTATACGCTTATACACACGCTTATATTCTATCAAGTATTCTTATCTACTACAAATATATGAAAACATATCTATTTGTGATCTACACCCATAGATTTAACCCTAACATGATATTTCCATTCCGGGAAAGCGTGAACCAGGGAGTAATGGCTATAAAGTGTTACTCACATTCCCCATAAATCCAGAAATGTTGCCTCACCACCAGAAATGTTTCGTACCTAAACACCCATTAGAGGGGTTTGGTATTACCGTTCTGCAGGAGATACAACCAGCATATTCTAAGCTCTGTCGACAGGATGCTCAGAATAATGTAAAGAATGGGAAAATATACTGAATTTAGTACTATCGCATACGTTTTAACATAACAGTACGCATATTGTTTAAACTATGTTTCAGCTATGTGTGAACTCAAGTCGAAATAATAAAAAAACAATTATGTCAAGTAAATTTCGCTTTGGTCATAGTCAATTTGTAAATTATACTGGCAGTTTCTAGCTTTGAACTCGTGGAATTCAGTGCAACATTTAACCAGATTATTTACGAATAAGCCAAAATATTCTACTAAGTGAAAAGAATGGCAGCTACTCTCTAGTAATAACAGTGCATGCCATGTCATATAAATATAAGTAGATAAGCCGGACTCCAGTACTTCATTTCGATGAGATGCAGGTCAGGATTACTAATAAATAGTGATTGATTAATTTTAACGGTATATACATCTGAATAGGGTTATTATATGCATAGAAGTTAGAGAATAACGTTCATTTTCTATGTAGATTGTAAAGACTTCTTACACGGTTCTGTCGAATACACATATCTTTTAACGGGGCTATTTCACCATTAGATATTACACTATAACTTAAGCAAGATTGAACTGACTTAAGCAGAAAGAAGTCTTGACGCCTCAAATATCATTATATTCCAAATCTGTTATGCAAATGTTGTTGCATGTCGAACAGTTTCCTCTGCAAAGTTACACAATATAACTTATTTATATACTCGTATATGTTGAACATCTGTGTTTGTTCATGTTAACGTATATATATATATATATATATATATGTGTGTGTGTGGTGTGTGTGTGTGTGTGTGTAAACACAGGTACTAGACTTTGCATTCTATAGTTTCATGACATTTTTAAAGCCACTGGTAACTTTAATATGCTGTAATTTGTAGGAATTCTGACCTTAAAAGTTGCTTAGTTTACCACAAGACCAGAAGAATAAAGCTTTCAGTGGTTATTGAATATATCATTAGTAATTCACTAACGTTAGTGAATTAACTATTATACACTGAAGTTTACATCCACATATCTTACAATCATTTTCCGCCAATTTAAAACCATGTAAATATCTCCAGTAATTAAAATGGTTGCCTATGTGATATAAGCAACTATATACGCTAAAAAACTAATTTCATTTTAATCATTATTAAATCAATGATTATTATTGATGATTATTGTAAATTTCATAGCGTAAAATGGAATAATTCACCCGAGTCTAAATCCAGGGTGAGGCTGTTGGTGTTTCACTTCGGGCAAATATTCTTGAGAAAATCACGGATCCACCTCTTCTCCTCCCATCCATGGCAACATATTTGGATGGACTGGGTTCTTTATCCTTGGTTAGGCATGCTCTCAAGGAGAAGGAAAACATTAAATTAAACACAGCTTTACTCCGCTTAAAAATTGAATCTCTTTCCGTGTTGGGGGTATTGGGTAATTACAGACAAGTAAAACTAGGTATTTACTTGAAACAAATGTTTGTTGTAAGGAAAACTTTCCGGCTTCAATCAATAACATTTTCTAAAACAACATTTTCAACAGTACTACCAACCCTTATGTATTCCAACTTGTTATTTCCATAAAATATGGCACGTATTTTGTAACCTTATTTTCCAGCGTATACACTTGACTCAAATGGCATCTATCTATATGTCCGCATTTATTTCTTGTCTACTTTTTCGCTTGTTTTCCACTCCATCCATACGGGGTTACTCTGTTAAAACAGGGACGAACAGTCACCCCATTATCTTAATGCAGGTGCGGATCTAATTTTGTTTATTTTATGGCTATGTGTTACTGTTTTATTCTATAAAAAAATATTGCTCAGCGAACATGACAGAACACTACAAAGAACAAAGCGGAAGTACAAGACTCCATAGGCATTCTGATACAAATTCATTCATGCAAAAAAAAATACAATTTTCATACACATATAAAATGTACGCTGAGAGTCTTATCTATTCATGCGCACAGACTGCTACGTTGATACTCGCTCTGCGTGCAGTGATGTATATATTCTTATTTTAGAATATTATAAAATGAATTATGAGAAATCAGAAAGAAAGCTCTTCACAGCGTTTCAAATTGTCTACATTTCCGCAATGTTGTTCATCCACACAAATGTGGGGTTTAATTCCTGGCATGTCAACTGCAGGATTACCTTTGCTCAGCATCAACCATGAAGGCAAAGATAAAAATGTAGATGTAAAAAAAAAAAAGAAATCACAGATTTTTTTCTTCAGTTTTTACGTTTCAAATTTACTTCCTGCTTCACAAAATGGAAGAAATATTAACTCCGTTTTTTAAAGGATAAAGAAAAAATATAAATAACATACGTAAAATATATTCAGAAATATGGTATATTATACAACATATCTCAAAAACGTGTTAAGCTGACTGTTATTTGATATGAATATCTGCATGTACGTAAATTTTACTCATACATAATACTGTCTATATTTACATAAACTCAAAACAAATGCAATAACAAAGTAATTCCTACATTTTTGGAAACTTTCCTAAGAAATATCGATGTGCTTATTACTAACACTCTTGAATCTACTTTTAGTAAATTTACCACTAGTAAGTAAATAGAAACTACGCAGATATAGATAAATCACTATATGTTATATTCGTTGCTTAACATTCTAAGAAGATTATATATGCCCGCGTTCTCTTTTAAAGATTTACTAAAGTAAAGAAACATTGTTATTTTGAGATGCATCTGAGTGTGTTTAAGTTGATTTACAAAAAAAATAAAAGATTAAAAAACATACTCTACTAGGTGATCCGAAAGTCTTGCCACCACATATAGTTTTATCTTCCATAATTTTTTTTCTAATAATATATCATATAAGCTATATAATGATATTACCTAACATATATTTAAGAATTAAATCCTTTTCTAGAATTTCGGTTTCAATTATGTAATTATTTTACGACTAAGATATATAAGGAGTGACAATACTTTCAGACCACCCAATATTAGACATAAAGATGGTTTGATTGTATATTTTTGATATTTCATTTTTTTATTAAAAAATAAAAATAAATATGTATTAAAATAGAAAGAGGATTGTCGATTAATGTTATATACACGAAGAACAAAACTAAAATAAACTGATTTGGCTAAAAATGCAATGTTCACCTCAAATTAAACTGCAAAGATCTCAATTATGTGCTCACTTTTCAATGACATCCACGGGCTTATTCATCCTATCAAATGATTTAAAGGGGAAATTCTCACATCGTGTGCACGCGTGCAAGATATGACAGGATACGCTGGATTCATTGCCTCTCTTTTTTCTTACTTCCTGCCAAGTAGGTTCAGCAAGGACATCAGGTTTCTTTGAATATTTTAGGAACAACAAATTCTACATTTGCCACCTGAGTTGATCACTTTTCTAAAAGTGTGTTATAATAAATCAAATACTTTTTATTATGTGGCTGTCACTTTTGAATTTTCTATTCAATTTTAACTATTTTCTATTTATATAATTCATTTATATTTCATTTTCTGTTAAGTTAAAATCAAAAGATTACATACGCATGTAGTCGGTTTGTGCAAACTGAATGCAGTTGGAAAATCAATACATAGAAGTAGAAAGATACGAAAACCTTTCAGTTTGTGAATATTATAGAAGTGAAAAATGTACATAAAGTAGCTAACAATGGAGATTATATTTTCCATGTAAGCTTGAATGTTGGAAATGTTTTTAAAAAGTATTAAGGCCTGATTTTGTGATAGTGTCGTAAAAATAAAAAAAAGATAGTACGTAAAAAATGAGAATGGAGTTGTTTTTTTTTTTTTTTTTTTTTTTTTTTTTTTTTGGACAAAACCTCGGAACAGAACAACCACGAAACCACATAGGACATGATAATTCAAATTAGCAATTGCTAATAATTCTGTGCAACGTGTATCTTTGCTTAGTAAACATTTTCCCATATCCTCAATGCTCGTTGTGTTTCTTCCTCTTATTTCAACGTTACCTCAGACAGTTGCGTCACAACAGATAGTAAAATTATAATGTATAGAAACACATTAATGAATTAATCTAATTTCTAGTCAAATTTCAAAATGACCCTTTCATTATAGACGACCTAATGGACGCAGATTTCTGACAATATAACCTAAACTAACTAAATAATCACTGTAATTATTGCAATTTTAAAATCGATATCAGAGGTTGGTGGATGGTAAGCACTTTACCATAATTCTGTGACAGAACTAAGTAGCGCATTAATCCTAATTCACTTTAGAACACTGAACCTCTGACGACCGTCGGTTTCTCAACTCCATATCTATATGCTCATTTCCTCTGGGTATATATCTCAAGGTTCAATTCTTTAAAGGTAGTCCCCCAAACAACCGGAAAGCTTTATTGCCATGACATCGCAGCCAAAATAGAAGCATTGACTAAGGGATCACTGTAGAACTTAAGGATTAAGCTTAAAAATTGCAATTTGTTTTCTTACCTCTTCATGTCTGCTTCATAATTAACAATTTCATGTAATTGCTGGCCGTATCTAAAAATGTTCTCCTAATAGATGAAACATTTACTTATGAAACTGATACAAGAATGTGGGAAAATATATTTTAAGTTGTATCCTGCTCTACACTTTTTTCTCTTTCAACACTTTGTTGGTGTAAGAAAATCGTTTTTATTCACACACACACACACACACACACATTATATACTTTTTAAATACACTTTGGAATATTTGTATGTATATTCTGTCCAAGGTCTCTGGTTATTAGGTTTCTTACTAAATCGACATCAGAATAGGGCTCTTATTGAAGTCATATTTCTTTTGTAGAAACGTAAAATTGTATCGAGCTAAAAATTCTTAGAAGGTCAAGGCCAAACATATGGATGTGGTGAATGACTTGCTGAAAAATCCAATCACCTTTCTTTTGAAAAAATTGTTTTTCACAGAAAATACTCACGTAATCATCTCACAACTAATAGATTATGTTATTCTCATCTAACAACAAGGAACAAAATTCACACCAACAAAGAAATCCTGTTATTGACACTGGATTGCACCCGGAACAACTTACGGCTATTTCACTGGATATCACCTGGAGCAACTTACATGCATTTCCTCGGGTTAATGTTTGTTTCGTTTTCAATTTGTAACCAAATCATCCAGGAACATTATGATTATAGAAAAGAATTGGATGGTGTTTCATACTTTTCCTAAAACGCATTGCACCCACTGAAAATAAATGTTTTGAGCAAACGGCAGACGAACCATTTTTTTTTAATTTTCAAAGCTTCTATAAAAATCCATATATATGTATATGTGTGAGTGTGTGTGTGTGTGTGTGTGTCAATAAGTATCGAGATTTTTTGTACTTTTTGACACATCTTGAATTCTGAAAAAAAAAAAACGTTCCATTCATTCTCCGTTTCTATCCTGCCAAATACAGCTTTAAACTTGGTACTTTTTGACACACCTTATATTCTGAAAAAAAAATGATGTTCCATTAATTCTTCATTTCTATCTTGGTAAAAAGCTTCAATTTCGATACTTTTGACACACCTTATATATATATATATATATATATATATATATATATATATATATATATATATTCTTTATTATAGGCCTGAATTACCCTTGCCATAATCCCTATTGTAATGCACATTTTACGAGTAACAATCTGTTTCCATGGTTCATAATGTAGTAATAATGAAGGAAATATTTTCATTGTAATTTGCATAATATCACCGATTCTTGTAATACATTATTTGTGTCTGTTTTTCTCTTCCCTAAATGAAAAAACTTAATGAGGTCATCGAAATCCTTGTTTCTCCACGTTTAATTTATTAATTAAAATTCATTACGACTAAATATCTAATTCTAAAGAAATAATGTCTTCAAAAATTAATATAAATTCACATTTATTTTTATTTATAAATTTGTCGATAGGTTTATATTTTTTACAATCGAATTATTTTCAGTGGCATCAGGTATTTGTCTTATATAAATCTCTTAGTTTATGATAGTGTTTGATATTATAGCATTTTTCTTTTCTTTTTTTTTTTTGCAACAGAGCCAGGAACTAAAAAAACGTAGTGTTCAATATTCTTCGTAAGATAAAAGCATTGTGATTCTTTTTTTCCTTTGATCTATCTGTATATAATTTATAATAACATCCTCTACTAAAAAAATAGAATTAACCTTTTTGGTTTTTATATTTATATTTGAGAATAATTTAGATTTTTTTTTACATAAAAAGAATGACTGCTTTTTCTTGAATCTTTTTATGAGAAAAATTCTATATCTTTCCAGATAAGAAAAGAAAACTTTTCAAAAGAATTCCAACAGAAAAATATTTATTATCTCTTAAATTAAAACTAATTTTCTAAACTAAATGATTTGACTGAGAAAACTAATAATAGATAAAGACAGCATTTTATTCAAAGTATTTCAAAATAATTGTATAACTAACCTCTTATAAAAATAAGTTTTATATCTGAGAAATGGAAGAGAAGGTGATAACACCGAAGTTAATTGTTTACCACAGTTCAATAAAGCTATATATATAATATATATATATATATATATATATATATATATATATATATATACACACCCTTTTGCTCGAGCAGGATGGTACACAATATCTATTTTCTAACCGGACTTTAAATTTAGGTTTGAATAAAGAGTTTTGTTTCTGCTAGACTGGTTGAAATACAAAGATTAAAGAGCCCACTTTAATCTACTATTTATCCATAGCTGGAGAGAAAATGATTTGATTAATTCCTTTCACAGTGATATTAGAGCAATGTGAAATGCAAACAACCTCGTCGAGGTTTTGAAGTCAGGTCACCATGTTCATTTTCTAAGATGATAAACATTACAAGATCAGGCTCCCATTTCTCTCTCTCTCTCTCTCTCTCTCTCTCTCTCTCTCTCTCTCTCTCTCTCGAAGAACTGACTTATAAGTGTTATTTTATATTGAATATATAGCTCCTGAATTTTATGCAATTGGGCACACTGTGTAGATATCCTTTGTTTTAAACAGACAGAGAAACTAATAGGTCTATTGACGGATATTCAATTTATCTTTAATGCCTTAATTGATTTTACGGAATTGCTGTAACCGGATTCAATGTCTTTTGACTAGATAATGTTTTAATGATACTTGCAACTGTTTGCAGGAAAATATATGCTGCTTTCAAGAAGCATTTTCCAATCTGTTATACCGTTATACAAAACCAAACACTGTTTCATTGCTAATTTTTTCCTGGTGGTTTGTAACAATTAATATCACTATCATAGTCTCTATAATAGTGATATTAATTGTTTTACAGAGCGCTAATACCCTTGGGAAAGGCACGAATCCAACTATTAGCACTCCAGCTACGGCTAGATAGTAGGGGAGACTGCACTCTTTAACCTTGTTTAGGTAACCAGTATAGGAGAAGGAAAACTCGGAATTCAAACCAAAGGGACTCTCTTCTCATTAGTCAAAACTACTTTGGGATCTTCACCTCGTAGTGCTGTTATCTCATGCATCATTGCACATACTCCAAAGAAATGGCAAACGAAGATAGACTAAGCTTTTATAAAAATGGACAAAATATTTTTCAAGTCAATGAAAAGGAGGCTTTTCGAAACTCAAGAGAATTGACCGACATTTCAAGAGTTCATGTGTGTTCCTTTCTCTAAGAATTACCTTTGGTGTATATCAAGGACGAATCTGCGCTTTTGACAGAATAACTACTTCATGTGTCAATATGTTAACAGCATAAACAAACTGTAACGCTTTTCGGTGAAGGTCAAAATTTCTAAATTTGCATCAGTGTAAGCATTGCATTATTCATTCATGTGCTTTTCTCTTTTGTTCTTTTAACTTTAACAAAAAAGGGTAAAATAAAATCCCATTTCATCAGTTGAATTTATAATATATACACCTTTATTCAAACTAATGAACACATATACAGTATCAAGGCTAAATCTGTCGATAGGCGTTAACCAAAATTATTTTGTATAAAAAATATAGGAGAATATGTGCATCTATCCATTCTCTTTGCAAAATTTCATTGAATTCCTGTGACGATATAACTATAGATATATTTCTCGAGGATATTAGTGCTACAGTCAGAAAGGATTTTGGGGACACTTTTGATTATAAGGAGGAGGGGGGCGTGAAATCCTCAATGTAGTTTTGACTCATGAGAAATTGAGCCACTTTGGATTGAATTCAGTTTTTCTTCTCCTGGACTTCACAGTCTGTCCTAATATTTAGTCGTAGCTGGAGTGCTAATAGTTAGGTTCGTGCATTTCCTAAGGGTATTAGTGCTCTGTGAAATGCAAGCAGTCGCGTCTAGGATTTGAACTTTGATCCCTGTGTCCATTTCCTATGACGATAGCCATTCCTCCAATCTCTTTCAACTCGATGTGTCTTTAAAGATTAGGTGGTTATTTTTATTTGAATGCTGTGTTATAAGGACGTATGAAAGATAGACAATATATCTCTAATCTAACAGAGTTTGAACCGCCGGGAAAGATTATTAGAGTCTGCTATGTGGTGGAGTTTTGCTTGTTAAAAAAAACATCTCAACTACTACATCGCTATTAAATGAACATCTAAGCAATAGTTGAATACTTACATCATGGCTTATAGATAATCGTGTTTATATAGACTTATTTACGTAACTATCTTATATCAAATATACAGGAGAAGCTGCTTGTGGAGTAATAGTTATCGTTATAGTAATCGACAAGAGTTCAAATTCAGGACAAGGCAGTTTGCATTTCACATTTTAAACATTTTAAAACTCGTCTTTGATCAAGCTATGGATGTGACCTTAAAGGTTACTACCACTCTTGACCAGAGTTGGCCTGGGAGTAGTGGTAATGAAGGTGTACTCCATTAACGTCACTATTACATGCAGTTTAACGTTATACTCATTACACTAAGACCCTCTATCACCGCCTTCTATCACATATAGGATAAAAACGTTTGGGTGTTGCCATAAGAGAAATAGATTCGGCAAAATCATATAGGGGTTAGGGCTTGACGTGTTGAATTGATTGATTGGAGGGGGCCTCTCTGACAGCCCGTCTAGCCAAAGTAAGGGCTAAAACTGACTGTTGCAGGTCATAGGGTGCTCTGAGAACAGGTCTTACCCATCTACAGGCCCAGTCGACAGGACAGTGTATCTGATTAAATTAGGTTTTTAATAAAAATATGCACAGTGGCCATCGACAATTTTAAATGATTTCATTATTTTCCAGGAATATATTCATTATCGAGTGTTTCTATTGCTCATTTTCAAAATACAGTTGAATAGTTGAGTTCTGTGTTGAGTATTTGCAACAACATTTCTGCCATGTCATTAAATTTTAAATTACTTCATATAACTTTTCAATTCTTCATTTCCTGTTTAAGAAAACAAAGGGAAAAAAGGTCTTCAAACGGCATAGTATTATGGGAAATGGTCTAATGCTGTCCAATTTCGAATATGGTATGATTATTGAAATTTGTCATCAAGAGTATTAGAATGTGCATTTCTTAAGCGTATTAATCAAAATCTGACAGGCATAAAGAAAAAAATGTTGCGTGATTCAGAAAGTCAGGAAAACCCTAAAATGAACTGTTTAATGAGTTTCTGAACCATTTGGGACAAATCGTGTCAGATTGTATTTGCCATATAATTAACAAAAATGGTCAAGCAACAATGGATTTAAACTAATATTTTTCGACAAAAATGCTGGAAAATGTTCAATAAAGACACACAAAAATGTATAATTTTAAAATACCTTTGAACTTGTTACTAAGAGACCGACTGATAGGTTTATAGTGTTCATTAGAAGATTAGAACAATATCCTTAATAGAATATATCGCATATGTTTAATTTTATATGGCGCAGTGGAATATCAGAATCAGCAGTATTTTACCATTTTGCTTTATGAAAAATAATAAACGTTTTTCACTAACTCTAAAATATGATAATATGCTGGCCTCAAATGGAACAATTTTCAGATCATCCTATCTGTTTTTATATATAAGAAATAGAAATCTGTGGAAAGATATATACGCAATTTTATCGTAAATAATTTTATTTATTTACGACCGTTTGACAGAAGCAAATATTTGATGTGATCCGATATGGTATGTTCCAAATACCGAGTGATCCTTGTGATAGGCTTAATCATATATATATATAAGCTGTGTCTTATTTTTCACCTCCTGCAACGGTGACAGAGATTAAGAATGAATAAAAATTACATTTTCCTAAAATATAGTTACTCTGGAATTCAACACAGTTATTCCATCGTATTTCTCCTTAACCGAAGCACGGTTGAAGTTTGTATCATACTGTGTGAAGCTGCTCAGTCAAACTTTTACTGTCTTTTGTACAATGAATTCATGAGAATAATTTTTTTTATTATGAAAGAAAAAAGATGATGCTGATATATTTACAGAATCCTAAGTTTGTGAGAAACATTTCGTTGAAAACACACCACAACTGCCTATATAATTTTTTTTTTTTTAAATTTTCGCTGATAAGTTTACATATCATGTAAGGGTCAAAACTGCAGATCTGTCGGTTATACATCATCCTTGTATTATAACAGTTGCACATAGCTCTTCATTTCAGTAAAGTAAATAACTGATCGGTGACAAAGATTTTCAATGATACGTTTTAAAGCAGACAGAGGTACGACATGAATATTTAGAAAATTGACTAAGAGACTTCTTACTTCTACTATCGCGGACCGTGAAATGTTTACAAAACAGAAAGAGTGATGCTTTGGGTTTTTTTTTGTTTTACGGCATATCAACCTCAGTGGGTCATTTAATTCCGATAAAGTTTTGAAATAAATCAATTCTTAATGGATAATAAAAAATTTTGTAAATACATTTTTCTATTTAACCCATAGATGGGACCATAACAGGTACTACCACTCCGGGTCAGAGTGGACCAGGGAGCAATGGTGATGAAGGGGTGTTCCACATTCCCCAAACCTCAAAAACTGGAACCTCACCATCAGATAGTTTAACGTCATTCCCAGGACATGTAGACCCGCAACCACCGCCTTCTAGCACCCATATGATAAAAAGGGGTTGGGGCTTGCCATAAGGGCAATAGGGTTGGGAAAATCATATAGGTGCTAGGGCTTGACGTGACCAGCCGATTGATCGGAGGGGGCCTCTCCGACCGCCCGTCTAGCCCAAGATAGGGCCAAAGTGGAGTATTGCATGTCAAGAACTGCTCATCCACCTGGGCTCTATCCTTAAGCATCACGGGTCGCCACCTACGTCCAACAGGTGGCCCCATTGGGGGAGTCTTACCCCTCTGCAGAGGTACAGTCGGTGCATTCTAACGCCCCAGCCGACAGGGCGGAGAAAGAGTGATATTTACTCATATATATATATAGTATGTTTTCATAATCTCTCTTACTTATTTCTCAATTTCAAACTCTGTTAAATCTACATGTTTATGGATTCTGACCATTTTTATGGCTTTGGATTATGTTATGCTTTTTGCAAACGTTATTAATTCCTCTAGACCTATCATTTTCCACAAAATGGCAGAATCTGTGCTCCTACAGATTCGGTATATATAATATATATATATATATATATATATATATATATATTCTGTTGTGTTCTTGTTTGTCTTTTATTTTTTTATATGGTGATCCGTTTACATTATAATTTTGAAGAGGTCATACATTTGTTGATACTTTTCCCCCTCTTTTCGAGAAGAGTTTCCCATGCTTAAAACCTAGATTATTTGACTGGATCTATTTTTTGTATGGGTTTAGGCAAGGAAAGGAACGCAAAGTATCCTGTTTAATCATAAAATGTTATGTATATGCCTCAGCAATTCGTATAAGCAAAATAGTATTTCTAGATATTTTATGTATATTTTATAGAAAAATATTCCAATTTGTTTTCTCTTTTTATAATTTGTATGATTAATGTATATTCTTTTATTATTTTTTTACAGGTAAGTTGAAATTTTCCTCCTGGCCTATTTGAATTTAATGGAAAATATGAATAACCGTAAGTGTTTAAAACTCACTAAGCATGCACAACAATTAAGATTTCGGGTTGAGAACACAAACATCCTTTAGACGTTATTGTTGTTTTTAGTATCGACAAAAAAAATAAGTAAAATAAGTAAAATCCTATTTTACAGCTTGTTCATAAAACAATGGAATTTGGATAAAATTTGAGAAATCATTGAAAATAATATTTTGTATAATTCTGAAAATACATTTCCTTTTTTGGTGGGGGTTGTTTTTTTTTTCTTCTTTTTTTTCTTTTTTTGGTTTTTTAATAACTTGAGTGTAATATGGAATTTCCACTGTTTTTAGTGCATTCTAAATCCAACGAAATTAATCTAAGTATTAATGGCCTGGAAATGTATTGAATCAGCATGAATCCCACCACTCATGCATTTAAATATTTTTGCTGTAATAAATGTGTTTCAATTTACTGAAGATTAATATATAGCATTGCAGTAAATGTTCACCTATATTGGAAAATACGTGTACACTTTCCACAAGAAGGTCTTATACACATACACAGATGAAAACTCTATATTTCTTTGAAAAATGCAGTGTTTTCCCCAAGTTTACTACCGTCTTTTATTTTTGTGTCAAAGAATATATATATATATATATATATATATATATATATATATATATTATTATTATTATTATTATTATACGTAAAAATTTCAAGGATACTTTTTCCTTTTGTAACAAATATATAACACATTTACTTCTGCATATTTATTAAGCTTTTTACTTTCCGTTGCCCTCCCCCCTTTCTTTTATAGCACCACGAAATCTGCTCACTTTTACTCACACTAGGCGTGCCACGTGATCATTACAACGAATTTTCTTTTATTCATTTCACACACATCTAAGTAATTAAATATTACGCATTACATAAGTATATGCTTCCGTTACAATAATGCAAACCCAATGATCATTACCCACCAAAGAATAATACACAAATAAGGTATAACATGAAAAAAGAAGAGGGTCTCCATGGCATAGTAGCTAACGTGCTGGACTATGTTATCGTAATAAGCAAGTTCGGGCTCAAGTCTCGCTATTACGCTCACTTTTGAACTAATAATACTATAATATCCCGTTCGAAAATATGTAATAGGAATCCTTTTAAATCGCCTTAAATATGAACTAGATATTTTTTCATTTGATGCCACAGGATTTTATCAGATATTATTTAGTTATGGTATGTTTGAAAAGGACATTTATTGGCTTTTTTTCTGATTTTTTTTATTTAAGAAAAAAAAGTTTAACGTAGCCATAAATCGAGGCGTTGGTTTACAATTTACGTATAATTTAAATGGAACACTGATTTTATGTCAACGGTATGATGCCTGGTGTTCTTTTCACAATATGAATTTAATAAAAACTCAACCTGAATAAGCAATGCATGTTCAAATAATTCCTGGTGTACAAAACAGTACACCGTAAAATGAAGAGTACAGACTGTTTGTTTGATGTAAGTTTCTTCAGGTAATTTAAAACATTTGAAATGTCTTGTTTTTTCTTCCTTTTCAGCTTATTGTTATACATCATAATATGTAATTAAAAAAAGAAAACATCACTGCAATCTCTCCCCCGTTAAAATATGGTATCGGTAAGTTTAAGTAAATATGAAAAAAGAATAAAGAAGTATATTTTAATGCGCCAATATTATTTTACTAAAAATGTTCGATTTTTTATAAACGTTCATGTTCTCAGTGAAACATTTTTTTTCAAAATTAGGCAAGAGAATTGAATGAAAATATAAAACCGAGCGTGCACCAGCAAAACTACGTGTAATAATAGTAATAGTGATGTTACCGGAAAAAAGGTATAAATAGCCTTATGCCTAACCAACAGCAGTTTACATTTGAGTGTACAAAATGTCCCTTCATTGTTATTCTGTTTGCTTGCATGACACAATTCCATGTACTAACCGTTGTATATATATATATATATAAATATCATATATATAATATATATATATTAGTTGTTAGCATAGCACTTACATATACCTAACAATTATAACTTAGATCTTTAAAAATAAACCAATAGCTTTATTTAGCGTCTCCTTTAGTGACATAAATAAAAATGAAACTACTTGGGATTGCAGATTGCTAATTCCTTCGGAAGTTTTTCTAAATTCTTTTCAGAGTACATAAAAATTTAGGATTTTAAAGGTTCGTCTTTAAAGTTATAATAGGGTATAATAACATTTCAATAATATTTTTTAATATATTATATATATATATATATATATATATATACCTATATATATATATTTTCCTAGAAACAGGTTAAAAAGGAGAATATATGATTTATAAAACGTTTTCCTTGTTTTCAACAAGGGAGAGTAAATGCTAATCGAATAAATGAAGGAATCTTCGGAAAAATTCAACGTATCAAGTGATTCCTGCTGTCTCCGGATATTTTCAAGAATTCAATTCATTTTTATACGATTTAAAAACAGCCGAATGCATTTGAAAACGAGATTTCTTTTCTACAATTGCAATCTATCTGAATTTTTCCCCTTATTCTAAAACAAGAAAAAACTTTCTTGTCCATTCTCTACCGGGGAAATTAACTCAAATGTTATTAATCCTCTCTAGCACTCCCAAAAGAAACACTAATTTTTAATATGATTTTATATAAGAAAAATAGATGTATATTGTATAAAAACATAATAAAATATAATGTAATGAATTATGTGCTGTAATGAGTTTTAATGTTTATTTTTCATACCTAATATTTTTCTTTGGCGCAATAAATTTTGAAAATTAAATGTTTTTAGTGAACTTATCAATTCTGAAGCTCCCAAGTACCTCAATTTTTAGCTCACAACACAGAGCAAAATAATGACAGCTCGTAACTCGGAAATCTCGTAAGTCAGGGTACTCATATATCAATATATCACTGTTTATATGATACATATCTGTGTATGGATGTATGTTTATCTTCTTAACATGAAACTTCAGAATCATTAGTGTCTTAATTCCAAATGTATAAGTATGCAAACATATGCAGTATTATAACTTAGCATATGTATATATATATATATATATATATATATATATAATATATAATATATATAAAGTGCTTAATTGGAGTCGTACCTAATTTGGAAAATTAATCAATTAATAATGAATTAGGCGGGATACCTATTAAATGTATGGCTAAACAATCTAAGAAGTTGTTTGGTGTTGGGGTTATGGGATCGCCTGTCAGCTTGACGGTCCCGGTTTCAAATCACGCACAGGGCGGTCTTCCGATCTATAGCTCTACTGATGAGGCCTAATAGGCCGAAATGTACATACAGAGATTGATTTTTCTCGATTTGTTTAGCCATACATTTAATAGGTATTCCCGCTAATTCATTATTAATTGATTAATTTTCAAAATTAGGTAGACTCCAATTAAGCACTTATTCTCCAAAAAATTATCGGCAAAAAGCCATTCTAAACAAACCTTGTTTATATATAATATATATATATATATATATATATATATTATATATATATATATATTGTGTGTATGTGCACGTGCGCGTGGTCTATGTATAAATCCTTATATACTCAATGTATACACCGATATATAAACTAATATATAATAAGTGTATAAACCAATAGTGACAGTGTGTTGAAAGGGTTATGCATATATATCTCGCCGATCAGTCCAACATTCTGCCGCTATATTTGCTCACCTTCTCCAATCGAATGATTTTTATTTAAACTTGGATGTCAAAACTGATTTAAGATATTAAATTAAATAATGCGTAAAAAGTAGAAAGAAAAGTAAAAATCGAGCTAACACGTATTATCAGTCTGAACGAGTTTACCATTAAAATATTTTGCACACGCTTTCCATTCTTATTCATTTCTACTTCAGTTTATTTTTTGTACGCTTTTCAAATCTGACTGATGACGTGACAAGAAGAAAAGACAAGTGATCTGTTTAAATTATCTCTTTTCCCTTGCAAAGCCATCCGCTAAGAATTATCGACCTCGCCCTCGCTCATATCTAAACTTAATCAATTAAATGACGTTAATCCTGGTCTGTCCAGAGAACGGCATGCACGACACATCCCAAAGAATTGATCGCTTGGAACGACCAATCATCACTGATGTCGCGTACAACTCCCGCCTTAAGATGAAACGACGACAACTCACAGCGCACAAAACGAATTCATTGTTGATTTACACTCATGACTCTGAATGATAACAAAAATGACCGGCATCTTACAGTAATGTTTGGAATAAGATTTCTCTGTAAGTCATATAATTAAGATATTTTTAGTGTCCATCTCCAGAATGCTTAAAACTTTGCTTATACATTCTGCAGATGCTCGTGGCGTAACTGTTATCTGTTAGAAGTAGAATCGGCTACCCGATTGAAGGCCTGACAAGAGACTATTTGTATGTCCTACAGAGCTAATAATCTTCGGAAAGGCATGAACCCAACTATACCCCCAGAGCTATTTTAAATAGTAATGCAGACAAGGCCCAATAACATGCTATGGCGACGTATCTTGTAGGAAAAAAAACTCTCAATTCAAAGCTACTCTCCTTCGCTTAAAATTTGACCATGCGTGAAAATCTACTAATGGCGGATATGTTGGGCAAATATATACGTTTTGGTCTCTGGGTTAATGGAGGTGACGAGCAAGAAGATGACATACTAAGATTCCTTTAATTAGATATATTTCAATTATGTTTATTTTTCATGATTCTATTTTCTTACTATTAATACATATTCAATCAATAAATATATAATAAAAAGAAAAAGAAAACAAATGAATCTGCCCCCGAAACATGTATATATGAAATATCCTGCAAAGTTGTTCATACAAATTATAATTGAAGAAACATCAAAATCTCTTAAAAGGAGAACATACGAATCTGGAAGGCATTAAAAAAAGATAACCATAAAGTGCTCATACACCACTGAAAAACAACCGTAACTTCAATCTAAATAAGACCTGAATGATTAAAGAAAAGAATCACAAACAAAGCAAAAGTCTCTTGTCCGAAAACTGTACTTATTCTTCAGTTTCAAATTGGTGGGGAGTACCCTTGCGTAATGGCTAACGTGCTGCGACATCCCGGTGGCTTTGACATAAGTTAATGCCAAACCAGGAATGTTGAAATGCTATTAAACAAAGAAAACAAGTTAACCATCCAAACAATAAAAACGATCCACTTCTTTAAAAGATCACCGTTGTTAACCAAACTCATATTAATTCAAATAGTCTAGTAAATAAATAACAATTGAATAAATTCAATTAAAGTAAACTGAGGTACAACAATATTTTTCTTCATCTATGATTATCTTCATTTACTCTTTATTGTATCATTAATTAATTAAAAAAATACATCGATTCTGTTTTTATCTCATAGTAATAATAACCCAAAAATTTATCAAAAGTATTTGCAAATCTAAAATTAAAATTTTGCATACAACCACCAACAAAATACCGTTAATTTAAAGACATATTCCGGGGACAAAACTCAGTGAATGAGCACCATTAATATAATACCGTTAAGATTAAAAGACGTTATTATATTTGCAATAGCTTTGGTTCCATTTAATTCCGGTGACTAATGTTTATTTTCCGAAGTAATTTACATGTCAGCTGGAAAATAGAACCAGTTCCTCTCTTTAGCAAATAGTCGCTAAACATCACGAGTATACATTTATTAAATGAGGAAATTTGAAAATATTTTCTCATGTGTTTATTGGTATTGAATACTAAAAGATTTCAAATGTCAGTTAAGTACTAATGTATGCATTTCCAAGTAGGTTTTCAATATGTATTATTTTCATTCGTACGGTTAAATATTTACTCAATATTTGATAGCATCTTAGATCCATTTTGAAACGGAGTTCATGTTTATTCAGCAACGAGTAATTGTTATATATATATATATATATATATATATATATATATATATATATGGAACATTCATTGTTATTTTTTCTTTGTCCATGTAATCTTAGTTTAATCTGTTGATTTCATTTTAATTCACCAAATTTCATGAAATCATCAGATAGAGGTATATATCATGTTTTGTTTGTTTTTATCTTGCTCGGCTAGCAAGCATTTGAGCACTTTTGGGATTTAAGAAAAATACCATTTAGCCATTCATTTGTTCATTCATTCATTCATTTATATATATATATATATAATATATATGCCAGGTGTGAATTTTTGTAATTCATGTTTCGAAATCAAGATTTTTATTTCTCTCTAATCCAATAGATTATTTCCCTAAATCCACCATAAGTCCTAAGGTTAGAATACATATTCATGCAACTTAATATTCGTATCAAAACAAATGATGTTTTTGTTAGTTATTCTATTCCACGCTCAATTGTATTTCGTTGATTATATGCATTCTTGTTCCACGGAGAACGCGCAGAGTATTTAAAATATGAAAATTTAATTAAATTTAAGGACTTTAAAACAAGATTTAATTACAAATAATTCCTAAGTATAAAAATAGCGAGCATTTCCCAGCCTTTGAGCAGGATTAAAACATGATTGTTTTTAATGACTTCTGATGTTTAGAAATTCCCTGACAATATTAAAAAAAAGAACAAAATACTAATTCAGTGAAATATTCAAACAGCAAAATCAATTCTACCTTCTCTTTCTCTTTTATTAAAACTGGGTATAGCTTTTAGGTTTTATTCATAAGACATCGATTTCCGCCTTTGTTTCTTCAATACATTTCTTTATTTTTCATTAACGGTTTTATCATTTGTATTATGTTAGGTTTGGTTTTACTTTCAGATTAACATGATTGAATCCCCCAGCTTTGCATAACTACAAATTCCATTTAATTGAATCCTTGTACGTATTTGAAAAATCTAAAAAAAAAGAGACTGGATAACAAAAGAAGGATCGAGACAATCCAGACCACAGCATTGTAACTATCAGGTAGAATACTTATGAGAATCCTGAAAAAACTTACTGTCACTCAGACTTTAGTAAAAGTCTCGTTAGTACTGATGTGAAAAACTCGTTAAAAGCAAAATAAAATGACCTGATAATTTATGACCAAGGCCAAATACTTACAACCGGATTTTATCACATTACTCTGACACTGAAGGAAACAGACCAGCAGTGTAGAAACTATAAGAAGTGGAACGTTTTGTCTAAGGCTGCCTTGTAATTCTTAAACTGCATTCAGACCACAACAAGCATATGTCATCGCTACAATGGAGAATCTGCTACAGTTAGAAGATTAAAAACGACTGCGTAGTGATATAAACATCAGCCGAACATAGCAACTGGGAAGACGATATCAGTATCCTTTGGGATATGCCCATTCATTTAATGAGAGATAAAATCTAACAATCCTGACTTCATTATCAAGGATAGAAAAGAAATAAAAAAGGCAGCGGTTCAAAGACATAGCAATATCATCTGAAAAATACGTCCCTACCGAAGGAGCTAAGTACAAAAACCTTGAGATCAAGAGTAGGCCGGGTATGGAAATCGAAATTACACCAGTTGCTATGGGAGAGATAGGATCGTGCGAAAAAGAAAGAAAACATTCACCAACTGCACAAAGGCAGCATCAAAAGCTTTGATTTTTGGAACAGTATCCATCTCTGTATAAAGTCTTTACTTTGGAATACACTCTCAGTCAAAAGCCATTTGTCTTATAGAACACAAGAGCATATTTTTGGACAAGTAGAAACCGAATAACAAAGAAAATACACACCACCAACAACCCCCACTACTACAACACCTGCCAAAATAATAATAATAATCGAATGTAGCCAACTAGCACAACGAGAATAAAATCTAAGCACGATTGGGTGGGGAAGGTGATCCACTGGGACTTATGCAAAAAACTAAAGTTTGACCATACAACAAAATGGTATTTGCATAAACAAGAATATGTTCTTGAGAATGAAACACATAAAATTCTCTGGGACTTTGGGATAAAGATGGATCGCCTATTCCCATTCAGAAATCCCAGCTAGTATTGATTAACAAAAAAAGAGATTTTTTTCAACTGGTAGACTTTGCAGTTCCAGCAGATCACATAGTGAGCTGAAAGAAAACGAAAATATATAAAATACGTAGACCTTGCCAGAGAATTGAAACGGCTAGGTTCAAAGTGATACCAATTGCAGTTGGTACACTTAGAACGGGATCAAAAAACTTGGAAAAAAGACTGGAGCAACTGGAAATCAAATGATGAATAGATACCATCTAGACAATTACATTGCTGAAATCGGCTAGAATATTTAGAGAGTCCTGGAGACCTGAGGCGACTTCCTGTCACTCAGATTCCAGTGAAAGACAGCAGCTAATGCCGGTGTGAAAACTCAATAATAATAATAAGGGAAAAATAGAGTTAAAATAACAAATCGCGAAATGATAGTCAAATATCCGGATATTGCCTATTGTAGTTGAAGCTGTTAGAACGGTCTAAAAGACCCGGGGAAAAGAGACAAATAGCAGTAAGAATCGAAAAATATCTCTCACAGCATTGTTGAAATCAGAATATTTAAAAGAGTTATTGAGGCTTAAGGGGAATTTCTATCTCTCAGACTTCAGAGAAAAACCATCGGTTGAATATAGAGGGGGAAATTGGCAAGGAGCAAAATAATTGTTCGTTACAACATGCGTATGTGCACACACATATGTTTCAAACGTAGGCTCGAACCCAGGAAGAATTATGTCATTAATTTTGAGTAGACATGCTATCCTGTCTCAGCCATTATTAACAAATATATTCATTTTTAAATTATTAGCTTCAAGACAAAAATTTGGTTGTTGTATTAATAAGATCAGCTAAATATTTATGTATATTCAAACGAAAGAAAATAACTTCTTTTTTTGCACTCAGCTCGGGTGTTGGTCGATAAAGACTGTAAGGCAAGAACTAATCGCACAAAAAAAAAAACGGGACCAAGAATCATGACACCTCTCATCAACGATATAAAAATTATCGTTTCAATTTTTTTTTTCAAAATAGGTTTGCCTCATTCACTTTTCAGCCCCTTTTAAATAATCTGATAATTTTTATGTATGGTAATTTACTTATATATATATATGTATGTGTGTGTGTGTTTGTGTTTGCTTACATATATATATGTGCGCAAATATATATATACATATATATATATATATATATATATATATATATATATATATATATGGTACTTTTTCTCCATATATATATATATATATATATATATATATGGTACTTTTCTCCATATATATATATATTATATATATGGTACTTTCTCCATATATATATATATATATATATGGTACTTTTCTCCATATATATATATATATATATATGGTACTTTTCTCCATATATATATATATATATATATATATATATATATATATGGTACTTTTCTCATATATATATTATATATATAATGGTATTCTCCATATATATATATATTATATTATATGTACTTTTCTCCATATATATATATATATATATTATATATTATATTATGGTACTTTCTCCATATATAATATATATATATATATGGTACTTTCTCCATATATATATATATATATATATATATATATTATATAATGGTACTTTTCTCCATATATATATATTATTTATATATATATATATATTATATATGGTACTTTTCTCCATATATATATATATATATATATATATTGGTACTTTTCTCCATATTATATATATATATTATATATATATGGTACTTTTCTCCATATATATATATATATATATATATATGGTACTTTTCTCCATATATATATATATATATATATATTATGGTACTTTTCTCCATATATATAATATATAATATATGGTACTTTTCTCATATATATATATATATGATGTACTTTTCTCCATATATTATAATATATATATATATATATATATATGTACTTTTCTCCATATATATATATATATATGGTACTTTTCTCCATATATATATATATATATATAATATATATGGTACTTTTCTCCATATATATATATATTTATATATATATATGGTACTTTTCTCCATATATATATATATATATATATTGGTACTTTTCTCCATATATATATATATATATATATATATATATATATATATATATGGTACTTTCTCCATATATATATATGGTACTTTTCTCCATATATATATATATATATATAATATATGGTACTTTTCTCCATATATATATATATATATATATATATGGTACTTTCTCCATATATATATATATATATATATATATATATATATATATATAATGGTACTTTTCTCCATAATATATATATAATATATATATATATATATATATGGTACTTTTCTCCATATATATATATATATATATATATATGGTACTTTTCTCTATATATATATATTATGGTACTTTTCTCATATATATATATATATATAATATATTGGTACTTTTCTCCATATATATATATATATATATATATATATGGTACTTTCTCCATATAATATATATATATATATATATATGGTACTTTTTCTATATATATATATATATATATATATATGGTACTTTTCTCCATATATATATATATATAATATATATATATGTACTTTTCTCCATATTATAATATAATATATAATATATATATATATATATTATTATATATATGGTACTTTTCTCCATATATATATATATATATATATATGAGAGAGAGAGATAGATAATTGTATACATAGAATAAGGTAAAATAACTAAATATAAATAAATTCATTGATTTTTTTTTCCATTCAATTCATAATCCAGTTCTTTTGATTAATCAATCCACCTCTTCAGAAAAATAAATTAATAATAAAAAAAAAAATTGCCTGTATTGACAGGTGCTTTTGACTAGCGCTAGGCACTTAATGTAATTTACGCTATGAAAAGTCTATGAATGGCAGAAGCGACCGTTTCTTCAAATGGCCACCGCAGACGACCAAAGACTGGCTCTAATGAAAAATATAGATTAACAATATTTCTTTCTGCTATGCTAATCTTAGGGCTTAAAATAAACATCGATCAGGCGAAGGTGACCGATGTCAGCGGAGGCTCAAGAGAGCAGCCGATAATCATCACAGAGAACACCTGCGCGAGATTTGGAATTCTCACTATTTAAACGCTCACGCTATTTTATTAACAGTGTGGCCTGTCGCATGTGTTTACGGTGCAGTTAGGATGAGTTCGCTGATTAGGAACTCACAGTCTCTTTGCTATATTTGGCAGTGTTCACCGTAGCCTGTTGTTCTCAGCGGTTTTATTCTCATTGGAAAACGACGTTCAGCTTAAATCAAAATATTTAGAGAAGAATCTCTACCATTGGCTGATTCGATATCCTTATCATATCTAGGAAATATAAAGTTGCGCATATTGTTGAACCAGGTTTAGTACAATAGCATTTTAAAGTAGCCTTAAACTCTGATATACGCCTCAACTATTCCAAGTAGCTGTCATTTGACTTCAATAATGAAATATCAATGTTAACGTATTTTACTTAAAATTCGTGTGGTAAGAATTAATATAAACATTGTTTTCTCATAAGGAAGATTTGGCCAATAGTGAGAGGTATTGTAGAGAGAATGGTCAAACCGTAAAATTGCATTACAAACTTTTGTTTTATTCACAACATCCTAGATCACTATTTTCCCAAGTTGATCGATTTTCTGTCATCTATTCCCAGACTTTGGCATTTACACTAAATGTTCTAAGGTTGTTTTTTTACAACACCCTTAAAAGGTTGGTAGGTTTATGTATTATTTTTTTGGGAAAGTGATTTATCAAAATGTATCATAAAATTTGTCTAAATGGGCTCGATCCTCTTACTAAGCAGAGTCCCTCTAAAATATGACAACATAATTATACGTATTGTGTGCTCATGTGACCTGGGAATATCTACTAAAATAGAAATTGACAAATATTTCGTTGTTTTGGGGGGGATAAGTATTATTTAAATGTGACTTCAATACCATTATTCATGAATGGTGTTAGAAAAACTTCGAGTTTTTAGTGATATTGTCCGACATAGATATTAAAAAATGAAAATAATGTTTGAAGAGAAATTGTAATTTATTACATGACTCAATGTTCTCAAGATTAAACATGCCAGAGTATGTAAAATTAACCACAGTAAATGATACCATGTTACAGATCAAACGTGAAAAAGTTCAGACGGTTGGATCATTAATAGTATACATTGTTTACCTTACTGGGAATGCTTAAAACGGTATTGTACAATTGTAAACATTTGTTCATGTAGTGATTCGCCTTTTGTAGGAACTTTTTAAATCATTAGTAAATGTGTTGGTCATTAAGTGGTAA
>CM042139.1:146573458-146623458 GCA_023376005.1 Doryteuthis pealeii
TGCTGATCTCACTACACGTGTCCAAAACTTTATTGTTTAGTTCATGCCTGTAATATGAAAGTTCGATATTGCTGTGTAAGGTGACGTAGATAATTGCGACTGTGATAGCCTGTGAAGTTTTTAGGCATTAAGGAAATGTAAGCACGGAGGAATGGAGTGGAACTTGGTTGTGCAAAGTTTTATTTTTACCCGAAATAAAGTTTGGTTACAATTCAGTTATCTATCCCTCAACTGTTGCGTACCAAGGTTTAAAGAACTTTCAGATGTCTACTATTTACTCAAAGATTGAGCAGATGCGGTATAGAATGGGATTAATGCCTTTTCATAGCGGAGGCATTAGAGCAAATGAAAGCAAACTGGACCCCTTCCTGGATTTGAACTTGGTTGCCGATTCCATTTCCTAACGCGATTATAAGTTATGCTAATTGCCACCTCGAAGGAAATTATTCATAAGGCCAAGGATCAACATAAAATTATTGTTTAAAGATTTCTGTTTCTAGAACAATATCTTCGGGTTTATTTTGATTTTTCATTGAAGACAATATTACGATGCGAGACAACCAACATACTGCAGTATTTACACTCAACAATACAAAAACTTACAACATTAGGTATAAAAAAAAACCCTCTCATCAGTGTTCAAAAGCAGTAATAACGTACAATCGTGTCTGATTTTTGAAAGAAAATCCTTTGAATAAATAAGGATCTAATTTCCATAATCTTCAGTCGAACCTGCCGTTCTTCTCGAAATCATTCGGTTTTCTTGATCGATATTCTGATGAGTCCAATGAAAACCAACTCTATTCATTCTTGCATACTTTGTATGAAAAAATTACAGATATATGAAAGTTTATCTGTGAGTAATTTACATTTTACCAAATTGAAATATTGCTTCCAATCGTTTCGCTTAGAACTAGAATAAAAACCGTTTAAAAAAATTTAGACGGAAAAATCAGATTAGATCAGAAAAAGTAATATTTAATTTTCAAACGAAAACTCTCCGTTATTATGAGAAAAAATATATGTTTGTTCTTAGACCCGTATATGAAGATGCAATTCATAGGTCCAAGATTTTAAAAAGAAATCTGTGCAATATAAACAGGAAAATACGAGAGTTAATAACGACATTTCACTGAACTATCTTCATACCAGTATTATCTGCGTGTATTCAGAATATTTCAGTACAATACACCAGGTAACAAGACTTACTAGCTGAACCCCCTGACCCACGTGCTTCGAGCGCGATATCCTCTCCCGATTCCTATCTATTACAAGATACAAAAAATATATATGAAGTTTTACCTGTCGTCAAATGGGATTATGTGCTGAACAAATAAAGAAAACATAAAAGAGGCTTCCATGATTCGTAAAGTATGGGAACATGGTTCAGAAATGTGATTCAGATTTCGACACATACTGGGATATCGTGTGTTACAGCTGGGAGTCACTGGAGTGCGACGCTGAATATATTCCAGATCAAAATCCATGACTGGCCCAGGGATAAACATTTGATGATTTTTTAAGTATCTGCCACTGATTATTCGGCTTGATACCTATTATTATATATATATGAACAGAACCCAAACCTGCTTCAGTCAGCGTCACTCCATAGATTGAAAAATAAATCCCAATGAAATTCCTCATGGCCACAATGAGTCAGACATTTAAAACTAACTGACGCATCATTATAATGTTGCTGTGCCGGTATCGCCTATGTCATGTGCAAGCACACACACACACCACACACAGCACACACACACACATATACTATAAATAATATAATACATAATTATATATATATCATACATATACTATATAATATTATATATTATTACTATATGATACGTTTGAGTGGGTCGTTTCCGAAGTAAATTACCTCTTGTTCTTTTCCTCGGAATCTCACACACAATATACATTACACGTGTAGGATATTCCAGACACAATAAAAAGGAATATCAATGTCCGATGGCGGGATAAATGAATACGCAATAGATTTTTTTTAGAGCGACCAATAATTCCTAGCACATCATGCGCTATTGTGTAATGCTTATTGTTGTAGGAAATGCGACACAGCACCACAAGTTCACCTCAATGAACGAGGTGTTTGATTATTCACTATAAGCGAAAATACCCTTGAAGAATAATAGAAAAACCAACCTATATCCAAACCTTGGCTAAAATTCCCTTAACAAAATTGACCTTGCTTGTCCGACTATATAACAACTATACTCACCTACATCACTATAATACCTATATAACCCTAATATATATGACTGACTTAGTGTCATTCTCACAACTCCACAAAAAGGGCCCGAAGAAGGCATATGGCATACCTCGGGCCCTAGTTCATGCTTCAAGCCTTGCTGTTCACTGACAAGCAAATAAGACCCAGTACTGGCGTGACAATAACCCTGTTTACTACTTTATATGTCGTCTCAATCTGAGCTGCTACACACACCATACTCTGTACAGCGCATTGCTATGAATTACTTACGCTAGGTCACTGAGAAGAAGCTTATGTGTAAAACAGCCTACACGATTGTTTGGTTATCATCAGATCTATATGAATTACAAATCTTGGTTGGGGCAATCAGAACCCTACAGCAGATGTTACAAAATATGTTCCTGCTTTGAAAGGCCTGGACTGGTGTCAAATCTTTTTCTGAATGACTCATGTAGAGATAAAGTTTCATTTTATGTATGACGAATGACACAAAACATCACACACACGCATTACACACCACCACAATACATATGTCTACAGATATATAGGTGTTTTTTTTTTTTTTTTTTTTTTTTTTTTTCTTTCTTTTTTTTTTTTTTTTTTTTTTTTTTTTTTTTTCTGAGTTAATGTAGCGTGGACATGAGTTCGAACAACTAGTTACTGACAGTTTCCAACCTATGTTGTGATCTTCAGACTAAATTGGGAAAATCCTTTAGCATTTTGTTTAAATACCCTTTGGTTTGTTCCTTTACTGAAGGTGAAGCTTGGAATGAAATGGATTTTGATAGTTCAATTGTTATGTGCAAGCACGAAGTTTCATCGGATTTATTGGTCGATTTTTATTGCAGCACGGAATTACCCGGATACGGTTATTCATTTAAGCAGAGGGTTAATGTTATCTGCTCTCTCATTTTGGTTTGCGGTGGTGATGATATAGTTATCAAGTTGGTAATTGTAGCAAGAAGTTTACACGGAAGTATACATTCTCATTTTATTTACGTTAGGCCGACTGTCTTTGTTAACTTGCACTTCACTTAATGGTGTGAAGGTTGTATTCTTGGGAGTGTGTTTTCTGCAGTTTTTCTGTTGTGTTTTTTTAATTCCTTGTTTCCGTCGATTCGGATTAGTTTCCTTTTGCTTTTTATTTTTTTCTTGGTTTTTGTAAGTATTTATTCTGTACTGCATTTTGATTATCCCCCACCAACAAACAAAACCCGACCCAACACAAAACAAAAAATAAAGAAAAAAATAATAAAAAATGTTCAAATAAAGAATAATATATATAATCGGTAATAAAAAATTAATAATCAAATAAATAAATAATATAACAAAAATTAGAAAGAGAATATAGAAACAATATAAAATAAAAAATAATCTAAATTATTTTAACAGTTATATATAAAGAGTGATAGTTGTGAGAGCAAATCTATTAGATATTTCCCCAGATACAATCATTTGATCAATGTAGTAGCTCATAATTACATTATTTATATTCGGATTGGACGATGCTCTATGTAGGAACTAGCTTCATTGCTTACAGGTTCCTCAAAACATAAAAAACCGATGAATATCCACCTCTCACATTTTATTGTCGTATTTATGGCCTAAGATTATTTCAGTAGTGTGGAGGTAATTGTGTTTAAAGAAACCCATGTTTGTTTTTGAATAGAATGGTGGCCTTCACCTTTTTGTTTAGACGCTTTGTTATATATTTTATTGTTGTAACGTCTTATTTATTATTATGAACATGTTTTCGTGAGCGGCATCACGGAGCTTTAGTGTCGTTCTACTGTTAATATGTTGTGTAGTCTTTGATTTATCGAGAGACCACCACTAAACGATATCTATATCACAAATAGTCTCTGTAGTTTAAAATATTTTGCCTACTTTGTGGTAACGTTCTTGTTAATATGGTGTCGTTAAACAACATCATTGACTTCTGGATGTCTGTGTTTTGCCTCTCATGTTCATCTTCCTCTGGTTTAGATTGGTAAATAGTTTATTCAGAATAGATCACCCGTTATATGGTATATGCCTGGTCTCACATTCTTCATTTGTTTTGTTAAAGTGGGCTTTCGCTTATTGGAGTTAATCTGAAACCTATCGCCAATCGCATTGGGAATTTAACAAAAAGAACTATCTGATTATGAGCGTTGGTGGTTCAAGCGTAGCGTGTGTATGTAATTTGGGGTTCATTTAGTTTTCTTGTATGTTTTATCATATATTGCCTTTTTTAGGCGACTCCTTCTGAATACCTTGCTTTTTAATAAATAACAGTATCCTTTGAATACCTTGTTTTCCCATAATATAATATATAATATATTTATTTCTTTTTTCATAAGTCCGTTTGAAGACGAAGATGACGTCACTTCCATTTCTATTATTGTGGACCCTTATGCTAGCTTTCATTAGTTCCAAGTATATACATTATATATAACTTAGTTCACATATGTAATCTACACACTTTATATAATATATACACAGCTTATTCCGGACTAACTTCTATTATCTATTTAACTCTTCCATACTTATAGCCAGCTTTTACAACAGATTCTGTCATCGCACTGCTTACTCCTACCGTAAGCTGCTGGTCAGCGGTTCTCACATGTTTACAATAATAATAGCGCTTTAATTAAATTACAATGATCTTGTGAGGTGAATAGATACTCAACTTTGAAATTTATTCCCCATCATAACAGGTTTTTCTAAAACCATACGCAAGAAAATTGTGGTAACACCTCGTCTATGGGCAAAATTGTTAGGCAGCTTTAAGTTTATAGTCAACGTTCACACGTCTTTATATGTTAAACCATCTAATTAAGACAATTGTGATCGTTTAATCTGCTCGAATAACTCTATTCTTGAGTGTTAAAACATGGAAGATAAATGAGAGAAAAATCTTCGACAGTTCCCATATGTCGATGCCACGGCATTTTTTTTTGTTTTGTTTTTTCAAAACTGTGACGTTATTCACCGTTGAAAGAAACACTCCCAGGCTGGTTTATTGAAGTATCGTCTCCTTTCCTGGCAAAATGTCCGTATAAAGGTCAAATGTCTTTTCAACATCCCTATATCACACATAGTGCTGATGTTCAATTTGTTTATATTCACTATATCGTCTGTGTCTGTCTGTTTAATAAATTACGGTCTGCTAGACACTTTGATACATGAACTGCCGCCACTCAAAATAGTCTGCGACATCACGAACGGGATCCTTGTCTAATTTATGCTGCCCAAACTTTTTTTTCTTCTTTTTTTTTGCAAAATGAAAATCACACTTTGAATTCTCAGATATTGTGTTCATTTTTCTAATTTTTCACCAGACGCTTCGTTCAAGAGATTTCTTAAGTCTTGATATCAAAACTAATATGTCTACATATGGTCCGTGTGTTTTATAACTAATGACTAGCGTCAAAACCATCGTGGATTAATTTTTTAATCAAGTGAACCAGTTGCAAAGTTTTACAAATGCAACTATCATTTCTTATTTAAAGTGAAATGTTCATCTCATGTGTGGTGTGAAAGAGAAACAGAATATTTCCCGCTTAAAGATGTCTACTACCTCCTCGCGCAATCAAACCGTTTGGGCTCCTATATGTCTTTCTTTTACGGCTATATCAACACTTTCTGGTGATTTAATGCTTATATGCGTCATTTTTGACAATGTCAAATGGTTTCAAACAAACCGGACTCGGGTTGTTTACAGTACCTTGATGTTAAAAAAGAATAAGTTTTATTTGTCCTTAATTTCCAACGGACGGATTAACATAAAGGGCCTTTTTAATGTTGGGAGCGACGAGGCAATACATGCCGCTCAATACTTTTTAGATGAAGGGGCAGATGCTTGCCTGGGACTTCTTCCGGACTACGTAAATTGATTAAACCTTTCTCCTCAGTTCAGAAGCAAAGGCTGATTGTCCAGGTAAATATCACAATAGATTATTGTTATATATGTTCGGGTATAGACAGTTTCAATATTTTAATATCGTTTGTGTCTCAAAATGCATTTTAATATGAATTGCCAAATTAGAGATAGCAGTTTAATGAGGATAACTGATTTGAATATTCCGATGAGAATTATAATTGTGACAAAATAACAATGGTGCATTATAAATATTAAAAAGCTCAAAATAAATTGATTATATCCAAAAAGCATTAGAGAAACCACAGGAAAAAAAAACCAACGATTATTTGTAGAGATAATAAAAAGAAAATATATATAAAAAATATGCTACTAAAATAGGCAAAGTATGTGTGGAATGTATGGATTAATTGTTTACGCAGGTCAATACTTATTGGGTTGATTAACTCCTAAGTTAGTTTTTTAAGCACTTATATGATTTATATTATCTATTCCCTATTCATAATAATCTGTTTGCACGCGGTTATGTTTATAAGTATTCCTATCTAAACCTGCTAACCCAGCAAAATGTCCATTTAGCTGTTTGTTTGTAAAGTGGTCTATTGTCGGTATGATTTTCCTTATCCTTCCTCATTTTCACTCTGTGGTCCACCGAACGGCAAAATTCACTAGGTGATAAGTTTTTTCTGTTAATTAACACTGGTTCTGGTCTTCTAGCCTGACGATAAAGGTGATTCGTTTGCAAACAAAGTCCTACATCGATAAGCTCTGCACGAATGCTGGATGTTGTTTCAGGAGCGATGGCGATAGTATCAGGCGGCGAGAGGATCATGGAGATCCAAGCTGTCATCAGACTGATGAGGATTATTACGAAAATATGTAAGAATTCAAGAATCGAAATGTGTGTTCTCATTGCCCGAGTAATTAAAAAAGAGACTGAATGTAAGTCTTGAAAATCTGCATTAACGTAGCTTTTTTTAATAAGTTATAACACCGTCTCTCTCATTAGAGGTTCAAGTTTAAAACTCTTAGATTGAAAAGGGCTAACCATTAGGCAATACATACACAAATCAAAATATCATTATATTTTGACAAACAATCCAATTTGCTTCAACAATCAAACAACTAATTCATTGATTCGAATTCCTTTCACTGAAAATTATTCATATCTAAAGTAATGAAAAAAAATTATTCAAGAAAATAGTTTGTAACTATTTGCAATATGCATTTTAGAACGCAATAAAAAAATCGGCCATGTTTTTTTTTTAATTTTAAATGAGAGCTTTCCGCGTTTCCAATTTAATTTAAATAACTTAATGATCGTCGATAAAATTCTATCCAATTCTTACATAAATTCATGAGATCATGATCGATTTATTTCCTTTTTTACTGAGCTGTTCTTTTTTAACATTTCTAAAATAAATCAATTACTTATGGTATTTCTATCACTGAAATCAGATATTTTCTCCCTGGATTATTTATGAAATCATATATCTCGAATAAACTATGGTGTATTCCCAACAACAGCAATACATTATCGACGATCCCATCATAGCATTACATCAGGAAGATCAGAATCTGAAAAATAGTATTGAATTACGACGATTCATACAGGCCACGGCGCTTATAAAAATGCATGTTATATATTATTTGAATCTGGTTGTGTGCCAATGAGTGTTACGCGAACTGTGTGAATGGATTTATTTGAGACACTGTAATAAAGCGAATCTTATCGGTAGTATGAGCTAATACTTTCTGAGCCTAACACCAATACCCAGACGTATCTCATATATGCACATTACATGCACACCACGCGCGTGC
Source organism: Doryteuthis pealeii (assembly GCA_023376005.1). NCBI lineage: Eukaryota > Metazoa > Mollusca > Cephalopoda > Myopsida > Loliginidae > Doryteuthis > Doryteuthis pealeii. The sequence goes on from CM042139.1 coordinate 146,581,366, forward strand.
ACACCAACCACTCTGATGTGTCTTGCCTACACATATGATTGCTGCTATGTGTTAACTAGGTAAAAAAACAACCTTTTCACTGTGTGAACTTTGTTTAAGTTGATAATGAAATTAACGTTCGGTTGAATGAAATAATGACTGCCATTGATAAATAATTAAAAGAAATCCACCCAAACAATTCTCTCTCTTTCCTTCCTCCGTCCTCCGGTCCCCCCCATTTTTCTTCATCTCGTTGTGAGCCAAGAGACAGTCCTCTGCTGGAAAACCTTCTCTTTACTAATTCACAGTAATCAACGTTTAATCTAGATGGCAGTCATCGACCACAATTTCCATATACAACCGAAGCGCTTTAATCTTTCATCTACTCAACTTAAACCAAACGTTCACACACTGAAGAAGGTTGTCTTTTTACCTAGCTTAACACATAGGCATCAATCATACCATATTCTTGTCAGCTATTGCAAGCCATCATTACTGTGCAGAGTGATGCAACCCGCCGCATTATGTGCCATCGATAATGTGAATTACTCCCATGAATAACGAGTCTGGGTCAATCTTTCGCGGCGTACAGGCTCCAGCAATCGAACAGGCCTCACAACTAACCCATATATTCTCCTTTTCTAACAGATTGTCCTCTCAAAATAATCCAATCCGCCCACACCAATCCTGCAAAACATCACACAACAAGGTCAAATACTATGTAAATGCCATCTTTTAAACGGCCTGCCCTATCATGAAAATCGTCGATATAACTATTTTCAGTTCTGATTCCTATCGTACATGCTACTTGATTTCGGATTAATAATGTATTCGCTGTACGTCAAAGCCCACCCCGTGTCTGAATAACACCACGGCTATATATTCCGAGATATATGATACTTCATAATAAATCCAGGGAGAAAACTCATCTCGCATTTCAGGTCGATGAGATAATACCATATAGTACTTGATTTATTTATAGACCAAATGTTTAAAAAGCACAACAGCTACAAGTAAAAAAGGAAATAAATCGATCATGATCTCATGAATTTATGTAAGAATTGGATAGAATTTTATCGACGATCATTAAGTTATTTAAATTAAATTGGAAACGCGGAAAGCTCTCATTTAAAATTAAAAAAAAAACATGGCCGATTTTTTTATTGCGTTCTAAAATGCATATTGCAAATAGTTACAAACTATTTTCTTGAATAATTTGTTTTCATTTACTTCGATATCAATAATTTTCAGTTGAAAAGAATTCGAATCAATGAATATTTTGATTGTTGAAGCAAATTGATTGTTTACAAATATAATGATATTTTGATTTGTGTATTATTGCCTAATGGTTAGCCCTTTTCAATCTAAGAGTTTTAAACTAACCTCTAATGAGAGAGAACGGTGTTATAACTTATTAATAAAAAGCTACGTTAATGCAGATTTTCAAGACTTAAACATTCAGTTCTTTTTAATTACTCGGCAATGAGAACACATTTTCCGATTCTTGAATTCTTACATATTTTCGTAATAATCCTCATCAGGTCGTGATGACAGCTTGGATCTCCATGAGTCCTCCTCGCCGCCTGATACTATCGGCCATCGCTCCTGAAACAACATCCAGCATTCGTGCAGAGCTTATCGATGTAGGACTTTTGTTGCAAACGAATCACCTTATCCAGGCTAGAAGACCAGAACCAGTGTTAATTAACAAGAAAAGAACTTATCACCTAGTGAATTTTGCCGTTCGGGTGGACCACAGAGTGAAAATGAAGGAAGGATAAGGAAATCATACCGACAATAGACCACTTTCAAACAAACAAACTAAATGGACATTTTGCCTGGGTTAGCAGGTTTAGATAGGAATACTTATAAACATAACCGCGTGCAAACAGATTATTATGAATAGGGAATAGATAATATAAATCATATAAGTGCTTAAAAAACTAACTTAGGAGTTAATCAACCCAATAAGTATTGACCTGCCGTAAAACAATTAATCCATACATTCCACACATACTTTGCCTATTTTGTAGCATATTTTTTATATAATATTTTCTTTTATTATCTCTACAAATAATCGTTGTTTTTTTTCCTGTGGTTTCTCTTAATGGCTTTTTGATATAATCAATTTATTTTGAGCTTTTAAATATTTATAATGCACAGTTATTTGTCACAATTATAATTCTCATCGGAATATTCAAATCAGTTATCCTCATTAAACTGCTATCTCTAATTTGGCAATCATATTAAATGCATTTTGAGACACAAACGATATTAAAATATTGAAACTGTCTATACCCGAACATATATAACAATTATTCTATTGTGATATTTACCTGACAATCAGGGCCTTTGGCTTCTGAACTGAGGAGAAAGGTTTAATCAATTACGTAGTCCCGGAGAACAGTCCCCCAGGCAGCATCTGCCCCTTCATCTAAAAAGTATTGAGCGGCATCTATTGCCTCGTCGCTCCCAACATTAAAAAGCCCTTATGTTAATCCGTCCTGTTGGAAATTAAGGAAAATAAACTTATTCTTTTAATTAACATCAAGTACTGTAAACAACCCGAGTCCTTTGTTTGAAACCATTTGACATTGTCAAAATGACGATATAGCATTAAATCACCAGAAAAGTGTTGATATGCCGTAAAAGAAAACAATCGGCCCAAACATTTATTCAGAGAGTAAATCTTTAACGGAAATATTCTGTTTCTCTTTCACACACACACATGGATGAACATTCACTTTTAAATAGAAATATAGTTTGTTTTAAACTTTGCAACAATCCACGATGGTTTTGCGCTAGTCATTTAGTTATAAAAACACACGGAAATATTAGAACATATTAGTTTTGATACAGACCTTTAAGAAATCTCATTAAGCGAAGCAGTCTGGTGAAAAATTAAAAATGAAACACAATAATCGGAATCAAAGTGTATTTTCATTTTCAAAAAAAAAGAAAGAAAAAAAAGTTTGGGCAGCATAATTAACAAGGACCCTTCTGATGTCAGCGACTATTTGATGGCCGCAGTCATTATCAAGATGTCTAGCAGACCGTAATTTATTAAATCAAACAGACACAACGATATAGAATAAAACAAATTGAACATCAGCACTATTGTGATATTAGGATTTGAAAGCATTTGACCTTTTACGGACATTTTCCAGGAAAGGAGACATTACTTCAAATAAACACGCTGAAGTGTTTCTTTCAAACGTGAATAACGTCACAGTTTTGAAAAAAACAAAACAAAAAAAAAATGCTGCTATCGACAATGGAATGCGAAGATTTTTCTCAATTTATCTTCCATGTTTAAAACTAAATATTATTCAGAAGATAAAACATCACAAATTGTCTTAATAATGGTTTAACATATAAAGACGTTTAACGTTGACATAAACTTAACTGCCTAACAATTTTCCCATACGGGTTTACCACATTTTCTTGGTATTTTAGAAAAACTGTTATGATGGGATATTTCAAAGTTGATTATCTATTCACCTCACAACTCATTGTATTTAATTAAAGCGCTATTATTATTGTAAACATGTGAGAACCGCTGCCAGCAGCTTACGGTAGGATAGCAGTGCTGACAAATCTGTTGTAAGCTGCTATAAAGTAGGCAAAGAGTTAAATAATAATTAAATTATCCTCGGAATAACTTTATATATATATATATATATATATATATATATATATATATATTGGACTAATGAGCTACCATAGGGTCCACAAATAAAGAAATGGAGTGACGTCATCTTCGTCTTCAACGGACTTTGAAAAAAAGAAATAATATATATATATATATATATGGGAAAACAAGGTATTCAAAGGATACTTTATTATTAAAAGCAAGGTATTCAGAGGATCGCCTAAAAAGGCAATATATAAAAATACAGAAAACTAAATGACACCCCACATTACATACACACCTACCTGAACCACCCACCCAACAGAATTTTTTTTAAATCCCACAATCCATTGGCGATAGGTTATCAGATAACTCAATAAGCGAAGCCAATTTAACAAAACAAAAGAAGAATGTGAGACAGCATTATAAAATAACGGATTTTCTGAAAAACTATTTTACCACCTAAACAGAGAAATAACAAACAAACAAACAGGTCCAGAAGAATGATTTGGTTTAACACACCATATAACAAGAACGTTAACACAAAAGTAGGCAAAATATTAATAAAACTAATTGATAAACATTTCCCTCGATCAAACAAACTACACAACATATTCAACAGAAACACACTAAAGCTCCGTGACTGCCGCACGGAAAACATGTTACAAATAAATAAAAAGACGTACAACAATAAAATATATAACACACCATAAACAAAAGGTGAAGCCACATTCTATTCCAAAAACAAACATGGGTGTTCTTTAAACAACAATTACCTCCACACTACTGAAATATACTAGGCCATAATACGACCCAAATAAAACATTGAAATATATACATCGGTTTAGTTGAAGGAACCTGTAAGCAATGAAGCTAGGTCCACAAGACATCGTCCAACCAGAAAAAAAATGAATATAGCACTACATTATCAAAACGTATCTGGGGAAACTAAAAGCTCTCACCAAACACACTTTAAATAACCTGTAAAATAAAGAAAGCAGCACCAGAATACAACAACCTAGCCCGAAAATCCAAACTTTGCCAATAAGTAAAAATAACCATAATAAACTTCCCCGAAAAGAACAAACTACTCAACAAGCGATCAGCACTGATATCAAAATGCAGATACGAGAATAAATACTTACAAAACCAACTAAAAAAAAAATAAAAAGCAAAGGAAAAACTAAAAATCCAAATCGGAAACGGAAACAAGGAATTAAAAAAACAAACAAACAGAAAAACTGCAGAAAACACACCTCCCAAAGAATACAACCTTCACCACCATTAAGTGAAGTGCAGTTAACAAAACAGTCGGCCTACGTAAATAAAATAAATGTATACTCCGGTAAACTTCTTGCTACATATACCAACTGATAACTATATCCATCACCACCGCAAACCAAATGAGAGAGCAGATAACATAACCCTCTGCTTAAATGAATAACCGTATCCGGGTAAACTTCGTGCTGCACATAAAAATCGACCAATCAAAATCCGATGAAACTTCGTGCTGCACATAACAATTGACTATCAAAATCCATTTCATTCCAGCTCACCTCTCAGTAAAGGACCAAACCAAAGGGTATTTAAACAAAATGCTAAAGGATTTTCCCAATTTAGTCTGAAGATCACATAGGTGAGAAACTGTCAGTAACTAGTTGTTCACTCCATGTCCACGCTACATTAACTCACACCTATATATCTGTATACATATGTATGTGGGTGGGTGTGTATGCGTGTGTGTATGTTTGTGTCATTCGTCATACATAAAATGAAACCCTTTCTCTACATGAGCAATTCAGAAAAAGAATTTGACACCAGTCCCAGGCACTTTTCAGCAGGAACATATTTGTAACATCTGCTGTAGGGTCTGATTGCCCCAAACAAGATTTGTAATTCATATTAGATCTGATGATAACAAACAATCGTAGGCTGATTTTACATAACTTCTTCCTCAGTGACCTACAAGTAATTCATGCCAATACCGTAACAAGTATGTGTGTGAGCAGCAGATCTGAGACGACATATAAGAGTACACAGGGTTATTGTCAACGCCAAGTACGCTTATTTTGCTTGTCACGTGAACAGCAAGGCTTGGAAGGATGAAGCTGGCCCGAGGAGCCATATGCCTTCTCGGGGGCCCTTTTTGTGGAGTTGTGGAGATGGACACTAAGCAGTCATATATATATATATATATATATATATATATATATATATATGACAAGCAAGGTCAATTTTTAAGGGAATTTTAGCAGGTTTGGATTTAGAGTTGTTTTTCTATTATTCTCAAGGGTATTTTCGCTATGTGAAATGCAAACAGCCTCGTTCATGATGTGAACTTGGGTTGCTGTGTCCATTTCCTACAACAATAAGCATTACACAATAGCGCATGAAGTGCTAGGAATATTGTCGCTCCTGAAGAAAAATCTATTCTATTCATTTATCCCGCAACATCGGAATTGATATTCTTTTGTCTTGATATATCCTACACTGTAATGTATATGTTGTAGATTCCGAGGAAAAGAACAAGAGGTATTTACTTTCGAACCGACACACTCAAACGTATATATATATATATATATATATATATATATATATATATATATATATGTGTGTGTGTGTGTGTGTGTGTGTGTGTGTGTGTGTGCCTGCACTGACATAGCGATTACCGGCACGCAACATATAATCGGCAAGTCTAGTTTAATGTCTGCACTCAATTGTGCCCTGAGGAATTTCATGGATTTATTTTCATCTATGAGTACGCTGACTGAGCAGTTTGGGTTCTGTTCATATATATATAATATATATAAGCGAAAACATGTGCAGTACTTAAAAAATCATCAAATGTTATCCCTAGGGCCAGTCATGATTTTGGATCTGGAATATATTCAGCTCCACTCCAGTGCACTCCAGCTGTAACACACGATATCCCCAGTATGTGTCGAATCTGAATCACATTTCTGAACCATGTATCCATACTTTACGATCATGAAGCCTCTTTATATGTTTCTTTATTTTTCATGCACATAATCCATATTGACACAGGTAAATTCATATATTTTTTTGTATCTTGTATAATAGAAATCAGGGAGGGAATCGCCTCAACACGTTCAAGTTTCAGCTGAAGCTTGTTACCTGGTTATTGTATGAAAATATTCTGAATAACGCAGATAATACTGTATGAAGATAGTTCAGTGAAATGTCGTTATTATCTCTATTTTCCTGTTTATATTGACAGATTTTTCTTTTTAACAAATCTTGGACCTATGATTGCATATGCATATACGGGTCTAAGAACAAACATATATTTTTCTCAGTTAATAACGGAAGTTTATCGATTTGAAAATTAAAATTACTTTTTCTGATCTAATCTATTTTTCCTCTAAATTTTTTAAACGGTTTTTATTCTATTCTAAAGCGAACGATTGGAACAAATAAATATTTCAATTTGGTAAATGTAAATAACTCACAGATTAAACATCAATATACTGTAACTTTTTTCAATACAATTATGCAGAATAATAGATTGTTTCATTGGAATATCAAAATATCGATCAAGAAAACCGAATGATTTCGAGAAGACGGCAGGTCGACTGAAGATCATTAAAATTAGATCCCTTATTTATTCAAAGGATTTTCTTTCAGAAAATACTAACACATTGTAGTTATTACTGCTTTTTGAACACTGATAGAGAAGGGTTTTTTTTTATACCTATTGTTGTAAGTTTTTGAATTGTGAGTGTAAATACTGCAGTATGTTGGTTGATCTCGGCATCGTAATATTGTCTTCAATGAAGAATCAAATAAACCCGAAGATATGTTTCTAGAAACAGAAATCTTTAACAATAATTTTATTTGATCTTGCTATGAATAATTTCCTTCGAGGTGCAATTAGCATAACTTATATCGCCGTAGGAAATGGAATCGGCAACCAAAGTTCAAATCCAGGAAGGGGTCCGTTTGCCTTTCATTTGCTCTAATGCTCCTATGAAAGGCATTAATCCCATTTATACCATCTCTCAATCTTTGAGTAAATAGTAGGACATCTGAAGTTCTTTAAACTTGGTAACGCAACCAGTTAGGGATAAGGAAAACTGAATTGTAACCAACTTTATTTCGGGTAAAAATAAACTTTGTCACAACCAAGTCACTCCATTCTCCGTGCTTAACATTTTCCTTAATCCTAAAACTTCACCAGCTATCACACCCAATTAATCACTACGTCACCTTTACACAGCAATATCGAACTTTCATATTTAAGCATGACAAACAATAAATTTTGGACACTGATGGAGAATCAAGACCGAACTCAATTGACGTTCTCCTGTGGTCACAAAATTCATGACCCACCAGCAAAAATGTACATTAATGAGCCCTGTACGGAATCTGAATGCTGTGCGGAGGACCTCCCAGAGAGAGAGAGAGAGAGAGAGAGAGAGAGAGAGAGAGAGAGAGAGAGAGAGAGAGAGAGAGAGAGAGAAATAATCATGCGTACACGTGCTGTGAGGTCGACTTCATAATAATGATTGAATATATTCTGTTTGTTTATTTAAGGAAAAAATCCAACATATTTCTTGTGACAGGAGCCCAGTTCATTTAAGTCGACTTCTATAATGGTCATCTTTAATTAAAAAACATTTTTACACCAATTCTTATATTGACTTTCATTCTTTTTATTGCTCATCGAAAGTCGGTGAACATACCTCTCCATTCACGTCCACTGGTTTTACTCGATTGTCCAGAGCTGTACTTATTCAAAACTCAATATTTATGGTATAGATATTATTTACGCTATTGTAAGCAGAACTTTTTGAACGTACAACATCAGAAACTGGAAACCTGTAAAACCACTTACGCTAGTGTAGTTGCACGATAATTGCCGCGGTTTATGGTGACAAATTACTTTTTATTTCCCATGGCAACTACTTCAGGTCGATTAGAAATAGAATGTACATAGTTTACTAAAATTTGTTAACGAAAACATTCAGTAGAAAAATTTAATTCGACAATTGATTTTAAATTAAGTGAGAGGGAGCTTTATACTTGCTCAAATGGAAACATTATGGGACTTCAACCAATAGCAATCTGATGAATATAGTTTAGGATATAACATATCACTTAATATTACATATGGGATTACATAAACACATTTATTACTTTACTCAGTTTCAAGCACACCAATTGTGACTGGCATATTATTATTATTATTATCATCATTATTATCTATCATCATTATTATCTATTTATTATTATCTATTACCATTATTATTATTTATTATTATCTTTAATATTATTTATTATTTATTTTTAAACCCAGTTTTAACGTGTGGATTTTTCACTGGACTCTGGGTGACAACACTTCCCTTCATACATCCAGGACTTTTCTAAGTATCTTACCTGATTTTAACACTTCTGTGGTCTGGATGGTCTTCATTGATCTCAAGTCCCTTTCTCTCTTGTGCAGTCTTTTTCAAAGGCAATAACTACATTTCGTATCATTGCTGCCTTTTTATTTTTTTCTAATCATTTAGTTTTTCGCACCAGCTATGATTTTTTTTCACTGAAGTCTAAGTGAATATCCAGGACTATTCCAAGTACCCGAGCCAATTTTAGCCGTGCTGTGGTCTCGATTCTTTTTCTAATCTCCAGTTTTCCCATTTTCGTTTCCATGTTTTTTTTTTATTATCCCAAGAGGGCGAATAAATGATTAGTATCATTGTAAATTTCTTGTCCGACCACTTAACCACATCTGTTTAGTTTTATCTTTATATTTTTACATTGTGGTCTGCATAGAATTTGGCCAATTCTACGAAATGATAATTCATTTTTTTCCTTGTTTATAAACACCGGGGCTTGGCGATTCATTTGTATTTCGAAATCTCAGAGAATTATATGCGTCTCATTTTCTATGAGATATTATGGTTCTTGACGGCTATTATTATCATTATTATGCTAAATCTGGAAGGAAAATATCTCCGACTTTACTAAATTCAAATTCATACTAAGAAAAATAACTATTTTATATTATGTAAGTAATTTATGCATATGTATATTAAATATATTTTTAAAATGGATATTAATGCTTCACAGTTTAATCATTTTAATCGAGTGTGTTTATGCATGTCTCTTTGCGTCTATGATTATATTGACTTCATATGAGCGAGTGTCGTGGGTGACTCTTAACAGATATGTTCTCGTTGAAAAAAGCTAATATCAATGCATGATTAACCATTCACGCAGATAGGATCAGATAGTGTAAGGACAAAATAATAGCCATCATTATACCATTACGTAGATCACACAGAACGTTCTTTTCATTTTAATAGAAAAAAATACTCTTCGTGAATTGATGTTAAACAGGTCACCATACATGCGATTATTGAAGATCACAGAATCGTTTGTTTTTTTTTTAAGATTTCAGCACTTGTTCATACATTTTTCGTAATGAGAAATACATATTTTCATGGTTCAAATATGTAAGCTAAATGGGACATTAAGATAGAAAAAATGTTATTTCCATCGCAAAATATTGATTTTTTTCAAACTCTATTGAATCACACATGAAGTTATCTGTCATAAGGGATTAAAACGTTAAAGTTTCCTATCCAACCACCCGAAAAGAATTTGATATATTCTTAAGTTTAGAAAGGCGTGAAAAATACACACCATGCCTCTATTTTATCTATTGCGTTATTCTGTTTAATATGCAGATATTATCTGAAATAATGTAAATCGAAATATAAGAATAAAACCAAGCATTGAACGATCTACCAACTCAGGAGGACCGTGAGTATGTGAAGAACTGTAGAAACACTTTCTTCTACCGGATACCTATGATTCTTTTAAAATGTCCTTTTGATTGTATTTGAAATCCTAGGGTGTTTCTCTAAATCTTTTCTTAAAAACATTTATTCCCAACATATATTATGGTCCATATCAATTCAATACCAATAATTATATAGCGGAGATAACGCATTATATATGAAAAAATATTCGCTGAAAAATTCAAGATCTCCGTTATAAATGAAGATAACGTGGGATCAATTACATGCCCAACAAAAACAATTGTGTTTAAAAATGAACATGTATTATATAAAACAATTATTTTATTGGTAACTCCATGGACTTACTAATGTATATCTCGCTGACCATATATATATATATATATATATATATATATATATAATAGTATTTGATAATTTGCTTTTGAAGCAATGTTAATTTAAGTATATTATTATTTATATTTTTGAAGGCAATTACAATGCGTATATCGTATAGAATTCGATAATTATTGAAATAATCATGACAAGCAAACTCGATTGGCGTGTTTCGTGTGTGGCGTGCCGGTGGCCCATGGGCAGAGTCTCTGACTCTGCGCTCTGGGTTCTCCGGTTCTATCTTAGTCGGAGCGAGATCGTAGGTATACACTGCTGATGATACCTAATAAGGTTGAAACAGCTGTACAGTGTCGCACGCGTTATTGGCAGTTATTTACTAGGAGAAAATACTAATAGGATATACTTATCTAGCTCAAGTCTACAATAGTGAACTCCGCATCTACAGTATTAACACTGTAACCATAAATATGACCATGTAGGAATGTAAGATTAAAGTACCTTTTTTATTTTTGTGTATAACATTTCATTGCTGTAAGTCTTTGTAATAAGTAATAGCACAGATAATATGCATACATAATAAATACTATCTATATTGATTGTACCATATTCAACATAAAATAATAAAATAGTCGTATATTTGATTCAGAGGAAATGAAAGATCTTATTTTAAAGAAGAAACGTTGTTAGGGTGTACTCATTCATATGCAATAATGTAACTTTATCCAGCTCAAATAGTCAGTTATGAATTCATCACTTAATAAAATAGATACCAGATATTAATAGTTTATAATATATTGCTTTTATTCAATTGCACCAGGATCAGGCATAGGAATTAGTTTCTACAATTAAAAATGGAGTCTTCGAATTTGCCTCGATCTGATCAAAATTCGGTTGTCCTCATTATGAAATATCAATAAATGATCGCAAATTCTTTCTTGGGAACAATTCTTTTGATTTTTTTCCGTTTTATTATTGTTCATGATAACTGCATGCCAAGAAATTATTTTGCATTGAGAGTACGCTTAAAGAAGAATAGATTTTTTAAAGAAAAATTTCAATATCTCCCTTGTGGAGAGAACAGCATCAAACGAAGGATATATTTGATTTCGATAACCCAACAATCCACGTGTGTTTCTTTCAATTTCAGTGCACCTGATGACTTTGGTTTACGGTGGTTGTATTTTTTCAATGTCATTTTAATGTTCCTCTCTCGCTCTATCAGTCTCAAGATATAACCACCGGCGTTAATTCATGTTTTCCGTATAATTTGCCATTATTTTCACTTTCAAGTTAGTGTTTTCATTCTGTGCTACTATAAATTCCCTTAAGGTCTACAACTCATGGTATTATCAAAAAAGATAATATTGTTTGAAGGTTGGTTTACTGTCTAAGTGTGTACAACAAATCAATTATACCTGCATCACTAAGCAAAAGAGAAGACATACAGCAGTTGTTTTTACTTTGATTACACACACACATTATATATATATAACCAAGTTAGTTGGTTTTAGGAATGATTCTAAGTCAGCCCTTCTTTAACATCGGGATGTTAAAATCGGTATATTCCATTTTGAGAGCTCAATGTACAATAATAGGAGATTTACAAAACAATATATTTAGTGAAGTAAAAGCTTACATACCGGTCATACTAACAGGTATACATTTATTTACAAACACACACATTATATATATAATATATATATATATATATATATATATATATATATATATATATAACCACTTTTCTGGGGGTCCTACCCTGGTGTAGTTGATGCTGACAGCGTTTTTTAAAGCTTTTCATAAATGGTTAATTGTATTTAGTATATATATATATATATATATATATATATATATATATATATATATATATACATACATATATATATATATTCCAGCAAAGTTACATAATTAGATTGTGTGCTATACTTTCATTCGAATGTGTTTCGTAACCTTTCAATTGAATACAGTTTTCATTACTATTATTATAGCCCGGCCTTATACAATTGTTTTTCGTCACATTTCTGTTTCCTTGATTTTTTTGTTTTTTGCGTGCCCACATGGTGCAGCTGCTGTTATTGGTTGCCATAATAATATTTCTTGGCTCTTTTTTTGTATTCTTTGGGTTGTGACATTTGTGTAATCGTCTATGTTAGCAAGACCCCTTCCATCTTCCTTTCTTGATACATATAGCATATCCCTATCGTCTCTAGGGTGTAAAGCCTAGTACATTGTCATTAATTTTCTAGTCTTTTGTTCAGTCTGGCCAAGTTCCTTTTTTAGTAGTAGTAGTAGTAGTAGTAGTAGTCGTAGTAGTATCATCAAATAACGTGATCCTATATGAACGAAATATATTCAATATGCATCACTTTTCTAAACAGGATATTAAGAAATTACATTTTGCGATAAATAAGAAATCTGATTATTCAATTTGAATATTCCTTTCACTAATATTCCATGCATAATAAGGATTCAAAATTAATAAATAATGCTACTTACGTCCCATAGTAGTTGCTGCATTTAGTGTATGAAATATATATGTAAATGCAAGAATTCATATGGGAAATATTTCATAAATACATTTAGTTACTTGTGATTATGATAGATTTACGAGAGCGGATCAATAAGTCCATATTTGAAAGATTTGATTGCCTAATTTTCATAAGAAAGTATTACTGTTTAACGCCAGATCTACGAGCTCTATGCAGAAATGATATTTCAGGGCTTGACCTCAAAGGAAATTATGTCAAAAATAGATATTGTCTGTGTAATATAAATGCGTGTCTATTTGGTTAATGATTTAATAATATTTTAAAGTCTTACTTAGTTGTAGTCGTTGTATGAATAAATAGTGACCACCCACCAGACCGGATTAACACAAGGTCTTTTCACATGAAGGTATTTTATGAGGCATCCATTGAAGATCGAACTCGCTATTCAGTCCTAATGGGTCTGCGATATTACCTTGCTAACCACTGAACCACAACGTGCGTTGTATTTTAATTTACGCGCTCTTTCTTATGTAATATCTATGAATTTATATTTCTGTATTTAAGATGATTGTATTAACCAAATGAAGTAAATATCATAGGTTGATTGTGTATAAATTTACTGACTGTATATTTTACGTTACTAATCAATCAGGTTAGTGATAATTTGTGGTTGGTAAAATGATTTTAGTTTACTTTCATTAAGAGATAATTGACTATATTGATGAAGTCACCAAGTTACAATATATCGATATAAAAACAGAAAATATTTCCAATATAATAAAGGATTCATTGTAGACGTGTAGTCGCTCTATTCGGAATTTCCGAAATGTCTAATATTATAATTATAATACCAACAAAAAAGAAAAACGCCCAAATGAAAAAAATAAAAATAAAAAATATAAAAATTTAAAAAATACCAAAAAATAAACAAAGATTTGAAATTTGAAGAACTGATTTTCAATAAAATACATCGATTTTGATAAATTTGATGATATGACCGTTAGTGTTCATGATGATTCAAAATTTAATTAAAATAGCTTGCAGATTAAACATGATTTCTCTTTCCATTTCGTAATTAAATTTGTGATTATTCATTGCAGGGTTCATGTTGATCGGCCCTACTTTCTCAAGCAAGTGTTCTTTGATGATATTATTGGTTATTCACAAAAACATTGCGTAAGCTTCACTCGAATTAAGGTCCAATACTTTCTTCTTGTTTTTTTTTTTGTTTTTAGTTTAGAATAAATAATTTATTCAATACATGACGATCTAATTAACTTCAGTGTATGTTTTAAAAGATACAGTTTAAGCAACACACTTCTTGGTGAGTATTAAATGGATGGCTATCTTTTTATTTATTTATTCCTTAAAAAACAACAAAAATCGATTGTCAGACAGTTTCTACTTTCTCTCAGCCAAATTGATTTAGTAGATTCATTTGAATTCAATTCAAAATAGTGATTGTGTTTATTCTAGAAAACAAAGGCAAACTCGACTATGTAGTATTTTCAATTCATACTAAAATGTGTCTTTTGGTGTAAACATTTAACATAACGTACACACATATTTATCGGTGTGTAATTCCAGATTCCGCAATATTCACTGCTGTTCCAGAAAGACTCATGATTCTTTACTCGTCGTTTTATACATTATAAATAAATAAAACAATGATGAATCAAACCTTGAAACATTGAGCCCCAATATCACCGGAGAATGATTGAGGATATCTATATTCTATTAAGCTTCTTTTTTTTAATGATTAAAAAAATTTAACAGAAACATTAGTAGTTATTTACTTCACATTCCCCATAATATTAAATAATCCTTATTCAATCTAAATTCATATCGTATTAAGACTTCCTCTATTAAATTTTATCTGAATCATATTTGATTCAAAATGGCCCATGATATTAATGCGTATAAAATCCTGCAATGCGTATTATATATAAATAAGTTATAAAGGTCTATATTGTATATCCTGTAGATGTTGCATAATTATTTTAACAAAAGCGAGTTTATCAGACTACTAATGTGTTTTATCCTGAAATGGTTTAAAATCAATTCTATGTACGATTTTAGATAGACATCAATCCAAACAAAATAAAAGCAAGTGTAATATTTTTATGTGTTTTATTTAGTTTTATTTGGGTTTCAAATTTGATATAATAATATATTAAGACAGATACCTGTGCTCGAAGTGCGTATACTTTAAGCAGTAAAAATACTATGTTGATTTTCCAAATAAAAGTGTGTTGCCAGCCGTTTTACAATCAACAAGTGAATTTCTAGGTTTAACATTGTCTCAAGTACTGATCATTACACCCTGTGGATAATATAGAGCATGAAGCTGGCTAATAGTGTGATTTTAGATTTTATTCGCAACATACATCAGTAGTGGGACACATAATCATTATTGTAAGCACTACACCAACTAATTGATTTATTATGTACCTGTACTAATCAGGGCATTACTGTTGGCGCAGCTGGCATACGCTGATAGTTACCACACTTATCAAAGAATTTTATAAAACTATGATTTCAATGAAGTAATTTCTTGATATCCTATATAATTTTACTTATTTCTTTTAGAGTGAACTAGCCTTGTGTGATGTAATAGTTATCCAATTGAACTACCAGGTCTTTGATTACCACTAGTTGTCCCATCTATCTGGCTTTTTTTATAAACTACGCCTGGCTTAGTAAATAGATTCTCTCTTTCATTGTGGAGAAGTAGTGGGGTATGGAGAGGTAATCCTTCAAAATATACATTTTTATATTTACATTTTTCTAATATATTTTCGAAGAAAACAAAAATTATGTTTCAAAAATCCTATTCTGTTATGAAAATAAAACAAATGTAGTGTATAAAACTTTTTACCAAAAATAATCATTTATGAATGTTTCAAAAGAAATGCTTCCTTGAGTTTTTTAAACGTTCTATATTTAGGATTTAAAAAAGAAGTTTCTTATCGGCGATTCCAAAGGAATATTCTTTGATTCTGAATTTTAGACAAGGAATAACTGCTCAATAAAAAATAAAAAGGGTTCGTAGAAATCATTTTTACATAAAAGAAAAGTGAATTAACAATAACAAAAATACCGAGAGCAAATTTGAAGTTCTTAAAATAAATAAGCAATAATTAACTAGACTTATTTTACTATATAACAAACGAGGGAAGGGAACATAGACAATACTATCGATGCTACTTTGTAAACACTCTTGATTAAAAATGACATAATTAGTTCCAATTCAAAGATTTAAAAACTAAAGTATATTTCTTTGGAAAAACAAAAAAGAAACAGAATGAAAAGAGAAAACTACAAAATAGGAATATAAATAATAAAATAATGGTACTCAGGGCATCGAAAATTATTTCTATCCCACTCTCATAATGAGGTGGAAAATATGAATTGTCTTAGACCGATTTTTCAGGGAAAAATAAGAAAGAAAATTTAGAAAACAATGCAAAAAGTAAAGAAAAAAAATACAAGTCGAAGATTGAAAAGAATCCTTTCTGTGTGTTCAGTTTTCGACTATTTCATATCTCACTCTATCTTTCAATTCCTCTCTAACACACAATACACCATTTATTAAATGTTCTCTTTTATTGCCCACTAATTTTTATTTTTTTTTGTGCCTGAATACTGTTTTAACTGTTTATGATTCATACTCACTCATTTTTGGTTTTAATCTGCATTTTTCTTATTCAATAT
Source organism: Doryteuthis pealeii (assembly GCA_023376005.1). NCBI lineage: Eukaryota > Metazoa > Mollusca > Cephalopoda > Myopsida > Loliginidae > Doryteuthis > Doryteuthis pealeii. The sequence continues at coordinate 146,598,297 of CM042139.1, forward strand.
CACTTATTTAACTCACCTTGTCGGTGGGGTTTAGAATAGGCTGATTGTAACCTATTTAGAGGCGTAATATACCAATAAAAAAGAAAAATAAGTGTTCTGGGTATGACACTACAATGCATCCGCTACAATTCTGGAGGACTGTGGAGTATGGAACACCCCCTTTATTTTCATTAGTTTCAATTTAAGTCTGACCCGTAAGGGTCCAATTTCTGAGTCAAATAGATAAGAATTATTCTTATTCAAAAAGAACATATGCAAATTATATATATATATATATATATATATATATATATATATATGCACACACACTTTTAAGAAACGGCACAAAAAATATAAATAAGAACGTAGAAAGAAAGTTGTTCCCCAAACTCTAGCAATAATCTAACCCTAAACAGTTTGATATGCCATTAAAATCAATCAATGTATTTTTGTTTCATGCCAATATTTCACTTTTCTACATTTTTCTATCTCATACTAACCGTACTTTAAATGAATAAATGTTTAACCATGTAGGTTTAGGATTAGTTTTATCGAGTAGTAGATAGTCAGGAACGACAAAGTGGAGGCGAGAAGCAAGTTTTCTTTCATATTTTTAAAACTTTCAGCTATTTTCCCCATATGTTTTTATTTATTTATTCATTAGATTTAAAGGAGCTATAATTGTCGGTGTCTTGCCGTTGAATGGCTGGTGGCGATTTCTGGTAGAAATCAATACACTAAGCAATTTTAATATCTCGCAGACATAGCCAATGGCTACCTGAAATTGTGCAAAATAAATATTTGGCAAGTGTAAAAAATAATGATTTGAGAAGAAAGTAAGATTTTAAATGAAATTCAATATGTTTACTTTAATATTAAAATAAAGGATTAATTCTGTTGGGGAGTGGGAAAAGTGGAAAGGAAGAAAAACGTATAGAAAAAGCGGAGTAAATACTGGGAACAAGATTACCAAAAACATTAAGAAATAAGGAAGATATATTTATTTACCAACCCCTCCACACGAGCAAGATGTAACACAAGGTCATTTCTAAGCTGAGTTTAACATGTTACTTTTAGATAGGTTGCCTTATTAAGTGTAACGCCCCTAGTATTCATAGCTGATGACAGAAGAGTTGGATGCACAACGTTCTCAAGGAAATGCATCTCATCGATGAGATTAACCAGTAGTAAACACCACTGTACTGTGAATACAGACGGTAATAATACGCAAATAAAAGTGAGTTCTTAACATACTTTTCTCTTGCATTAACCATAGTACAATTACAGTGGTAATGTTGTAGGTTGAATCAATATAAAACGGTAACCATTTGTAAGCATAAAATAGACGGTGAATATGGGACACAGTAGAGTAAATAATGGTGGTTTCAAATTGGAAAATATTTGTGCTTTAAATTTTCAAGAATCACGTATTTTCTTTTAGATTGACCTTTGGATTCTGGTAAATATTAAGTTTCCATTTTTTTTAGTGAATGGGGAAAACGTGTCAGTTTGGTGCTAACCTGTGCTTCAAATGCTATTTTCTATATTTGGCTCTGTTAGCCTGTTAGATGTGAAACTGAGATATAAAAAGTGAGAACATTTTAAGACAGGAGACGTTTATTGTCTAATATGAGTGGAAATTAACAAAAAAAAAAAAAAACGAAACGCAAGAAATGAGATATGAATAGATGAAAATAGAAGATTGCAATAGGGAATGAGGAAGTAAATTAATTGCATACAAGAAAGAAACAGAATGTTGTTGAAATTAGTCAGAAAAGCTGACAATTATGTATTTACCCAAACCCTACGCACGTACAGAATGTGACACATGGTCATTATTAGCGGAGTTTGTTTCATTCTTGTTTTCCCGCTCCTTAACTGGTTGCCTAATAAAGATTCAAGAGCCTCCTCTATCGTACTATTTAATCATAGCTGGAGTAGAATCGTTGGATGTATACCTTTCCCAAAGGTATTAGCGCTATATGAAATGCAAATAGTCTTACCCAGGATATGAACTCGTGTAAACGTGTTCATTTCCTTCGATTATAAACATTACACCACGCAAAAATAGAGGACAAAATTGGATATGTAAAATAAAATAATGAAAGACAACCCAAAGAGCAACCGCTGACAGGAAAAATAAAATACGATATAGGTTAGTTAACATAAGTACCCTAGGGAGAACAATCAAAACAGAAAAATAAAAAGTAGTTATTCATTTGACGGTTATGAATTTAGCTGAAGCACACAAAGAAAGAAACGTCAGTGATGTGTGATACATTATTCCATTAAAAAAAGAGGAAGTGATGTAACAGAATATTTAAAGTTATATTCTCGCAGTCTGGAATAGCAAAGAATTGCACCAGAGTTGATTTAAGTAAACGATTTCGAAAGCGTTAAAAATGTTAAATTCAAAGTAATCTCAGTGCAAACAGACAAATGAAAAAACATCATTTAAAAGAGATAATTTAAACAAGGAAAATAAGTTATAGCATTTAACTCTTAATGCATCACTCGCACAAGATATAATGAACCAAGGTTAAAAGGAAAGTATACATGAATATCTCAGAGAACGAACTACTGGTCATTGTCGCAGGAAATGAACTTGGCAAGTCACACTCAAATCCTGGACGTGGCTGTTTGTATTTCACATACTCTTGTGAAAGAATATGTATCCAACATCTGTGTAGATAAAAATAGAATAACAATTATTGATGTTAACATACTTATTTAAGGAGTTGTGTAAAATTATAGTTAGCATTATAGACAAAATGTCTAGTGTACAATTGCAAAAAAGCTAATATCCTGTGAAATACTGAATCTCTTCAACAGTAACCAGAACTGTTCAAATGCATGCCTTATATTCCAAAAACTTGACTGCATTCTTGAATATTTTGTGTCAAGCTAGACTTCATATTATATCTTTTACTGATTATATAGCATTTTAAATCCCAAAACTTGTCTATAGTAACAGGTACACCCACACACATGTGTATGTATATATATATATATATATATATATATATATATATATATATATATACACACACTAGTCTAGACTAGAACTACCTTCCCAGAATGTCAAATAAAAACAGCCTTCCAATGATACCGCAAAAATTAAGGTCAAATCACGCTGAAATCAACGGTTCCAATAGATCACAGTTAAGTTAAACAGAAATGAGCATGTTCAATTAAGTGACTTCTCATGCAACAACTAATACTGTAAGTAAACTGAGTCCTTTGCTTATGAAATTTACTTTTTCGGCATTAAATGACCTGAAAAGTGTTGATATGCCGTAAAACAAAACAATCAAACTAAACAGCCCCGCCCCATCATGACACAAGAGTTTAATCCCATTCACTATGTACCACAACAGTATATAAGGAAGAATACGAACACATAATTCATTCCGTTTGAAAATCGCTTAGTTACCAAGTGCGTATATATATATATATATATATATATATATATATATATATATATATATATATATATATATATGCGTGTGTGTGTGTGTGTGTATTTGTGGAGAATTGTAGACAAACATGGGATGTTAAAATGGATGGAAGTTTATTACTTGGTGATAATGTTATGCTATAATGTTTCAGTCTTTCAGACCCTCTTTACAATACGAGCTGAGTTTTTGTATTGGAGGATTCAATTCTCTTAATGACGGGTGTCTTTTGGTCGTGAGTGGGGAGGTAGTGGAGATCAACTGTTGCTGATGTGGGATGAATGCTTGGGAAATTTCTCCTAAACATTCACCCTCTTCCCTCTCTTAGGCCTGGCCAGATTCGATAGTAGCAGAGTGAATAATAAATGACTGAGACATAAATACAGTCTCTAAGCATCGGAATGTACACCCTTAAACGGTTTTGTTTCTCTGTTCTTGGTGTTATTTATTTTTGTGAGGGGGTCCCCCTGGCGGGAGTAGTTGGAAACGAGGGACGCAACAGCGGGGTCTAGAATTTGCAGACGGTGGCTTAAGACGAAGACATCACGGAAAGAGACGAGTGGGCGGGGGCGTATTGTCACAGCTCAGATTCCGGGTGGGGTATCTGTTCATTTTATATCTGCTGGAGTTATCACATAACATGTGCATTTTTTATGCTGCACCGAGGATTACTCGGGTATCACATAGCGACACGCATAAACATACATACTTATATGCATGCATTCACACACACATATAATCTATGATCTGGCATTTATATTAATTAAGTTTTGTTAAGAGCTCAGCAGGTGATTATTAGTTATATTCATTTTCGCCACACGTACATCACGCATCATCATTTACTAGAGGGCACATTTCCCCCGATATGCACTACATGCCAAGAGAAATTTACAGAGAAACATATACTACTAGAGTGTGTAGATTTTGATCAAGTGCGAACAAAATACTACCAAGCAATAATTTAAAAAAAAAAACTTTTCACGAAAATAAAACCATACAGGATTTCACATTTCCTAAAAGAAGTTGGCTTGCACTGAAAATATGAGTAATTGTACAATAGTTCAAATATATAGATATATACAATTGTTTTCTACCAAACTATCACTATGAATCCAAAACTCAGTCGGCATTAAATGATCCACCCATGCCGTAAATCAAACCAAAAACAAAAAAAAAATATTTTCGTGAAAGACTTAAAATATGCCAACAGTATTATTCACAAGGGCTTTCAATAATAATTTATCATATTCAAGTGTAAAACTGATATGTATTATTGGTTCAGAATTTACTTAAACTTTGATAATTTAATTTTGTTCCGTAGAATTATGGAATTATTCTTACAAGAGAAATTGTAGAATAATTTATTTCTGTCTGAAGGAAAACGTAATTCTCAAAAACTTAATATCTATAAGAATGTATTTGGAAATTTCCGTAGTTTCAAACGTAAAAGAATGACGCGCATGCGCACGCACACACACATACATACACACACACACATATGCGCGTATGTGTTTGTATGTCTCTGGGAGTGTGCATATATTGATATATTGTTACAGACTGAAGACACAAAGTCATAGTAGATTGTAATTTGATCTTCTTAGAAATAGAGAAAAAATACAATTTATTTTGTTTTGAAATCGCACCATTACTCATCGGTCTTGTTTTGATTTGTAAACAGTAATCAGTCTGTTTTTTTATTTATTTATTTTTTCAAATTATATTTTAGTTCTTATTCACAAATAATGAATTACAGCCCGGAAATCAATGTTTGTTGTCTACTTATTTGGAAAACTATACGTCTAGTTGTTTTAAAGCAAGAGTTTTGGTATGATCTTTTCTTCCTCAGACTGCATGATAAGCAAGCTAAGCATATAGTCCATAATTATAAATGAATAAGATACAATGCTGCAAGATAAGCGATAGATATACAATCGATTTGATCAGTATGCCATCGAAAATATCTTATAATTCTCTATATTTTCAGCGACGCTGAAAGCAAACATCAGGTCGTAATGTTTTTTTGCAATGTTTATCATCGCTGTTTGTTTATCTCCTAGAGAAAATAACATTTCTACAAAATTATTATTTGTTACATATACAAGACAAAATCAGTTTTATGTATTTGCCAATCTCTCCGCACTAGTAAGATGCGATATAAGGCAAGTTTTAAGCGGAGTTTAACAGGTTTGAATTCAGTGTATTTCTTCTAAACTGGCTACCATACCAAGGTTAAAGAACCAAGTCTGTCCAAATATTAACCTATAATTGGAGGGATAATAATTGGATTCATACCCTTTTCCATAGTATAAGCACTATGTAAAATACAAAATCAATTCTAGTTTGTAGCACGTTTCATTTAAAACCATATAATCTAAGGTTTCATATAGTCAACATCTGATTGAGTTTTCGTACAACTAGTGTAAATACTACCATTGAGCGAGTAGTCAATTTAACAAAAATGTCAGCAGCCGGAAGAAAAACCTGTTGACAAAGTTTAACATCTCTTTCAGTGACTTAGCTGTCCTAAAATAATCTTGATCTAGCACCCACTAACTGATAACAGCCGATGTCTCAAGAGATTGGCAGGACCTAACTGGCTGGTATTATCATCGTGAAGCAAAAGTTCAGCGTTCCGTGAAGACTAAAATAAGATGACGAATTTTTTTTATTATCTATCTGCTTTGGTATGTGCTATATGCGGAGACATATGTTCGCATGAAGGGAAAACGAAAAACTTATGAGAAGGGCCATTTCCAGCATAAACGAAAAAATAACTCCAAACATTGGGTCTGTTATCCATTGCCACCTACTTCAACGGCTTAGAAACTGAATGGAGAGAATAAAGCAAGGACGTTCGAACGTTTAACTTAGCTAATTTGACATTGCGTAAGTACTTTAATATTCTCATCCTTGGCTCTTTTGATTGTAATCTGGCCCTCTGTTGGTGAAGTGTCTTTTAGAGAGGCATACTGCTGCTGTATGCGATATGCGACAATAATGCCCAGAAGAACTCAACATTGATCACAGCATTTAAGGATTGTATTCATATTTAAGTTTATCTTTTACAAGTTCGAATATAATTTTTCTGTTGGCACTTGATTTTTAAAAAAATCGATCTACTTCTTTCCGTACAAACAAATATTTCTATTTCATGGATGAAATCCGCTGGATTTTGCAATTCATTTTGATATTCCAAAATCTATTTCAAAATTATAAAAATTGTTATCATACAAAAAATTCGTCACAAAAGAAGAAGAAAAAAAGGAGAAAACATTTTTTAAAATGTCACGTAAAAAATCGCCGAAGACAATCACAGTAATTAAAACTTGGGAATCCATACTTTCAGGATTGCGGGTTCTGATTCGATCCGGAATGATTTTAATTTGCTTATGGACTCCACCATATAACAAAATGGTATGGTCTGTTGGGCTACGGCCTCTAGGAGTGAAGTTGATAAATTTGACACACTGACATTCACATTTATTATTAAAGTAGGCTAAATATTCAATTACTTCACAAACAACAACAATAATAATAATAATGGTTCTTGCTTTCACCAATATTTGCCTCCGTTTATATTTGTTTTTATCTCCCGTTTTTTCATCAGTCCAAACCTAAACATTACTTCTTTCAAAATTTATAAGTTGCATCTAATATCAATTTACCATATTTACGACACTTATTTGTTGTATTGTTACTTGTTTTCTTTCATTTTCATTGATATATTTTACTTTTCTTCTTCATAATCATGAAGTAATTATCCTTCAAACTTATGTATTTGTTTTCTTCATTCACATTTCTTTTTATAAATCCCATTTCAATCAATGCTTTTGTACATTATTTTTCTTCAGTTATTTTAAATGTTGTTTCTCTATTGTGTCTAGCCATATACTCTTTCAATCATTACCCACAAGTGTATTCCCGAACCCGTCTGTTACTACTTACACGCCGTGGATACTTAATATCAAGTTCTTTATCAAAATGAAACTAACATTACTAAATGTTGGTTTGCTTCTAAGAAGATTCCATCTTTTGATATTTCTCCTTACTTGTTCCGTCTCTGGTTACTTCATGGTCTGTTCATATTCCCTTTGAAGTGGTTTCACTTAAGAAAAATGACATCAGAAAATATTCTCCGTCACAGGCTGAGACATTTGGCATCAAATTCAGACTTATTCCGTCGGTTATTTTCCGCATATCTTCGGTGATTTATCTTTTGTTTTAATGGTACTTCATCTTAAATAATTCCAAGAACAAAAAGAACACAAAAGACTTGAAAGAAATAAAGAGTTTAGAAACAACAAAAAAGATGTCGAGATTGACGGCATTACAAAAATATGTTTCGTTAAAAAGTCGTCAAAGTTAAAGTAGTAGGTACATGATAGGCAAATATGATGAATTGATTCACTAACTATATACTTTAAAATTATATCAAAACGAAAACAAAAAGAGACAAGAAACAAAACAAAAAACAGATGGTAAGACTAAAAAGGAGGAGAAAGATTTGATCAAAGAAAAAGATTCAATATTTTACATTAGCGTGTTGTTAATACCTTTACGAAGATATCGATGAAAGGCAATATTTTATCAAGATTTATATTTTTTCTGAATACACTTTTATTATATTTGTGTTGTTTAACTTTCTACGTCGTAAGTGTGTAATTTTATTATTTATTTTTCACATTATTTTCTTCTTATTTATGTTAGTCATCCATTTTATTAGTGCCTATGATATGTGATAGCAGACCTTTCTTTGTAAACGATCTATGAAGATAGTATTTTTCTAGGTAGTTTGTAGATATATATATATATATATATATATATATATATATATAAGTACAAACTCGTCCGCATACACACATACTCGCGTGTGTGTATAAATAAATAAAAATAAATAGAAATATTTGTTAAAGCAATTAGAAAATTTATGTCATAACTATCAAGTATCGAAATGAATGAAAAGTATACATACATATATATATATATATATATATATATATATATATATATAAACAGTTATGTTTTAAGATATAACATGCATATGTCAGATATGACAGGATTCAGAATATCGAAAGCATTTGATATTTCATAAAAAAACAAAAAGATGGAATAGTTATTATCAAACATCAGAAAAAAGTAGAATAAATTTTTCCTACTGTAGAAAATATCATATCATGAAAAAAGGAAAAGTTCAATAAAAATTAGTGGAAATGCTTAGAAAAATAAAAAATAGAGAATGAAAGATAATATACATAAAAAACGTGAAGTTTGACGTTGACGCCAGAGAAACAAAAATTATTAACTGAATAAGAAATCATCGTGAGAAAGTAAAATGTTGTAGATATTTTTCATGCTTAACTTTATATACCATAAAACCAACGTGACAATTCATCAGAGTAGACAAAGGCTTAAATGTTTATCTTCCTGAACAATAAAATGTGAGAACTTTATTCTATTACTTTGTACTGGTTTCCCGGTGATTCTGAGAAATATATGCGATATGAGAGACTATATTACGTAAAAGTAAATATAGTGTCGCGTGAACGGTGAAAGATTCAAAGTTACGAGAAGAGTCATTTCGAACTTGAACATAAAATAAGGACACCGCACTTTGAGTCCGTTATACATTGTCATCTACTTCAACGGCTGTGAGACTAAATAGAGAGAATAAAGCAACGAGGATCTAACGCTTAAGATGAGTTCCCTTCCCCATCGGTCGATTAGCCATCATCAACATATCAGTCGATGGTGATTACACTAAACACAATGGATATCAACATGTGTATGCCCAGTGAAAAGTGCAAGTTTGTGAGGGGATAAGTTTCTTTGCTCTACTTATCGTCGCGTAATCGTAAGCAAGCTAGTCTCGCAGATACATTACTACTGAAGTGCGAGTTCGATCCTCGCTGGGCACCCCATTCTTGGGAGCTTTTGTCACATTCTCCGCGTCGGTGACGGCTTGAGTAACTACCTATCTCGTGTATAGAGGTTCCCAACGTACCCGTGGCAGATACGTTGCGTAAATACCAACTTCATATTTTACATTGGTTTGTTCTTACCAGAATTATGCAGGATTCTTCTCACTTTCATATATAAAACCTTCCCAATTTCCCCAGTGTTCCCTTATAATTTAGTCATTATAATATATCTAAATATCCTGTATCTAACCAGGTCAAATTGTCAATAAAAATAGCAATTTTACTTTGTATATCCACCATACAACTAATCAAATTAAACAATGTTGTTGTTTATTTGAATACGTCATTGATTTAATGGTCTCCCTGTATTTTATCAGATTGGTAAAGTCAGTTTTAGAATATAAAACCGTATCATAACTCTACATTGTCAATGTTTTATTGTAGTCAACAAGTATAGTGTGTTGTACATGAAGTATGGCGACAACGATATAGAATATATATCTTTTAAAGAATTCAGAACGTATTTAAACCTTCTATAGAACACGATAAAATACCTGAGTATTATTATGAAGATATGTTTAAAAATATTTTATCTGCTATGTTCTTTGTCAACAACAATACTTTTTTGGCGTTGTAGAATTTCCAGCTTCATTCTTGCTAATTTTCTTAGTCAGTTAATTCTCCTTACTAACTTCTTGTGTTTATATAGCTGTTTGTATTCCCCTTTAAATCAGTCATTGTATAATTCCGTTATTTTGATAAGTTGTCAATATAAGTTTGACATAACTGACAATCCTTTCCACGGAAGCTGTCCCCAGAAATGCGATGCTAATTTTCTAAAATAAAAACCTATAACCGGTCCGATGCATCCGCATTTTTTTCATGGTGTGATTTAATGAATATCGGTATTCACAATTTAAAAAAATCTCAAAGCATTTTCTTATCGAACCAACTTCCAAAAAGTTTAACGATTACTACAAATTGTATACAATGTAATGGTAATATTCCAAGAATTTAATATTTTTAATATCCTACTTGAAGAAAACCAGCGAAACAAGTCTTGACTTTAATAGTTTTGTGAAATATCGACATTTTTCGAATGAAAATGCCAGCAATAAATTCACGCTTTAGGCACAGTGTGACAATTCACAGAGCTGACAGCTGTTTAATGTTTTGCGTACAGGTCAGCATTTAGCAAAAATCTATGTCAGCTAACCAAGCCTGTTTTGTATGTTCATTCATTTTGAATTTTCACGAAAACACACACACACACATAAACAAACAGACAATTCTTGCTTTTTGTGAAATAAAAATCTGGACAATTTTAAAGTAATCAAATATAACTGATAAAAACATGAAAACGTAGAAAAGCAATTTAAAACTTTGGTGCCAACAAAAAATGACATGAATCCATCTATTCTTCTGTCAGCTATGATTAAATAGTAGGTTAGACAGGGATTTCTAACCGAGGTTAAGTAACCAGTCTAGATAAAAGAACACCCTGAATTCAAAACTGTTAACCCCCGCTTTAGACATTGACATTGAGACACATCCAATTCGCTCCAAGGGGTAAATAAAATATTGGTAATACTTTCAATTACTTTTAATTTGCACTGTATATACAGAAGGAGATATAATAACAAGGATCAGTATTGTTACTATGACATTTGCAGTATTTGAACTTAGCTGAGTTAAGAAGTAGGCAAACATTAAAACAAATAAGAAAAACAGAGAAGATATTCGAGGTAGATAAAATTTTAAAAAAAAATAATAATAAGATGTGCTTGATTTGTCACATTACCAGTAGAATAGAATACCGAATGTAAGTCGGACTTGCTATTAATGAACTGCTAGACTAGCTTGCTAACTATTACAACCTTATTGTTCGTATTTCTTTAATTATTATTTAATTTTAGTCTCGGTCGAATCTATTTATTTGTTTTCTGTATGCCTGTAATTCCAGATTTAATTGGCTGGATATTTTCGTTTTGTTTTTCATTGGAAGAATGTGACGACCGAAAGCATAGTAATAAAATATCAGACAAATATGAAGATACTGGTTATAAAATAATGATTAAAATAATGGGTGGTGAAAAAAAACAAGAAAATGTTTTGTAGAGACATAAAGAGAATAATCAGGAAATGGAGAATACCTAAAAAGGAGAAAGACAAAATAAAGCGATGAGATAAAAAATGAGAGAATGTCAGGAGAGAAGGAGAGAAAAGGCATATACGAAACTAATCTAGACAAGGAGAGGAAAGGAAATTTGAGAAAATGAAAGACACATTGAATTGCAAAGGCTTTTGAGGAGAAAAAAAAGAAATAAAATAATTTTTTTTTTTTAGATTATAGAATTTTCACCTGGAGTCAAATAATTATCAAAATTCCATGCATTTGGGGAGACTATTTTTAATTAAAAAAAACAAAAATGAAATAACAAAAAGCAATCAGATTTAGCTTGACAGAAGTGCACTCTGCATCTTTACTATTAAAATATTTCTTAATCATTTTCTATTATTACTTTTGGCTATTTTTTGAATTATTTGAAAATGGACGCACGTACGTCACTTACACACACACACACACACACAGACATATATATATATATATATATAAACCTGTGTTTTTTCAAATTTCCCACTATACTACATACCGTAGGATTCACTTCCATTTCTCTTCACACACACACACACATATATATATATATATATATATATATATATATATATATATATATATATATATATATATATATAGGGGTAACTTGATAAGGAGTTTAATTCGTTCCGCTTTAAACATAATTTCCTCGTATATCAAATTAATTTTCCCCATTGAAATAAGCTAAAATGCCATTAATCTGTTCCAGCTCGCCAATAAAACACCCTAATTTTTTGTTACGTTTTGAAACATATACATACTGCAGTGTATAAAATCAAACAAATTGAATGTAATGAATTGTGTTCCAATAATGATTTATTTATGATGATATTTGCTGTAGCGTAACGGATTTGGAAGCTTAACTGTTTTTAATGAACTTATAAGCGTATATGAAGAGGGCCCGTAACACAAATTTTAATTCTCAACAAAAAGCAAAAGTTCGATTGAGTGACAGCTCGTAACTCGGAAAGTTGGGGCACTCGTAATTCAAAATACCACCGTATATATATATATATATATATATATATATATATATATATATATATATATATATATATATATATATGTATGTATGTGTGTGTGTAAAAATTAATATTTCGATGGTGGTTTTAAGTTCCGGCTCATTGGAACGTCTGGAGATTTTGTCGAATAATTTCCCATTTCTGTGTTCTTGTTATCAGTTTAATATTTATATAATTCATTCGATTTCCGGAAAAAGAAATAATTGATTTCCGTGTTGCTATATTCTTTAGTCAATCAAAAACATGGAAAAAAGAGAAAGAAAAACGTTAAAAAAAACTCTAAAAAGTAGAATGTGTAGGAAAGAACGTACAAATTTCAAAGTATAATATATCATATCTTTGATCAATCAAGGAAATTGCTGATAATGTTATTGTATCAATGGGTTTTCATTCAGGATATAGTTTCTAGAGTAAGGAAACGTTTGGAGAGAAGACTGTAGTATGTTCGTAAATTGTAAAGATTTGAGAATAGAAAAACCAATAATGAGTGGCGAAAAAGCAAACGGAACACTGCTATAGCTCTAACTACAGTTATATCTATTTTGGTGTATCAAATACAAAAGAAACAAAGCGCGTCAAATTCACGTGCATCTGATAATTAGACCTCCACTTTCTGATTGCATCTGAAGATAACTTTTCAAGATGCAATAACTAGGATATACGAATATCCGTTTAGAAATAAGCGAATTGATATAAGATGTCTATCGCTGCTGAAAACATTCAAAGAAATGGTTTAAACATTGGTACATTCAAGGAGGTTACTCTCAGTGTTTTATTATTTGTCTAATCTTCCCGCCACTGAAATCTGCATTCGAAATCAGTTCCAGGTAAAGATCGTGAAAAATTATTAAAAACAGCAAGTAAGTAAAATAAAATGTCTTTACGTGGAAGATTCGTGAAACAGACTCTCTTTATCGAAATCATTCTCTATTTAACCATATTATCAAAAGTGTAGTACATTTTACAAATATATAAATATTTTAATATACTACTCCTTTCGAGTGTTTCACGCCAGCTCTGATAGTTTTTCATTGAAGTCTGAGGGACACGGACCTTTCTATTACGCCAACTACAATTGGTTTCATCGCCAAGTTTCATAGTTGTCTCAGCTCTCTAATAATATCCAAACAATAAATGTAGCAAGTATTTTATGTTTTTTTTTATCGGATTCTTGCTCTGAGCCTCGTTAGGGTCTCAAATGTAAGCCTTGGTTTTATACAAAACATTCACATGAAATAAAGAAAATAGCATTACTTTTTGACTGACCCTCGTAAATCAGTATTTTACTATAGTTCATGTAGAAGTTTTCTTTTAACAAAGCTGTAGAATGGGAGGGTCACCGTGCTGTATAGGCTAACATACTGGACTGTGACAACATAGTAAGCAAGTTCAACCTCCAGTCTGTCTATAACATTCACTTTCGGACTAATACTATTCAGAAAGAGATGAACACCTCATACTTCCAGCTATGGGTTAAATAGTACCGCTACTTCTCTTCTACAAATGTATATTTAGCATTAAATAACCCCAAAAATGCTATGCTATTAAATAAAGAAACCAAACATTAACACAGCTGATAATGTCATTCGATTTACATCTGAATTGCTAATCATTTTCAACCAAATAGAGATTCATTTCCCCATTTGCTGGCATATATCTTTCTCTTGCAATACACAAATGAAGAGCTTCCATCTTGCTTTGCTGATTGTTTTTGATTTCTCCTTCACATTCGTCATTTCATATCGTGACATGTTCAATATTCTCGTTGGGTATTGAATGCCTTGGACGAATCACAGTTATTTTCAATGAAATGTATCAAGTTTATCCTTTTCATCTTTTATCACTCCCAAGGTGCCGCACTTATATAGTACTGCTGTTTTATGAGTCTGGCGTATTCTTTTAACCTCAGGTATATTTGTATTTTGTCTTTACTTAGATGTAGAGTTTGTTTTAAGCCAATATTGATATTTCCTTTCTCCTATTGATATATTCTTTATCTCAAATCAGAGATCACAATTTCTCTGTGACTCAATTCATCAAATATCTCATATATATATATATATATATAATATATATATATATATATATCGTGAGGGAAAGAGGGAGAGGGAGAGTTGGTTGAATACCACGGACTATTTCTTTTTAAGAATTTTTATTTGCTTAAGTTAAAGCTCTCGTGTAATGTTTCTTATATCAAGGTCCAATTTATAGAGAAGGCACCTCATAGTTTCCCAAGGACTTTCCACCACGTCCATGATTGTGTTCATGGGGATTATTTGCTGCGTTTCTGCTTTCTTACGCAGCGTGGGGCTTATTCAGTTGGAAGTATTTAATTTTGATAATGAACTTGGTCGTGCACGATATAAGACAAACTACATAAGGGCTTGAACGTAAGAAAATGAATATGACGGAGCGAGATATGTTTTCATATTTTTGCACCGTGTAAGCAAACCTAGATGCAATATCAGCACATCCGCTTTTTGTTAATTATGAAAAAATAAATAAATAAATCTTCTATTGAAAATAAGATACGCGTTTGTATTGAAGTAAAAAGTCTACGGGAGAATGGTGTTTGTACAACTACAAAGATATGTACTCTTTAGAATACGTAAACCCCTTAATGTCCATAGAATCTTTTTATTTTTAATTTTTTTAATGCAGGCAACTTGCGCAGTTATCATGAAAAGGATAATGGAAATATTTACCTTTGTGAAAAGGATTATTAATTCATATTTCAAAATGATTTAAAAAATTAAAATAACAATTTGCTTTGTCAACATTCTTGAGATATATATATATATATATATATAATATATATATTATATATATATTCGCATATTACATGACGTCTTCTATATATATGCTGAAGAAAATGCAAGTGAAAATACGATGGTAAGGATGAAATTCATTGTTGATGTATACGCCAACACATTCTTTGGATCTAGATTTGTTTACATTTACGCTTTCTTTTTTTTAAATGGACATGTATAAGAAATATATACGAGTTCTTATATATATATATATATATATATATATATATATATATATATGTGTGTGTGTGTGTGTGTGAGGGAGAGAGAGAAATATATACGCGTGTTTATATATATATATATATATATATATATATATATATATATATTAATTAAAGTATTATTGCCTTATTGGCAGAAGAAAGCTGATCTAAAGAAAGATATAGGAGGATAATTCTCGCTCTTCACATTTTGTTAATGTAACGAAAAATATGGAACTGAAGAGATCCTTTAAAGATAATAGAAATCCGTCTACAGTATGCACTAATAGTCCCAATGGCTATTTATAATGATATCGTTTTAAGGAGGACGATCACAGAAGTCTATGTGTATTTGAGAACGATTGCCTTAGGATTGTAGTGGATGATTTTCGCATGAATTACAGTAGAATGGGCGGTATAATAAACGACCTAGGAATTTTGCTAACATTATCAAAAGGAAACAAACTGAAGTGCTTTGTTCGCGTTATAGGTTAAGATAATGCCAGCTATGTAAACAATTCATGCAAGAATGACTTTATCAACGGAAAATACAGAGGCAGACCATCAAAGAACAAACTTGAGCTACTAAAGGAAGACACAAAACGACATCGATACCAATAACAGTAGACTTACTAGAAACAACTAAAGGAATGGAGATATTGTAGGGAAGAACTCGTGCGAGGAACCTTTGGGGATATAATAATAATAATAATAATAATAATAATAATAATAATAATAATAATAATAATAATTACAAGACTAGGAATGACGGAGTGGGCAATGGGACCTAATGGGAATTGTGCAAGAAATTTAATTTTCTCCAAGCTACTAAATGGTATATTCACAAACCGCAATCTGTCATGGAGAATGAGATGCACAAAAATCATTGAGATACAGACGGATCAATTCTTCCCGGCTATGATACCAGACCTAGTATTGATTGACAAGAATGGGACAATTTGTCACAGAGGATTTTGCCTTCCTGTCGGATCACAGAGTTAAGCCAAAGAAAACGAAATGTTGGACAAATACTTCAACCTTAGTAGAGAACTGAAAGTACTGTGAAACATGAAGGTAAGTTGTAATTGCCGTCCTAGTAAGGGTTTCCAGTGGTTTTGAAAAGAGTCTACGTTAAAGAGAAATTAGCGAAAGAATCGAGACAAATAGCAGTTAAATACTTTACAAGATAAATTTAAGAAATTAACTATCGTTAATCACCGACTGCGATGCATTAGAAGGACGTTTATGATATGATTAGCGTTCTTTGAAACAAGGGAGAATGTATGAGACACTTGGAATTGAACTCTGTATCAAACAAGAAAGCACATAATGTCACTTTATGATCAAATCTATGAAAATATACGGGACTCATCATATTGGAGTATTGTAAGATATACATTTTTTTTCACGTGAACTTTCTCTAAATTATTAAAAAGTGTAGCTGCCTCTCTGTGACACATGGCGACATATTATGTATATCGTTATGTATGTCTCTCCATCTATCGCTGCAAACACACAATTTATATATATATATATATATATATATATATATATATATATACACGAGCATAATATCTGCGTCGGATTATAATGAAAATAATCTATTGTATAGGATCTTTTTAACTTACTTTCCAAGTATAATTACATCTAGAATGTCAAATATAGAATTTAGTTCAAGATTGCCTGTTGGCGGTGATTAGACTGATTGCCATTAACTAAATACCAAAATACTGCAACTGGATTGACATTTGTTGCCTTAGGAAAATGCACTGCAAGAAAATTCCGTTTCTTTATTTAACTGATGTAATATCCCTGACTACACCAAAAAGAAAAACTGAAATAAAAACAGGCGTTGTTTCTTTTTCAGGTAGATATTATGAACAAAAGGAGAAAGTGTTCTTAACAAAAAAAAAAAAAAAAGGGACAAGAGAGGATTAGATTAAAACAATTACTATATGATAAACACCGAGGATATGAGAGGATCGGATGATTCTTTGATCTGAACGTATATATATATATATATATATATATATATATATATATATATATACTCGCATGCACACTATACAAGGATAATTACAACTTGATAGTTAGACTGCAATGAAAGATAAAAAAGTTGGTCAGAAATTGTTATTCAATATATATATATATATATATATATATATATATATATATATATATACCTATTTTGAATCAGTACGCTCTATAGAAGGTCGTAAAAGAACTAAGGAATTTGGAGACGATTTTGTCCTGAAAAAGAGTCAGATGAGTTTTGCTAGACCGAAGCAGACAAAATAAGTACCATAGAAATGAAAGATACTTTATTGTATTCACCACACAAATATATACCTTTCGCTATTCATAATAAATGTTAAAAAGTCGCCGAATCTTTTGCCTGTGTTGTCTATCTTTGTCGATTCCACAATCATCAGAAATAATACTTGGAATGAAATCCACCTAGAACACCCGGAGTCTTACAATACCACACTGGTTAGCCCCAGGAATACGAACATTTTTAACGCAATCTATGACTATGGTCTCAGTCTCAATAAGTTTTTGGCGCTAATGTTCCAAGACAACGACTAACCGATCGAACTAAAAAACAAAAAACAAAAAACAAAAAACAAAAAAAAACACAGACAAGAAAAGGAAAAAAAAACCAAAAAATCACGACCTTTTGGCGATTTCGATTACCTTCTCAACAATGAGACTAACATAATATAAAAACAATAAAAACACAAGGCACAAAAATGTCTACGGACTTTAAAAGAAAGTAAAAAAGGAATTAAGCCAAAAGCAAAAAGACAAAACACACAGACAGACAGACACACGCACACATGAGAACAAGAGAAGATTACGAACATTTAAAATAATCAACTGAAACAAAGATACTGTCTACAAACTGTTAACAACAAAAAAGTGCGTAATTTTCTTTTCTACGTTCAATTTTTTATTTTATTGCTGGAATTTCTTTAATCTTTTTGTTGTTGGTCAGATTGTAAAAGGTGTTGCTTTTCTACTTCCATCACCAATAATAAACACAACAACAGCAATAATAATGAATACAGACCAGAATACTAGTCTTTATTTTGATTAGAAAGAGTTAAAAAATATGTCAGATAGTGGGTTTCACTTAAATGTTGGTGAAAGAAAAAGTAAGACACAAGGGCCTCAGAAGAACAATACATCTTCCTGAGACGGAACTCTGCAGCAGAAATCCCAGGAAAGGAAGAAATACCTGGTTATTCACCATTGTAAGATATTCTGGACCATTCAAGAACTCAGATTGATAAAAAAGCATATATATATATATATATATATATATATATATATATATATATATATATATATATAAATCAACATCTCCGCACGGATAAGATATGACACAAGGTCAATTTCTTAAGCGGGTTTTCTTTCTATACTGGTTGGCTTATCAATTTTAAACAGCCCAGGCCACCCTACTATTTATCCACAGCTAGAGTGAGAATATACGTATATTTTCCTATGGTATTAGCGCTAAGTGAAATGCAATCAGTGCATGATTTGAATTTAAACAGGACAAATACATAGGTCCTGCCACAAAAGTGAAACATATATGGGACATGAAAGTGATAGCAACCGTTGAAGGAGCCATTAGAATAGCCTTCAATTACTTGGAAAAGAAAATCAATTAACTGAAGATTAGAGGAAGAATTAAAATCACCCAGACCACGGCACTACTAAAATTGACTAGGATAATGAGAAGAGTCCTGAGATCTGTGGAGACTGTGTGCAACTTATACTCCAGTGAAAAAGCATCTTTAAGAGCTGGTGTGAAAAGCTCGAAAGAAGTAAAATATTAATACCACACTAATATTATTCCCGTTCTCAGAGAGTTAAACATTCTTTAAAATTATTTATGAAAATGTCTGTCGAATCACAATTGCAGCAAGATATTATCAAGGTTCTGGCATTTATGAAAACCAGTGTCACTGTCTGGTTTAACATCAGAGTCCCATTTTTACTAAAGGCGATTTACTTCGACAGAGATCAAAATTTGATTATTCATTAGTACAATACCTGTTAAAAATATTCCCGAGACTGCTTTTTCCACCGCGCAATTCGTAAAAATATGGTAAGTTAAATAAGTCGGCAGAATCTTTTTATGAGCTGAAGAAACAAAGCGTGTTTGAAAAACTGATGAAGATCACCATAGTAACTAATCATCTGTCGGTAGATTTACTTACAAGATATCTTATAGATAGTGAACTGTCAGGAAAAGTAGGTGATAAACTGATAACTATCTTAAATAATACTATGCCGAATTTCCAGGTAACAAATAGGCATGTAGGTGATACACAGAGAATCGAATCTATACAAAACCACCAGCAAAAAGGCAGCACAGTTCTTCTGTACTTCAGATCATTTGCCAGAAAACAGAATCCCAAGGAAGCTATTTACCTAACCCATTCACCAGGGGTTTAATGTGACAATGTCGTAAATATGGGGTATCCAGAAAGGATCGAACTCAAGTAATAATGGATGTACGAGACTAGCTTGTTGACCATTATATCACAACAGGACGCCCTCAGAATTCTCAAGTAAACAATAACTATATTTATTATGGCGATCAGGATAGAAAGTGTAAACCTTGGTGCAAATAGCCCCAGAGAAAGTGTAACCTACAAATATTAACAATTTGCTTCCTATCTACCTCTACAGAATAGCTTTATGAAGGCGCGTAGTGTAATAATTACCGTGGTGAAGAATAATAAAAGTTCCAATTACCGTCGAATTGGGAAGACATGGCAACAAACGGTTGTAACCCAATACAAACCCGAATAGTCATAAAGTCTACTGCAGAATGACGGTATTTAGAAAACTACACAATATCATTCAAATCAAGCTGCCAATCATAACTCAAGGAATGGAATCACCCAAATCATCCAAATTCATGAATGGATCATTCTTGATTTCTATATATATCAACTGTCTTGGACACTGCTTAAGTGGTACTTAGTTAGCGGCTGTTATTCAAACCAACAGTAGACTAACTGACTTCAATACAAGTTATGTACCATTTTTACTTCAAAAATTATTTTCAATATCATTTTCATAAAATATCATAATGAAATCTCATAATTTCTAGCTAGTATCATTAGTTGACTTTTTGGAGAATTTATGTGATTTCTCTTATTGGCAGTGCGTTATAGAAGCAGACATTTCCGTAATTTATTTTCTTTCTTTTTTTTCTTTCTTTGAGTTAAAACTTTATTAAAAAACAAAACAGTTAGTCTACTAAGAAAAATCCCCATCAAAGTGTCAGTAAACATCACTACGCCATATCCTGACGCGAAATTGCATTTCTATGACGGGTCCTTACTCGCTAGTAAATATCAATTTGATTCAACTCAAGTCTAAGAAACAAAAACTGTTTCTCAAAGCTAAATCTCCCTTCAGAAATACACCTAATAAAGCTACTCAATATAGATGTCGTTAAAAAAACTAACATTCACTTGGTTTTGTTTGAATTTCCAAATGTAATTTTCGCTCTGATGAATGCTGCAGCCATATTTCAACACATCATGAACAATAAACTTTTAATGTAGAATGTTCATTCATTTGCTTAGATTATAAAATAGTTTATCATTAAAATAAGGGGCAGCATTGTAATGATTTAGATAAAGTGTTGACTATAATAAACGAAAACAAAGATTCCCAAAGCAAAATGTATATTCAGGATACACATTCATGAATTCCCAGGATTTAATGTTGATACTAAAGGTATTTTACAAACTAACAACAAAATTCATACACCGAAGTCTTTCCTATATCTAAAAGATTCTAAACGTCTACGCAGGCATGATAGTGTTTACCGTAAATTGATCTCTCAATATTTAACCAATGTATTACATTTGTCAGAGAGTATGTGGTTTTCTTCCCAACGTTCGAATTCTAAAAAAATAATCCGTTGATGATATAGTGTAGCATCCTTCAGACATAATCACTTTCGCTCGTCCACACAAAGTAGCCATGGATTATCAGCTTGTCACCGACAGTAGCCAGTATGCAATCGAAAATGTGCTGCATGAACAGATTGAAGAAAAAAACTGTATCAATATGATTATTTTCATGGGAATTGTCTCACGCTCAAACCAGATATTTTATATTCTATAGAGAGTTGCTAGCAGCTTATTTTACAGTGATTTACTTTCGCCACCTTCTCGAAGATCGCCAAGTGGTGTTATTCACTGACCACTAGTCATTACGTGGAAACTTCCACATTCTAACACGTGCAAAATCAGATAATCAGAAACGATACTGTCAAAATACATTGCTGACATCCCATAGATAAACGGTGACTAAAATGCTGGAACATATTGCATGCTCTTACCTACATTAGCAGCACAGTTAGATGCATACGATTTACCAGAAATAGTGGAAGCTCAATCAAAAGACGAATGATTTAAATCACACATTAACTTAAACACTCGACAATGGCCAATAAAAAGCGTTCACCATTTTTGATATATTTCTACTTCATCATCTACACCTGGGTTTCTCACCTGGATTTATATAGACTCCTGTGTAGTTGGGTTTTACGGGATGTCGACCATTGGGTTATTTTAAGCCAAATACGTTTTTGGTTTATTCATTCTTGTTGAGTATTCAAACTTTTTCTTTAAGTCATTCATTTTAAAATACATTTTTTTTATTTAACCCACAGATCGCCACACCTACCATCAGCTGCTCACTTAACTTACAGATCCCTGTGCTACTCATTCGCTGAGTTGGCGAGGGCAGGTATCGAATTCGGAACCTTGTGATTTCTAGTCGGACGCCCTTAGTGCTTCATAAATTAACGGTGCTAGGTAACTGTCAGTTTCTTGCCTATGCGATTTTATGTGTGTGTGTTTGCTTATTAATCATACGACAAACGCGCAATTATTGGACAAAAGGGTATTTTCATTTGTGTTTTAATGTCTATAATTTTATTATTACAATACGTTTTAAAGTTCATTTTTGTCTTCAAGTTTAAAGATTATACATTAAATGCAGTAATAAAACGATAGTACAAAAGGTCTTATTCTAATTACTTTTTAGTCATTGTGCTGGCCAGCATTTTATCACTTTTGTTTATTTATAAAACTTTTAAGAAACAGTTATTTATAAATCACAATCCGTATTGAATTTTTAAAAATGTTTAGCGTTTTATCTTTCGTTTAATGATGTGTGTCTCACTGTATATATATATATATATATATATATATATATATATATATATATATATATATATATATACTCAAGATAGGAATGGTTGCATATATTTGTATTTATGAATCTCTTATATGAATAGATATATAATCAAATTACCAGATATATATGCGGATGTAATATGAAAAAATACCGATTTTTTAAGATGCAGTAACCTCAAGGACTGGACTGTGTGGAATCCCATCTAAGAGGACACAAAGCCGAGGCGCGACAAAATTAAATCGTTCTGAGAACGGATTCTCCAATCTTATCGCTAAATCCATTTTATGGCTTATTAACCACGGACCGTGCTCACTGGGCGTGTTCACCGACGGTTTATTGGTTAGTATTGGAGTCACGAAGAATTTATATGAAAAGAAGATAGTGATTAACTATTAATCTTTGTAGGGTCTCACTCGGATTCTAGACAGGAAAATGGCTGGCTGAGAAGAAAGAAATGTCTTCATAAAAGAAAGAGGATTGATTGACATGAAGGAGATTGGATTTGGTGAAACTCAGCAGAAATAGGATATTTAAGAAATAATGAGTAGAATTTAAGCGAAAGAAAATAGCTGAAAGGGTAAGGTCAGTAAAATTGAAAACAGGAATCACCCACAAAAATAAAAAGTAACAATATTTTGAATATAAAAGAAAATAGATAATTAAAAAGAAAAAAATTTAAACAGTTATCCATAAGCGTTAATGTCAAATTACGTTTAATTGGCAGACGAATACCTAGAGTTTAGTTTGTTAACATGCATATAATTTCTGATTACAGTCAGGTGATCAGAGTTATGGAAATTAAAATGTATATATTTAACAACCGCTCAGCGTGACTAGAATGTGGCACAACACAAATTCTTGAGCAGATTTTAACAGGTTTGAATTAAAAGTTTTCATTCTCCTAGACTGGT
The DNA here is from genome assembly GCA_023376005.1 of Doryteuthis pealeii. Taxonomy (NCBI): domain Eukaryota; kingdom Metazoa; phylum Mollusca; class Cephalopoda; order Myopsida; family Loliginidae; genus Doryteuthis; species Doryteuthis pealeii. The sequence goes on from CM042139.1 coordinate 146,621,986, forward strand.
TGCCTAAACCAGGTTAAACGGCCCAGCATATCCTATTTACGCCGAGCTTGAGGGAGAATAATAAACATTTCCAGAGTTTATTAGAGGATATTACTATGAGCTTTATACGAAATGCAAACAACCTTATCCAGGATTTGAACTTGGGTCGCCGTGTCCATTTTCTACAACGTTAAACATTACATCACCTAGATCCAAAGATAGATTTTTAGCAAAGAATCAGTTGGCCCAGAACAGTTTAAGTCTCTATACCTATTCCTGTGTATTGTCCGGCCAATTCCCGGCTTTCTTACGGGTCCAGTAATGTGCGTTAAAAAGAAAGATTTACGGTTAATAAAGAAATGTGCACACAGAAATGGTATTTGTTTTTATCTATCTCAGTAAAGAAGATAGAATAAAGTGAAAATTTCGAGGAAAAGTATAACATCCACTGAGCGGAAAAGACAAGATGTCGATTGGGTTTTATCGCATCTGTGTAGATTCTTGTTTTCTGAGCCTGTCTTAAATGCTTTCGGAATTATTTGACATATTTTGGGGGAGTTTAGATTAGCTAATAGTATAATAAGATCATTGAGAGCAGAATACTTATGCTAGGAAATTGAAAAAATATGTATGCAAATAAGATTTAAAAAATCGCTTCACAAATACTTTTACTTAAAAAACCCCCCAAAAAACCCAGGTATATATATATAAAAATCAAATCAATTATTCTTGGACTAAACATAAAAATAGCTGATATATGTTACTCCTTTAAATGTATTTAGAATCCTGCTCCTTTTTTAACTGTCACGTGACATCTTACAGCGCCACGCAGATAGATACCAGTCTTTTTTTTAAACCGCGAACATTAAAAAATATAAACTTCAGTGGCCAAGCAAAACGTTAAATCAACCACGGAAAAGGTCAGTTCATATTATTATTTATATGGCCCGATACAGTTAAAATTAACTTCGGCTAAATTCTACAAAAAAATGACATTCTTGGACTTTTGTATTGCATCGGATGAAATTCGAAAATATACAGTAAAGTGCTTTAAAAAAGACAAAGGTCAAAGAAAATTGATTTATGAAGAGATTGTTGGCAGATTTCATTTTACGAGTTTTTGTTTGTATTACTGTATGATTCTTTAATAACCGTTTATATTATATATATATATATATATATATATATATATATATATATATAAATATATAATACAGAGACAGTTTTTTTCTCCTTTTTCTTCAGAAATGTTTATATATATAAAATTTTCTGAAGAAAAAGAAAAAAAACTGTTTCTGTATTTTTGTACAGTTTTAACATTTTTCAGTAAAAACAGGCAGATTGGCTTTTAAGCAAAACAGACTGTTAGGAATATACCAGCTTAAGTGACATGTGGGACCGAATATAATAGGTGAGCCGTTATTACACACACACAATTTAGAATAGCGAATATATGAAGTCAACTGCGCTTGAGTTTCTCGCCAATGCGAGTTT
>CM042139.1:146628458-146683458 GCA_023376005.1 Doryteuthis pealeii
GTTTCGTTTATAAAATGCCACCAGCTTTTAGTAATCGTTCGCCATGATAGCTTGCTTACCATTGCTCTATAGCAAGGAGTCAAAAATATTCAAGCCTTAACATAAACCGCCTATAAATTATAATAGTACGTCACCCAGTGTAGATTCAGTTCAGGTCTATCGAAAGATCAGAAATTGGAGCTCGTGCCACTGTGTCCATTACCTATAACAATGACCATAACACACCAGACATATATATCTTATTATAATGGAGATTGTGTGTTTGTCTGTCTGAAGCCGAAACTAAATCACTACTCAACTCACAATTCCCTTAGTTATTGACGTCACATTCACCATGAATTTATTTTTATTTAAACCTCAGTTATTGATAAAATTGTTATACCTTATTAATACTTTTGACTTTATCTACATTCTAATAACATGCAATTGTATTTATATATGCAACAAAATAGCGGGTTACAGTGTGAACAGGAAAGCTAATTTGCATATTGATATTAAAAGTTTAATTTCATTAAATATGCGCTTGGTATTATTGATTTCTAATTGTTTGTTTTTTTCTTAATGAATATGAGCAAAAAACTCGGGCATAAATCTTAAAAGAAATCCTTTAATATAAAGAAATAACGGCAATTTTATTCTTTACTTCCTAATTTAACTAAATGGTTAAATTAGGAAAATTCAGCAATAAAAGGAGGGAGTGATGGAAAACGATGGAAGACTTAGTTTCAAAGCTGTTCTATTCTTCGATTATACCCCCTCTGTTTCAAATCATTTTATTTGGATTTTTATTTATTTTCAAAAGTATTTCAAATGTAACATATTTCATTACATTAAAATTCAAATACTTGCACCCGGAGGGTGCATATATTTGCTAGTATATATAATAAAGAGAATAACTTACCGGTAAAAAATATTGAGTTAATCTCAATATTTAGTTGATACAAGTATTAATCGGATAAGTCAGTAATATAACAAATAAAAAGTGCGACTATATATATATATATATATATATATATATATAAACCTACGAAAGAAATCTGTGAAGACGAGAATATTATTGATACGCGCAATAGAGTAATATTTTGCCAATAACATATTTTGGTCTATTTATGAATCAACCACACCTAATTATCGAACTATTTGGATTTCTTTTATATCAATGGTAAATACACGGAATATTGGGCACATTTTAAATTTTGTACACACATCAATACACAAGCACTTGATAAACCTAATGATTACGTGTCAAGAATCTAGGTTAAACATGTATGAGATTGTATGAATGTAAGTGATGTTTACCATGAAAATGGTCGGAGCATTTAACTACTAATATCTAAGGTAAATGCCATTATAACACCAATTATGCTATGTCGTGACAAACTAAATGCAATCAAAAAAAAAAAAATATATATATATATGTATGTGTGTGTGCCTGTATATATATATATATATATATATATATATATATATATATATATATGGCAATACCAGATTTACCAGACTATTTATAACAGACTGTAGAAAGCAGGCCTTTACTAATGACTGCAAGATATGAGGATGAATGTTTTTTTTTAACTGCTGATGATAGGGAGTAAATCTCGAGCTATCATTGTAGGTTGGTTTTACAACAACAAACAAAATCTTGCATTCATATGATATTCGTAAAAATACAGTAATGTGCACTAAAAAAGACAAAGGTAAAAAATTGATTTATGAAGAGATTGTTGGCAGGTTTCTTTTTCCGAGTATTGGCTTCGTATTACTGCATAATTTTTTAATAACTATGTTTTTGTTCATTTACAGTGTTTGGTTACTCTACGAAAGCAATTTGCACAATTTTCACTAATATTATCCTGACTCATGAAATAGTTATTCGGCTTTAGCTGCACTTCTGTATCTGCTACAGAAAATCGAGGGACATCATTGCTTTTCTTTCCGAGCATGATACAGAAATGGGCCCAAGTGTATAGCACAATTTACCACTGGTGTAATTGTTACTATCATAGAGACGTCGTGACAAGTTCAAATTTTGACCGAGTCTATTTGCTTTTCACATCTAATCCTCTTGGGAAAGGTATGAATCCAACTATCCTCCCTCTAGGTATGGATAAATAGTAGGGCGGATTGGGCTATTTAAACTTATTTAGGCAACCAGTCTATGAAAAGGAAAACTCTGAATTAAAGCTGTTAAACTCCGCTTGAAAAAAATGACCTTTTTTCGCATCCTGCTCGTGTGGAGGATTTAGTAAATATGCATCGCACAATTTAGCCAACTCGTTCCCCACGGGGAGGATGTGACAAGGTCGCAAGTATGGGACATCCAACGAGAATCGAAATCGCTATTTATTAGTACTCGATATACGAGACTAATTTGCTAATCATTACATTACAATGGGACGCCCTAATTGAGAGAGAAGGATGATTTAATGGTATTCCCAAGGGTATCAATAGGGATTGAACGAAATGATATCCGGTCGGATATGGAACTAGACTCACTCTGTGTGTGTGTGTGTGTGTGTGTGTGCAGTGTACACATCTATCTGCGGTTTGTCTTCTCGGCTATGTTATATCGCTGTTACTCTGAGTATCAGTTGTTTCTTCCTCACGTGTTCATTTATGAATGACTTGCGTAACTATTTACGGTGGTACCTTGACTTACGAGTTTAATTTGTTCCACTCATAACTATTTCTTTGTCTTTCAAATCAGTTCTCCCCATTGAAATATTAATCTGTTCCCGGTCACTAAAACCACCTTAAATTGTGTTTCGATTTTATTTGAAATAGGAAAATATCACTGTATTGTATAAAAGTATGATGAAACAGAATTTAATGAATTGTGTGCTGTTTAAAGTTTATGTTTATACATATACTATTTTTTATGTAATAAATTTAGTAACTTCAATGTTTTAGTGAACATATTAACATAAGCGTATCTGAAACTCACTCACAATATAAGGCAAAAGATCGACTGGGGCAAATAATCGTAAGCTGGGGCTTTTGTAAATTCAAGTTATCATATATATATATATGTGTGTGTGTGTGTAGTGGTACGTTGAAATTGATAAATATATATATTCCCAACCCCTGGTTGCTTGAGCGCTCTAGAGGGAATTTATCTGACGGCCGTGACTTACGCTTAGAGGACATGGCTCTCCTATAAAACGGATGCAAGCTCCAGGGCGTATGCATTCATCAGTTAAATCCCCCCACCCAGGTTGTAGTTGACTGATGGTCCAGAGTTAGGGACTCTGACATGATAAATCGGTTTGATTTCGACCCCGGCCGGTGGTTGCTTGCCAAGTCTAGCCACACTGATGAAACATGATGCGTCGAAACATGGTGTCGGTGGATGACTCATATATACATATAAGGGGACACCGACAGGGTATTTCTGCTTAGATATTATTTTCAAAGAATTGTTTCCGTTCCTATGAGAAAAAAATAGAATTGAGAATTGTGTAAGAAATGTCGCTTATTTTGATGCGACTATTTGAAGATTGGCTTTCAGATGAAAAAACTTATTTTCGCAATACTAACGTCTGATCTGACCAGATCGATTTCACTGATGAATGTGTGTATCAATGAAAGTGAATGTGTATGAATGAGTGAGTGTTTGAGTGTGCTTCTCTATACGCTTGTGTGTGTATTTGTAGTGTTTTCAATCAATAATCACATTTTCATTCATGTAGGCGATTTCTCTTTTTCTCTGTTTATATCGCTGTCTCTATTGATTAGTGTTTTCCTCCATTATTGGCCGAAGATTTTTCATTCATACTAACACCGAATTTTTCATTTTTCTTTTACCTTTTTTTTTTTTAAACATTCGTGTAACTCTTCACTTTCTTTTATCTGCGTTTTCTGTTTTAAATTTTATCTTTTATACGAGTAAACAAAACAAAAAAAAGAAGATTCAAAGTCTTTGTTTGGAATTAATTTTGATTGGCGATATTTTAATATATATTTTTGTTTGTTTTTATATTTTAATAAAAAATAACCAAATGAAGTATCAGACATTCTGGCTTTTAATCAATCGAACCGTTTTTAAGATTTGATTGATTAGATGTTCGCCCACTATTTTCGAATTTTACTAATTCTAATTTTATTTTTGTTTTTCTAAATCCAAAGTCGATATTAATATAACTCTCATAATCAATGTATAAGTTTTTGTTGCTCTTCAATCTATTTATCTGAAAGAAAGCAAAATAAGTTGTTATAGGGATAATGACGGATTGTCTCATCAGAATCCGTATACACTTTGTTTCATCTCATATAATTCAACTAGATAAATAGTTTACAAAGCTGCCGTACCCGGGAAAGTTGATATGATCCGCAGTTCCCAGGGTCTACATGAAAATGTTAGTGAACATGGATGCCCATATGGGATTTACAATAGCTATCTTTGCTAGGTGTGTTTATGGCAGATCAAATTTGTGTAGAATTATCGACAGCTGTTTAAGTCCTTATTCAAGCCGGAAAAAGTGATCTCGAAGAGTATCGAACTTATTACTTGATTTCTACTTTACTACAACTCCGCTTAAACCTGTCTCTCCGAAACGTCTTCTCTTTTCTCCTCCATTGTAACAATGGCCGCCAGAAAAGATTCTTTAAAAATAATATCTGATCAGAAATACCCCATCGGCGTTTCCTTAATATATATATATATATATATATATATATATAGTGGTAACTTGAACTTACAAATACCCCGGCGTACGAGTTTTCACAGTTACTAGCTGTCACTCGGTCGGATTTTTTGCCTTGTGTTGCGAGAGTATTTCAAATACACTTAGGGTCACTAAAATGTTGAGGTTAGCAAATTTGATTCTTGAAAATCCAATTAGCCTTATTTCTGGAGATCATTTCAACACCTGTGTAAAGTTTCGTCATGATCGGATCACTTGTGTAGACCCCAAATGCTTATAGACAGATAGAAATTGCCATTTAGGCAGTATTATCTTGCAAGCTTATCTTATATAGTAATACACACAAAGTTCTCTGAATAACATCACTACGTAATAGTAATTGACTAACCTATCTAATACGACCAGCTTACTCACAAAACAAACATAGCTTATTGTTGATATTTAGCAGGAAGTATATAATTCATTAATATTAAAACCAACAAGATTGGAAATAATGATTCCATATAATATTATAATTTACCAAATGTCTCTCGATCCAACTAGTACCGCACTACCATTGTTAGTGTAATATTAACCAAACAACCATGTTCAGGAATGTAATAAAGGAGATCTGGTTTAGACTAGTTTTAATTGTGATCATTCTCTTGTCTACTTATTAACCTCTTCATAGTAAAAATATTATCCATTTCAGTGTACTTTTGTACTCACTTAGAAGATAGCTAGCTGCCTGTCTGTCTATCTCTTCATTTTGCAAAGGTGTCGAGCCACTAAGAATTAATTCACTTAATCTCAACGCTCACTTTAACTAAAAATGTATATAAACCCATTAAAAAAATATAGGTACATACTACCTGTTCAAGTCTAGGAAATAATAAAATTAAATTTGTATTCGAAATATTTTCTAATTTTAGGAGTTTTATAGGTTTTTAAGGATCTATTAACAAAACCGCAGACATTTTATCCGTATGCTTGACTTTGCATAAACAAGTCAAAATAAATAGTCCTAAGAAATCGAATATTTATCCTACACTTTATTTAATGCAACTCTGCGTCCTTTGTTTTTAGGAGTGCGTTCTGTAATGATTATCGTCATGGGAAATGGACACGGCAAGACGAGGACGAGGCTGGTTGCATTTCATATGGGGCTATTACACTTGGGAAAGGTATGCATCAAACTATTCTCACTCCAGCTATGTGTAAGTAGGAGTTTGGAAAATACATACCTGCTTTATTTTCTTTATTAATGACTATCCTACAACCCCTATGCAATAAGGGTATGTACAGCTACTGTTTATGAAAAGATATATTATAAATCTGAATACTTAAGATCTTATAAACAATTCTAGCTTAAATATCCTTCTAAGATGTAAAGGCTAGTTACGATATAGTGAGACTAATTGTGAAAATATGATATTATTAAGGTTGGTAGTTTCAACCATTTTCTGGGCATTTAATGCTCAAGTTGCTAAGAGTAACCGTTGTTGTTGAAGGGTCCAACGAATTAAGAATCGTACAGGCTCATCACAGATTAACATGGGGGATCTAGCGATGATTTTTACTACAAAAATGCATTGGAAATGTGTTTTTTTCTATTAATATGCAATGAAAATGATTTTTACTATAAAATGCATTGGAAATGATTTTTACTATAAAAATGCATTGGAAATGATTTTTACTATAAAAATGCATTGGAAATGATTTTTACCATAAAAATGCATTGGAAATGATTTTTACTATAAAAATGCATTGGAAATGTAGTATTGTATTGAATAATTTACTTAATCTCTGTTAAACACGCAAGTAAATAAAAAAAATCGACAATCCGAAGACAATTAAAATGGAACAATATATTATGACCATAATTCTGTAGTTAATTTTTTAGTCACTCCAAATGGGAACATACTAAAATTGATTTTGAATCAATATTCTTCCAAAATAGCCCTGGTTCCAATTTTTCGGTTCTGATTATGCATATGAAAAAAGAATGGCTCATTAATGAATGTCTCGCAATTACTGACTTCTCATTGACCTTGTCAATGAATTTTCTGTCTGTTTGATTCTCTTAATGAGTGTCGCCAACCGCATGACGTGGGTGAACACTTCAATTCATTAATGACTGTCAGTCGCATAATTGCACAAAGGTATCAGGAATCAGAGGTCACACGTTCATGATTCTACTACACATGAACCAACCAATTAAGATTACCATATATATATATATATTTGTGTGTGTGTGTGTGTGTCTACACAAGAGCACATATAAATATTTGGATATATATGTACGCGTGCGCCCAAACACATAAATATATATATTATAAACTTAATAATTGTTGTATCTTTCTCATGTAATCAGCTTATCCAAAAATCGTGGTTAAGGAGATACAAAGGCCACTATATATACACAAGCTGTATAGCTAGACTAACGGTTCACATCTATAACAGAACTGTGAGACTCTATACGTTGACATAGAAAATACACCACAAATATTTATATAAGCAAGTGTATATATATATATATATATATAATATATATATATATAAACTCACCACTTAACTCATTTAAACCTGTGTTTTTTCATTCTTTCTGAATATACCATATATATATATATATATATATATATATATATATACACACTTGCTTTTACACATAGATCTACATATATAAGGAGATACATACACTTATATGCGCAAATACATACACAGAGACACATATACACTTACCTGCGCATACACAAAGACACATATACATTTACGTGCACATACACAAACAACACGAGACATACAATTACATGTCCACACAAAGAGAGACAATCACTTAGATGTACATAGATATACATACCTATACATATATACATGCATACATTTACACATTTCTACATATAGAAAAATGCATACACACCTATATATATACTTACTTATACATAAATACTTACATATAAATGAATGAGTATTTATATACGCATAAATACTTACATATACATAGATAAGTATTTACACACACATAAATACTTACATATACATGCATACATACACATAAATACTCACACATACATACATTGATATTTACACACACATAAATACTCACACATACTTACATTGATATTTACACACACATACATACATTGATCTTTACTCACACATAAATACTCACACATACATACATTGATATTTACACATACATAAATACTCACACATACATACATTGATATTTACATATACATAAATACTCACACATACATACATTGATATCCACACATACATAAATACTTACACATACATACATTGATATCCACACATACATAAATACTCACACATACATACATTGATATCCACACATACATAAATACTCACACATACATAAATACTCACACATACATAAATACTCACACATACATACATACATACATACATTGATATCTACACATACATAAATACTCACACATACATAAATACTCACACATACATAAATACTCACACATACATACATACATAGATATTTACACATACATAAATACTCACATATACATAAATACTCACACATACATACATCGATATTTAAACATGCATAAATACTCACACATACATAAATCGATATTTACACATACATTACACATACATAAATCGATATTTACACATACATAAATACTCACACATACATAAATCGATATTTACACATACATAAATACTCACACATACATAAATACTCACACATACATTGATATATACACATGCATAAATATTTACACACACATACATCGATATTTACACATGCATAAATACCCACACATACATACATCGATATTTACACATGCATATAATACTCACACATACATACATTGATATTTACACATGCATAAATACTCACACATACATACATTGATATTTACACATGCATAAATACTCACACATACATACATTGATATTTACACACTCACACATACATTGATATTTACACACTCACACACATACATTGATATTTACACACACATAAATACTCACACATACACACATTCAAATTTACACACACATACATACATTGATAGTTACACATACATAAATACTCACACATACATACATTGATAGTTACACATACATAAATACTCACACATGCATACATTGATATTTACCCATACATAAATACTCACACATGCATACATTGATATTTACCCATACATAAATACTCACACATGCATACATTGATATTTACACATACATAAATACTTACATATACATACATTGATATTAACACATACATACATTGATATTTACACATACATAAACACTCACATATACATACATAGATATTTACACATACATAAATACTCACATATACATTTACATATGTGTGTGGATGTGTGTGCGTCTGTCTATGTATTTGGATGTGTATATGAGCATTAAAATAAATAAATTGCTGAATGGAAACACAGATAAGCAGAATATAGATAGATATGCACGTATGCACATATCCCTCTAGGAGAAATCGCACGTGTCACTGAATGTTGTGGGAACATGATGGTCCGCTCAGCTAACCTTCCATTTCTTCCAAGCTGGTTTTTATTTTCTTTATTTCCACTTCATGATGCCTGTCAATCTTAGGTGGCAACTCCGCTGGCAACTTCTGTACGTTTCATTGAGCAGTATAATTTCCATCGTTGGTGGAAACTACGGTTCCAATGCCATTTACAACACCCATAATACTACTACTATCACTAGCAATAAAGTAGCTAATAATATCACAGTATTACTAATCAAGACTGTCAGAGTGTGTAAGCTGTGACATGACCTGCAAATTGCAGTTATTTCTATGCTATTAAAAGATGTGATATCTTGTTTTGAATAGTTCTTTCTTCCTTCAAAGATATAACCTATTGCGGTTCGTCTTTGTTTATTCGCATTTTGTCTGTGTGCGAAATGGAAACAAAAAGTAAATGAAAAAGAAAGCAAAGTTGAAAAAACAAAAACAATCATATGTGAAACAGATGTCATACCAATCTGACAAAAATAAAGTTAATAGTGGGTCGATAGAACATGGATCAGTGGCAATAAGTAGCCTGTTTTTAGTTACTTGGAAGGTGATATTTTCTTGGAAAATTATAACGTCATATATTTAAAAAAAATAAAAAGATATTCTGATTATACGCAAAAAAATAGAAAAATATATTACAAAATTATAGTTTCTCGTGAGCTATTTTTTGGGACTTGATATAACATGAGATTAACTGTTTTGAATCTCAAACACAAAAGTAAAATATAATTCAAAGAACGAATCTATAAATATTTCAAACTGGCAAGTATATTTTTAAGGTAAACACTTTTTCAAAGATTCTGTTCCGTTAGGATTTGGTGGTAATTAATGCTTAATACTATTCGTTTTGCCTGCGTAATGTTCAACTAGAAATAATAGTGCCCCCCCCCCTAAAAAAAAGCTTCTTATCTTTGGTTAAAAAAGGTTCGAGGCACATCTTTTCTCGATGACTATATATATCATTGATAAAGAGAAGGCCTGCATATCAAAAACAGCCTTCTACCATATATACACACACAAACACACACCTATATATATATATATATATATATATATATATATATATATATATATATATATATATATAAATGACTAAATATCAACTGCATATTTTAAACTATATCTCTAAAATCAGTTACAATTGTCTCAATTCTTTAATGTATGTTCAATAATATATGGCAGATAAATGTTTTCAAATGAAAACATTATTTGCCTGCAGGTTGATGCTTATCTACATTTAGCTATTATTGTTCGAGAATGGCTGAATCAACATTTTGCCGGGAGTTGGATGGGTAGACGTAGTCAACATGGATGACCGGCCGGAAACACTAAACGCACTGCAAGCATTTTCTTTGGCTTTGGTGGAAAGAGCAAGTCTACGAAACGAACGATTCTGGAAGAACTTCTACCTTTCCGCAAGTTTTCCTGTGAAGATCATCCAGATGCGATTCCCAGGTGGCTTGAAAGGCTGCAGGTGGATGCTGGTGACCGAACTGAATTTTAAATAAAACTTCATGGTATTTGTGTTCTTCTCGTATTAATTATTTTGTAAAATAATGATTCAGAAATATTTCTTTTTAATCGAGAGTTACTTTACAACCATTCTTATATATATATATATATATATATATATATATATATATATATATATATGTATGTATGTTTGTATGTATGTATATATATGCACACGCAAACCCCACATATGTATATATTAAGAGTAAGGTTTAAAAAAGATCCGGTGTTATGAATATTGCGTATGAATATAGTAATGTACCTGTCTCCATTTGTGAGTATGTATAATAGAATCAGATATGACAAACTAGAACTTTCTGCTTATAAAGTAAATAAGTTTGTTCATAGAAATCAGCATACATCTTCCATTAAAATATCAACGTCGCTAAAAACAATATATCATCTTGAAACTGTTAGAAGTTGGAAGCTTGCTCTCCCCTGAGACGCGACCTGAATCCACTTGAGACATTTTTGGGAAACATTTTTAAAATCGTATAAGATCAATAAAACAACTAATCAGCAACGAAGATTATGTTCATGAAGAATGATAAAACATTTTTGTAAAATTAAGAAAAATATTATAAAAATTATAACCAACAACGATATGTAATTGACTTAATTCAAATTTTTTGGACATAAAACAATTGTTTAATTCTTTCAATAATATACAATTAGATGTGTAAAATTGTTGTTTATATAATTACTAACCTCATAGATATAACTGTGCTTTGCAGGAAATATTTACAAAAAATTGTAATTTCGATAATTAAAAGAAAAGAGAATTCCTATAATTTCAATTGTCTGTACATTATATATCATAAATACATCCATAGATTACATGCACACCCGCGCCCTTGTATATTTGTACTTATAATGAATCCGATATATATATTTTTTAATGTATTAAACACACACACACACACACATATATATATATATATATATATACGATTTTAAAAATGTTTCCCAAAGTGTCTCATATGTAATATTTAAAACAAAGACATGACGATAACATGACAAACATATATTATAAACATTTTTGAATAATATCTCTGTCGCTTTGGTTCGGGTTTCGGTCATATCTGTCTTTCATTGGCTGTTTTGTTAGACGACATCCTTAGAGATAAGTAGCAGTAATTTCTTGACTGAACTCGTTGAACCTGGCTATTGACCTATGATATTCTTTCCTCCAGCATTGGTGAAGCAAGCCTTTGATCCGCTTTTGCTTCATCAGCCTTAATTTACATTCAGCATTCGGCTACACGTATTTATTCTTGGTGCTACACCCTTGTATATCAGATACAATACTATTCTCACTATGAATCCGATATCAAGTGGCATGCTGGAGCAATATTACTGGGTGATTATGGAGGTCACAGATCTGTTTTAGCACGGATTTGACGTCTCAGTTTTTTCCACGGGGTTAAGTAGCTGACTGATGTAGGGTTTTTGTCATATGGGTTTTCCTTCTAAGATATGAAGCATTTTTTAAAAAAATTCTTCAAACCCGAGTAGTAATTCTGCCGAACACTGGGCGTTGTTCAAAAGTTTTTGAACATATTCTCGATGTTAGATAGTAAGATAACCACAATTATTTTAAATGATTTTACTTAATTATATTTCATAGTGCTAAGGGTGACGAATATTAAAACTTTATCAAGAGGTAGTAAGAGTGAAGAAGTAGATTTTTTATATAATTAGTTTTCTAGTGTATTCATGAATAGAAAGTAGTGTACACCGACTGTTTAGAGAGAAAACGAAGTTTTATTTTGATTTCTTTATGGTGTCTTGAATTAATTAGAAAAGGTTCTTTGTGGAACTAAGAGGAGATTTTTCTAAGATAACATCAAGCAGCATTCGTCGATTTGTAATGTATAATTAATTTTCTGTTGCACGCCTAAAACACGGAAAAACACCAGACATTTTCACAAAATCTGGAGCTTCTAATAGATAAACACACATATTATATGAACATTCTGATACAAACAAGACGATGGTTCTATGGCTACTAAAGTCTATATTATACACACACACACATTATATATATATATATATATATATATATATATATATATATATAGTGAGAGAGAGAGAGAGAGAGAGAGAGAGAGAGAGAGAGAGAGAGAGAGCTTTTCACACCATTTTTAACTGATGGTTTTTTGAGTGAATATTTGAGAATGTTTCCTCAGGTCTCCAGGACTCCTCTCAGTATTTCAGCTTATTTTAACCCTTTAAAAAAAATTTTTTTTACTTATATTTAGTTTCATTTAAGACGTTTACCAGGTTTTGGGGCTACAATTGTCATCACCGTCAGCTACATGTTCCAGACCTTTTTCAACTCTATACAAAGATCCAGATATTATTATTTGCGATAATATCGAAAAATATTTATACTTGTGTTACATGGTCACATAAGAAACAACTGTATACTGTACCTTATGTAACCATGTTACGTCATTTAAATACTTATAGAAAACCGATGTGCCATGGGTTTCATCTATACTAATTGGGAAACATTGATTCGGAAATGACGGACAAATATTTTGCATTTGACATATGTTACACAATATACAGTCATAAGCTATTAGATATGAACTTTGTGATGGCCAATCATATAAGTTATTGAGTAGTATATTCGAAGACTCTAATGCTTTGACTGGGAGCGTATGGTGAGAAAAGTATCTACATATGTGGGACAACAACCACTAAACTATAATAGTACCAGTAACTCAATACAATAATTAAAATATAACTCGAAATAATTATAATGAATGCTGAGATAAATATAGTAAAAGTATCTCTAGAAGAATTACAAATATGTAAAGGAGAATACAGCCAATGCAGGAATTTACGAAATGACC
Source organism: Doryteuthis pealeii (assembly GCA_023376005.1). Taxonomy (NCBI): domain Eukaryota; kingdom Metazoa; phylum Mollusca; class Cephalopoda; order Myopsida; family Loliginidae; genus Doryteuthis; species Doryteuthis pealeii. The sequence goes on from CM042139.1 coordinate 146,642,000, forward strand.
TTTATGCAATATCCTAAAAGTTGCAAAACATCTAGAAATTTAAGAAAAAATCATATGATCATGTCAGAGATCCTAAAGGTAAATGAATAAAAATCCTTTCAACTTTTTGGTGCATTTCTGAAACACCTACATCCATACCACTGGCAAGAAAAATCCCATATCAGGACAACGCTGTATCCACACATCTCATATTGTCAATTACCATTTTGTTTTACTATATATACATTACCTCAGAGAATGTATACTAAAAATTAGGAATACTGAAGGGCTTAGGTATACTGGTTATACCTAATCGATGAAGTAAACAAAATAAATCAATAAACTTTTTTAATAAGAATTTTTCTCTCCCGCGTACCATAAAACTTATTTAAAATTAAAGTAAATCTCACGAAGCCAGCCCACTAGTGAATAGGTCAGATCCGATTTATTTTACTATATCTCTCATTCTCTCACTCATATATATATATATATATATACAAACGTACAGAGGCGAGGTTGGTGTAGTATTTACTGTAGTAAAAAGTTAATTAGCAATCTATACTTGGATTTTGGTAGGTACATTATAATATGTTCTACTGTATTTCTGAAAGTCATAGATTCAATTTTTATTCTCATCTCACATATGGATAATTATGTATGAAAATTCAATTTTCGAAAAGAAGCCACCTAAGTAGCCGACTGATATAAAAAAAATAACTCAAAAGGCATCATTATTAAATTGGAATTGAAAGTATATATATATATATATATATATATATATATATATATATATATATATATATATGCTCACACGCGCATATACATTTGTGTGTGTATGTGTGTGCATTCCTAATAATTTTAATCAAAACTTATTGGCGTGCGTAACTCTATTATGCTAGAGAGTATTGTATTAATTTCGATATCGTACCTAATTAAGCAGTAGAGGCTGAAGTATAAAGAGAGAAACTGCAGATAACAAAACAAATTAGTTTATTTCATGAAGACGAATCTGTGATGAAAATAAAATGCTGTAAAATAAAGGTTAAAAAAATCCAAAACAAAACGAAGAATTTTTTTTAGATAAAAGAAGAAATACAGAAAGAAAACCAGAAAGATGGCAATTGCATTGCAGGTGCACGGTCAAATGAGTCCTTTCTTCGATTTAATTTTGATTAAAATCTTTTGCGAGTAGAAAAATAAAAGAAAGTGATTCTTAGAAACTTGTTTTTTTTATAGTCGTGTAGCCGAATGTCTGTGTGTCTGCTCACGTGCTTAAGACTTGATTGGATTTCTGAAGTACTCATAAATAGGGTAATTGTTAAACATATTTTTAAAAATTGTTATTGGTATAATTTTGGTACTTGTAAATGCTACTTATTTCGTTTGTACATATGAAGGGAAATAAACATTTAAAAATCTAAAATTCTCCTATAATAATTAACTTGAGAGATTCATTTAAAAATTAACTAAGCAAGATTCATTTAAAAATTAACTAAGCAAGATTCACTTTTCAGAAGGCCAATCTTTTCCGATTTCTGAATGTGCTACCTTTAAGAAGATTATGAATGAATAGAATATGTTTGTCCACACCATCTGTCCTTTGTCACGGTTCTTTATTCTTTAAGATAATAGATATCGTGATTGAACCTGCTATCAGGTGTTATTCAATATATTTTTTAAATTAAAAGATCGGGACGTTTCTGCTAATATAAGCTACATATACCTTAGAATTAAAAAAAAACAAATGAAACAAAAACAACCTTAGAATCTGGATATCGAACTGGCTAAAAGAAATTATGTGCAAAAATGAGAAAATTTGTTTTTAAACAAAATATAATATGGTAGATATTTTTATACTTAAGTTTCCTGAGATATATTCATATATATATATATATATATATATATATATATATATATGTGTGTGTGTGTGGGGGGGCGTGGTTGTGTGTTTGTTTAAATAAATCTTATTAACGATGATATATTTGTAATAATTCTATTCTAATGTTTCTCTTTCCTTACACAGGAATTAATATTACGATTGAGATATAGAGGTTACATCCGATCATAAGGTCTTATGACAAATTCTTTTTCTAGAAGATATTCTGGAACAAAAAGCATAAGAAAAGCAACATAAACTAGCTGTACCCAAAATCAAATGAATTAAACTATACATATCAACAACGTTAACTGACAGATATTTTTCTATGATAAAAATGTATAGAAATGTCATTAAAAAAATAGCATTCATTATACAATGACACATACATTATATATACTAGCAAATATATGCACCCTCCGGGTGCAAGTATTTAAGTTTTAATATAATAAAATATCGTGTTAAATTAGAAAGATTAATGAAACTGAATAAGAATTCAGATAAAAAGATTTGGAACAGAGGGGGTATGATTGAAAAATAGAACAACTTTGAAACTAACTCTTCCATCATTTTCCCTTACTCACGTCTTTCATTGGTAAATTTTCCTAATTTGACTATTTAGTTAAAATAGGAAGTAAAGAATAAAATTACAGTTATTTCTTCTTGTTAATGAATTTCTTTTAAGATTTATCCCCGAAATTTTTGCTCATATTCATTAATATAAGACCAAACAATTAGAAATCAATAATACCAAGCATATATTTATTAAAATCAAATTTTTAATATCAATATGCAAATTAGCCTTCCAATTCACACAGTAAACCGCTATTTTCTTGTATATATAAATACAATTGCGTGTTATTAGTATGTAGATATGGTCAACAGTCTTAATGATGTAAAACAATTTTATTAATAATTGAGGTTTAAATAAAAATAAAATCATGGAGAATGTGATGTAAATAACAAAGGGAATTGTGACTTGAATGGTAATATAGTTTCGGTTACAGACATACAAACCGACAATCTCCATTATAATAATATAATATATATATATATATATATATATATATATATATATATATATATATGGTTGTGTGTGTGTGTGTGTGTGTGCGCTTTGAAACAGATTCTATATAGTTATTTAGAACTATGAGTATAGTTAGATGGTTTAGTTATGTAAAACCGAGTGTAAAACAAATCCACTCGTAATGGTGGATTTGTCGTTTCTATCTTGGTGAATATTACAACTTTGGAGACATCAGATTAGAAATATACAAATGAATATCAAATTATTAATTTTCACGTTTCAGATAATTTATTCTTCTAGAATGTTGGTTTTCTTTACACTTAAACATTTAATAAGGATATTTGTTGTGCTTGAGAGATACTGAAGGTCAAATACAGAATAAACTAAAAACATTTGACACAGACAATACTTATGCATAAAGAGCATCAATTTTAGTAGATCTGACATGAAATCTGCTCCTGTGAGAGAATGGAATATACCTTATGGATATAGACATCACATTGAGTCGACCTTTACAAACATAGAAATTAGAGGATGCATTTCAGGTCTTGAACAAATAAATTCTTATTTGCACCATGGATTTAGCGTTATTGGTATGGGAAATGAAATAAGATTTGAATCGTTGTTCAATAGTTATATATATATATATATATATTTGTGCATCATCTATCGACGTAAAGGGTTTAGTACTAACCAGCAATTGTCTTCCCAATATATACTGATTTCTCTTTGCATACTTCAGCTTAGAGCATACATATCACCATTCTCATCTACAAACACATTTTAGGATCTCATAAGCTATTCACAACATACTTCCGGGACTATTGTTATTATGCATAAACAGAGACGTATTTACGCTTTTCCATTTTTTTCCTTTTTGCGTTTAAGTATTCTTTGTCTAGGCTAGAATCAGCTTCTTCCTTTTCTTGTGGACGTTTGTTAGCATTTGCAGTTAAGGGCTTCCTGTAATAGGAAAAACTCTTTGACAACCCAGAATTCGGAACATCCGGATTAACGGAAGTAGCTGTCCTTTTACCATAATTAGCCGGGCGCCCTTTGATTGGTTTATTCTATTCATTGAAATTGTCTCTGAAATAAGGTAAGAGTACATAATCTGACATCGTAAAAGCTTTCCTCTCCTCCTTTTTCGGATGGTTTTTATATAAATTTTGGGCGTTGAATTTGAAAATTTTGTTCAGTTTAGATTTTATGTACTCAGGATCAATAAAGCCATTTTATTTAATTTAAGATGTATCTTAGAATTTAGTTCCTACTTATTTAGAATAATTATCTTATAAAGAAAGATAGAATACCAAAGTTGAGTCATTCCACCTGGAAGCAGCATATTTAGTGGCTGGAAATTGTCTATGTTCCATTGACTGATACAATGTCTAATGCCTTGGAGAGGGTTCGTTTTGTAAAAATTATATCGTAGAAAATGGGTGCGGTGACCAGAGTTCAAATACTAGATAGGCTATTTAAACTTCATTTTGCATCAATAGCCTTGGGAAATCTATGCATCCTATTACACTTCCTACAGCAAGGGGTAAATAGAACTCTTTAGGAATTGATTAATTCTTAAGTTCTTGTTTAATACTGAGGATCCAACAAACTAGAAAACTGATAAATATTTCAATAAAATTTAAGGAATCGAATTATTACTCAATTAACATTTTCCGACAAAAAAGCGGGGTGGGGGGGAATAAAATAGCAGGGTGGCAGATTTTAGCAAAGTGTTAAAGAAATGGAAAGACTGTAACATGTATGTTCTGATATCAGTATCACGTAATATTATGTTGGATGGTTCAAAGGGGAAAATACAATCAACTACTTACAAAACGTAGGTCAAAAGGAGTAAACTAAGTGATTACGAAAACTAGAGAAACATTAAACATTAGATATTTCTATGTCATCTATATGTCTTAAAACTTACCTGATAAAAAAAAAATTAAATATAAATCAGTTTTATAGAACTGAACAAAATTTATCATCATCAACGAAGCATGCCAACTGCTCGGATTCATTATATATATATATATATATATATATATATATATATATATATATATATATATGTGTGTGTGTGTGTGTGTGTGTGTGTGTGTGTGTGTGTGTGTGCCATCATTTTTGGTTGGCTCTTGTCATATAGTACCTAAATAATGATAATGAAATTGTCTGTTTTTCCTATAAATAATGTCTGATGAAAAGAAAAACAAACGTCGCATATGGCTTAATTCAACCTAGCAATTATTAAATATTCTGTTCACCTTGTATATTTGCTTAGTAAACCTTATCCCTCTATCCTTAATACTAGTTTTGTTTATTCCTATTATTTCTCTGTTGACTGATACTCGAGTTACAACAATCCTCCAGGTGAAATCCAGTGTCCGCATTGATATGGTTAATATATATATTTGCTGGTAAGCCAACATTGGTGAACCCACGAGGATGAGCCCATCGAAGAACATCACTTGTAAAATTCCCATTTAGCATTTTTCTCCAAGCAGTAAAAACATACGGTAGTACTGACACAGCTAAAGCTTGAAGAATTCTGAAATAGTTGATTAAGATATCCATAATTAATATAACTTGTTTATGCTTGAAGAATCCACCACTTCTGGTTTCTTTTTCTGATTTCGTTTATTGTGGAATCTCTGTACGACTGTAACATATTTGATATTTAGCAAAATACAATCTCCACGAAGAGAAATATTCAATTGTGTGACCTAGGCAAAATTGGGATTAATTTGTTGTAATGACCTATGACCGTCGAACGAGGAACCCCATCACGTGACTAACACGATGATAATGAAGTTTATAACCTGGGAGTCTGGGAGTGACCGTTGGGAGAGGGCTAACGTTTGCACGGGTAAAACATCGAAATTCATTCAATATCATTAATATGAGTGGGAAGCTGAGGTTTATGGATGAACTGGACACCTGAAGGCATAAATAATGCTTTACTAAAGACAACGCATGGACTGTTGTTGTTGCATTGGGATATTTCGAGCGACTTTATCTTCGTACTTATCATAAATCATTACACAAGGCATTGTGTATTTATTATTGTAAAACAGACAAACTTGATGGCACAGCGTTATTTGTGCAATGAGCACAGTATTAAAGATTATATGTGAGTAGATATCCATAGGGAAGCTAATGTATGATTAGAATATATATACACACATATACAAAGATTATAGGTAGAAATACAAGCATTATATATACTAGCAAATATATGCACCCTCCGGGTGCAAGTATTTAAGTTTTAATGTAATAAGATATTATATTAAATTAGAAAGGCTAATGAAACTAAATAAGAATGCAGATAAAAAGATTTGAAACAGAGGGGGGTATAATCGAAAAATAGAACAACTGAAACTTACTCTTCCATCACTCTCGTCTTTCATTGTTATTTTTTCTAATTTAAGTATTTAGTTAAAATAGGAAGTAAAGAATAAAATGACAGTTATTTTTTCTTGTTAATGGATTTCATTTAAGATTCATTGAAGAGATGTTTGCTTATATTCATTAAAATAAAACCAAACAGTTAGAAATCAGTAACACTGAGCACATATTTATTAAATTCGATTTTTTAATATCAATATGCAAATTAGCCTTTCGTTCACACTGTAAACCGCTATTTTATTGTATATATAAATATAATTGCATATTGTTAGTATGTAGATATGGCTAACAGTATTAATAATGTAGAACAATTTTAATAATAATTGAGATTAAAATAAAAGTAAAATCCTTGAGAATGTGATGTTAATAACTAAGTGAATTGTGACTTGAGTAGTAATATAGTTTCGGTTACAAACAGAAAAACACACAATCTCCATTATAATAAGATATATATATATACAGGGGGAGGGAGAGAGGTGTGTTAGAAGTAGCGAGTCCATCTGTTCGTGAAAAAAAATGTGTGAGGGAGGATTTTTAGGAGCTGTGCGTATATCCATATATGTACACATACATGTCTGTGTGTGCATACACATATGTGTGTGAGTGTGTATCGGTAGAGTGCGCGTGACTGTTAGATTTTTAAATGGGTCATGGAATGGTTTGTTTGATGTGGGGTGGTCGGTGTTTGTTTATTTAGGTGATATTGACCCCCACATTTTTTGTCACCTCGACTTTATTGCCAGGGTAGAGTATCAATGTTTCTGTTGAGGCCAAATTGGTGAAAATTTCTTATATTTTTAATCCATCTGTACTCATGGTTTCCGATTACAGATTTAATGTCGCTATCGTTTTGAATTCTTTCAATAAGGGTAAATGTTGCGTATATGTTGAAGTCATGGTCATCTGAGTGGAAGTGTTGTTCCACTGGGATGAGCTTGCTGTGATCCATAGATTTTTTGCGAGGCCTGTAGTTGTTAAGCCTAAAATAGAATGACCATTTTGATGTCCCAACGTTCTGTTTCTTACGGTTCGGGCAATCGAGTAAATAAATTACGTTTTTGCTTCTGCAATTTGATTCGTGTTAAATGTTAAAGGTCTTTTTTGGTTGTTGAGCTGGTGAATGTGTCTTGTTTTTATTTGTTTGCAGCATAAGCTGTTTTTTTTTTATATTGCAGGGTCGGCAGAATTTAGTGGAATTAATTGCGCGTTTCATGTTGACTACTTTATTCTTTAATATATTATTGCTTCCTATCATTTCTATAAGGTTAGTTGGTCGACGATAGGTTACTATACCGGGTTCTTGGAAAATATCTGGTTCAGGGTTTATTCTTAAGATGCTTCAGTGTTTTTTTATTATTTTACTTAGTGGTGGGAGAGTGTTATTGAATCTCGTTATTAGGGGGATGCGATGTATTATAGTACTAAAGCTGAGTGAATCAATGATTGTTTGCTAGAGGCTTTTTCCTATTTAATTTAATGACACAGAATTCAAATCAAAATATTCCATAGGATTGAGTTATGTTTGAAAAAATCATTTTAATTGGTTATGATTAGTCGTAATTTGCAAGTAAATAAAAGCTGACCAGATTCTTACTACACATTCTGCCTGTCACTTTGCTCCTCTCTATATATGATAGTTTCTCTGTGAGTGTAAATAAAGTGATTGGAGTGTGTAAAATATATTTGTATATTAAGTTTCAAACGCATATAGACCGTTAGCTTCTCAGCAGGTACATTTAAATTAGGTCAAACGTTCCCTTTCTAAGAAATATTACAAAATGATTTTGATGTTTTTTTAATTCTCCGGTCGAATTTATTTAAAAAAAAATTCACTTTGCAATCTCACTTTTCCCTAATCCCAATTATCTACCCAGAGCTCAATGGATGACCCAACGAGTCACGTTTTGTATAGTATATATATATATATATATATATATATATATATATATAGATATATATATATAGTAAATTGAATAATGGAAATATATTTTATATTTTTCCTTTTTCTTGTTTGAGATGCGATGATTTAGATTGGTGTGCAAGTTAGCGTTGAAATAATAATCTCTAAAAATCCTTATTATCGTCGATAATAGAGACTATTATTGAATGTTGCGTGAACAGAAACAAAGACTGACATTCATCAACGTAGAAGGGGGAATTCATATCGCGTGAGAACACATTCCTCAGTAAACTATGGTGGAGGAATAATATCTGATATAATGAAAGGGTATGCGGAAGATTCTCTATGCAGATGTGTGTGGGCTGATACTAACCAGCTCTTGGATATATACTTACGCGCATACTATATTATTTACTACATTAATATATACCCTTTATATATATTATATATATATATATATATATATATATATATATATGTGTGTGTGTGTGTGTGTGTATGGCGGGGTGGTTGTTAGTTTTTATGCTTTATTTACAGCTGTATACATTTCGGTACATATATTTTGGTAAGAGTTTTCTTTTACCAAAAAATGCAATTTTCGGAAGTGGTTGGATTATATATATATATATATATATATATATATATATATATCCCTTTGAACGCGTATGGTGTGACATATGGCCAATTTCTAAAGTGTGGTTTAACAGGCTTAAATTCAGAGTTCCCTTCTACTAGACTGGTTGCTTATCCATATTTAGAGCCCACTCCACTCAAATATTTACCGAGAGCTGGAGATATTGAAATTTGAAATATTCCAACATACAGTTAAAATATAACAAGAAAATCTGGTAGGCAAATATTTTAAAGACAAAAAAAGTACAGACATGTTCATACACAAATGCAACAAGACTGTGGCGTTTGTGCTTATATGAGGAGAAACAAAACCACAAACAGACAAAACATAAATGGGTATTTCTCTGTAACTGCGTAGAATAGTTTGAACTATAGATGCTCTATACTTATGAACTTGTGTCACCTCCCACTCGGGGTGAACGGGTTGGGTAACTATGAGGAGAAACGTTAAAATACGCGTGATTCCTTTAGTAAATAAAAGGGCCGCCGTGTGACATTTGTCTGCAAGTATTCTAATACTAAATGTGTTAAGTCGATAAAAATACCTTTTTTTTTTATTTGCCCATTTAATAGATTTAGCTTCTTGTTCGTTCATTGCTTCATTCCCGACATTTTACAGAAGTTTCGGTCTTTACAATTCTGTTATTGCATTTCCAAAAGGAAAAACCTAAAGAAACTTAGACATACCCGTTGAGAGTGGACGAGGCCGATAATGTCAAATCGAGCCAATCTCGAACCAAATACCTATTCTATACGACCGACTCAAACAAGATAACCGTTTTTCATTTTCGCTGGTAGTAATTCATTTGGCAATAGCAACCGATCTCTTGTTTCTATTTTATTCAATCTGTCTGTGTGTTTGTATGTGTGTGTGTGTGTGTGTGTGTGTGTGTGTGTGTGTGTGTGTGTGTTTTTTGACTTCAGAAAGTGTTCGCCAATAAAACCTCCCAGACGACCAGCATTCCACAAGTTTCTAACTAGATAAAATGTTTTTCCTAACTCTAGGAACGAACAAGAATATTGTTTACAAAGAAATTATTTCTGCTGGGACATAAAAAAAATAGGCTCTTGCAATATTAGTGGACAGCAGTTTTTAATAAGCAGTTTTCATGTAGAGCAAAAAAAAAGAAAACATTGTGTAATTACACTTTATCAATAATGCTTATTTTGCAAAACGTTCTGCAATATTTTTTATATGAAAATAAACGTAAAGTAAGATAATAATCACACATGATCTACCGCATTGGAACATTGTTAATTAATGCAAAGCTAAAATTCCAGCTTGAATCTGTGCGGTAAAGTGGGGAGCTCAGGGTAGGTGTGGCGCCCTACCTTAGACACAAAAGCTATATCTCTATTCTAGCGCTAATGAACACTGAATAGACTCCTTTGCTGTCCGGTTGATACCGACGATAGGCCACTCCACTGACTTTAATTGTGTACATGTACTACAAAGCAATTAGTAAACATGTATTGCGAAATGATTATTTATGGAAATAAACAAATGAAGTTTAAGAATTTCTAGAATAAAGGATATATATATATATATATATATATATATATATATATATATAATATTCTTTATGTACGTTTGTACTACTGTAATGTAATTAGGCAGGTGTATTAAAGCCTGAAGGAAATATGATATCCGAGGATAGCTGCGAGTTAAAACAGGTGACCCCAGTAATCCGAGTGGTATTAAATTCCCACTAGCAAATATATGCACCCTCCGGGTGCAAGTAGTTAAGTTTTAATGTAATAAAATATCATATTAAATTAGAAAGACTAACGAAATAAGAATGAAAAAAAAAGATTTGAAACAGAGTGGGTCATAATCAAAAAAACAGAACAACTGAAACTTACTCTTCCACCCCTCCTTTCTTTCATTACTAAATTTTTCTAATTTAACTATTTAGTTAAAATAGTAAGTAAAGAATAAAATTACAGTTATTTCTTCTTGTAAATGATTTTCTTTTAAGATTTATCTCCAAGATTTTTGCTCATATTCATTAAGATAAAGCCAAACAATTAGAAATCAATAATACCAAGCACATATTTATTAAAATCAAATTTTAAATATCAATATGCAAATTAGCCTTCCCGTTCATACTGTATGCCACTATTTTGTTGTATATATAAATACAATCACATGTTATTGGTATGTAGATATGGTTAACAGTATTAATAATGTAAAACAATTTTTATTAATAACTGAATGTTTAAAAGAATGATACCATGGATAATTTGACGTAAATAATTAAGGGAATTGTGACTTGAGTGGTGATATAGTTTCGGTTACAGACAGAAAAACACACAATCTCCATTATAATAAGATTACTAGCTAGAAATAAACAAAAACATATGATCCTAAGTTTTCTTGTAAATGATTCCGCCAAAAACGAGACTCAATGGCGACTTAAAAGGGGCTAGTCTTCTTTGATCTGGCTGACCAGGTGGTTTAGAATTGACCAAGATAATTAAAGTACAAAAACACGTGTTCGGGGTGTTCGAGAATATTCGAGAATGTTTGTCTTCTAGAATGTTCCGAACGATATAGCATAAAAGACACCTGCCCTGAGAGGCAAAGGCAGTTGGGGTTAGATGCTCGTACGGGACGGATCAGAGTGAGAATTTTGGACTTGGACGAATTAAGTTAATAATATCCGAAGACAGTAGATCAATTAAGCCGGACTTAACGAAGAATACAAAGCAAACATTAGCAATATATAGGGAACGAAACTGAATGTGATTTTCCTCTCTCTTGAATATCAGTTTTGAGGAAATAAACTTTATAAAGAAAGAAATTCATGTGCACTACACTTCGTCAATCTGTGAAGATTTGTGAATGAATGTGATGGTCCAGCTGTTAGGTGTAAACAAACAGTAAGCAGTTTTGCCCCAAGCCAAGACGAGAAACAGTAAGATAATCCGTTGACTTAAGTCAATTAACCATGACTACGACGCGTTTCCTCCTCTGCCCACGGTAAAGAGATATCCCCTGAACATAGTAGTCATAGCCACTGCCCCTGAGCACAGAGGAAGAAAGAGCCCGACTCGGCTACTACAAGGCTAATGTAAACAAACCCCAACCGACGTGTCCCGCTCAGAAAGCCGGCATCGCCGCAAACGACTTCTTAGCACAATGGTCTGTGCAGCAGTAGACACGTTACACTACTACCTAGCGCACGTCTTTTCATAGATAAAAATTAGTGGAGACCAAGAAATACAAAATAAAAATCAACACTCTATTTTTTGTCCGAGAGAGTGGTTAAAAAATTAGACTCCACATTTTCCATAAAAAAGCTAAATATAAATACAATATGGATATAAAAATATATGAAAAAAATGAAAAGAAGGAAAGAAATACTTTTTGCGTATTGAAGTAACGCAATAGCTCTTAAGTAAACTCCTGCTAGTAGTAATTAATGTCAGTTTGTGTTCTTTTTTTCCGTGTGCAAAACTTTATCATGAATTTTGAAATCACTGCCGTATCTTTGTAATTCAGAAAAAAATAATTCATAAAATCGATCACCTGGAATAATTTAATCTTACATAAAAGTGAATGTTTTTTGCGAGTTTAAAACCATCATTTATTGGTAAATAAGAGAAATACATTTTCTTATTTACCAATAAAAAATATTCATCAATAAATAATTAGACTGAGAAGTAGTTGGTTCGCCTTCACTGTTTTATAGATACCGATCAGAATTATAAATTAAAGAGAAGGCTGAATATTTCAAACGAATATAACAGCATAATTCTTCTATTTATGAAAATGACCAATTTCCCATTTAGACTAAATTGTTAGGAATGACCTTACAGAGATGGGCGTTTACCCATATGGTAATAGGTCATCAGAATACCATGCGGAGTATTTACTCTACATGTCATATACAGGTCATGAGGATACCGTGCTGAGTAATTTCCCTCCATGGCATCTCGTCTGGTAATGAGGATTACTTGTCAGTGTCCTACTTCATTTCCATAAGCTATTAATGTCATCAGAGTACCCAGCTGAGTAATTACGTTCATGTCAACTCTTAGAGTAATAAGGGTTACTTAGCAGTGCTCACCTTCTTTTTCATAAGCTGTTAATTCATCAGGTTATCCAGCTGAGTAATTTGGCTCAGTGTCATCACTCAGGGTAATAAGGTTTACTTTGCACAGCTTTCCGTATTTCTCATAATCTGTACCTGAGTAATTTTCTCCGTGTAATCAACCAAGGTAATGGGGGGTTACTTTGCAGCGGTTCGGTACATTTTTTTAGCTTCCAATATTTTTAATTTACATTCTTTTACAAATTTCTTTTACGTAAATCAAAAAATCATCATTAAATCTTTTTATTTATTTTGCATATATTTTAAACAGGCATTATCAGCATTTTGCTAATTTGTGTTTAATCAAATAATAACTTATTTCGTAATGCTTTTATTTATTTCAAGGAGAGTAACAATAAAATATTACACTCCATCGAATATTCAATATATAAGCCATGATCTTCGAAGTAAAGCGTAGAGATCATCACAAATTGAAATCTGACTTTCTGAAGATAATTACGTGAAACCGAAATAATAATGTGCACATTCCCCTCGGTGTTTTACATAAAATAATAGTTTTTCCAGTACAAAGGGAAAGCTCAAGAAAAAATGTGATAAAGGTTTACCTGTTTGTCCCTTTAGGATTCTTATAAGAGAATATGGATGAAAAGCTTACCTGAAAAAGAGAAAAATTCAATTGAATCAGTTATAGGAAAAAATTATATACTTCTTACGTGAATCAACTTTTGAAAACAAAACATAAAAACAAAAGTAAACACTTTAGAAATTGGCGTTTATTCCCTGTTCATTTTTTCAAAGAAAAACGTAGGATGATCTCTCTTAAGCTTCCTTTAGGAAAACATTTAATATAATTTTATTCAGCTCTATGCCAAATGGATAAAGGTCATAAATTTCACAGTTTAATCATTTATACTCCGATTTTCGAGATATACTACAGAGTTGCCAATTCATTTCCAAAGTGAAAATTGTTTTATTTCCTACTTTTCCAATGTGTACAAACATTAAATGTAAAAAATTCCCTGTCGACGGGGTATAGAATACGCGGTATAACATTCAGAGAAGTAAGATCTTTTACCCATCAAAAAATAGCTTTCCTTGGTTTTATACTAAACAGTACCGGATGGTGAGGCTCTCGTTCTGTGGCTCAAGGAAATGTAGTATACACATGATATCAAATTGATTCTAGGTATTTCCGGTGTTGTTGTACCTGTAAGGGTTCAATCTATCAGTCAAATAGATCTGTAAATTATTTGTACTAAATAGAGATAAGAGATCGGTTTAGCTCAGTCGGTAAAACATTCACCTAGAAGTCGCAAGCAATCAAACAATAACGGGTAGAATCAATACAAAAACTGAAGATAAAATCATAGAAATATAATGAAATAAATTAACATATGAGATACACATGTTCTTTACTATATTAGCCAGATTAGAAAGTCAAATGTGGGTAAAAAAAAAAGTGATTAGCATCAACCTAAGAACCACAAGGATCCGGGTTCGATAGTGCCCCTTGCTAATTCAGCGTATGAGCTTGAAACTGTACGGCAATGTGTGGAGCTGTTGGTAGGTGGAGCGCTCCACCTCAGCCGCAAATATAATCTCCCTGGTCTAGCGCTAGTGAAGAGGGCACAGACTGTCCGGCTGATACCGATAGTAGGTCACTGACCAATTTACTAATACATATATGAATTATATCATCCCTTGAATGATACAAAGAAGGTGAGGGAAATAACTTATCAGTCCCGGGAAATGTATCCAAATAGCTAAAATGTGACTTAAATGAAATTCAGAACAATTCTGTAAACATATGAACACGGTTCGAAACAAAGCAGGAAGTAATTAAATGACACAAATGCAAGAAAACTGAGAAAATAAAACTCTCCACTGGGTATTTAAAAGTAATTATAAATTATCCCAGACTAGTATTCAAAAAATTGTTTAAAAAAGGACAACCAAAGAAAGGAAGCAGACACGTTTCTCTTTAAATAATCGTATGCATTCACCAGGGGAAACATTGCCAAAATGTAAAATAGATGAAATTTAGGAAAACAGTAAATGCTGTCAATAGTTAAATTAACCAGGGACTAAAGTACGTCATAAGTGATAAAGAAAGCTAGATGTTAAAAAAGTAAAAATAAAAACACAAACTGTAAAACAACAGGACAGAGAATAGACGGTGTAAACAAATTATAACGTGTAATATCGGCAGAGTGGCCTATTTTCGCTTTCGGTTGGACAAGGGAATATATCCTCTTTTCACTAGCGCTAGATCAGGAGATTGGTTTTGCGTATGAAGTGGGGCGCCACACCTACGATCAGCTCCCTACTGTGGTTACTAATTTCGAGCTTTACTGTAATCTCCATGAAAGGTATCACGACAAACAATTATCGTAGAAAACAAAGAATAATCTATAATGTTGATTAAAGATGTGCTAGTGGAGGCTGGTACACAAATAAAAGATAATTTAAAAAATAATATGGCTTTTACAGGATGTTGAAAAAAGAGCCACACAAGAAGATTTGGGCAGTATCTTTAAAATTTGGAACTATTTAAACCATGCCTTAGAGAATCTGTTAGATTATAGTAGCGGGTGATAAAAATATTAAAAATGATAACCTGATCAACAGAAAATCTTAAATAATAGTCAAATTATCATACCGAGGTATATCCACAGTTACGGGTAGTATCCTTATATACATAAAAACATCTTCATAATCAAAAATTGATTTTAATATAGTACTGATTTATCTTTGGCTATGACTGGCACTCATTCCCGGCAGAGGATATTATCATTTAAAGATTTATCATACAAAAGATTGTCAATGATATAAGCTTGGGGATTTAATGTGTACTAAAACAATAATAAATTTACCATCATTGGAGCGAGAATATTACTTGCTATTTTCAGAGAGTTACCAATCATCTCTGAATATCAAGAAATAATTTTTTGATGTCAGCGAAGCGGGAATAAACCGGTATTACCGTTTTGGAAGACAATCAAGCGAGACATTTGAAAAATTTGCAGAAACAAATAAACCATGAAAATGTGATATAGCGTTTGAGACAGCATCTCATAAACCCGCATCAGTAAACAGATATACGCTAGTTACACACATACACTATCTGTCACTATATATATTATATAATATATAATATATATATATATATAAGGGTCGACGAAAAGGTTCATAATCTGAACAAATTAAGTTTTTCCACAGGGTTACCTTTGTGGATCACATTTTTAAACCATTTGGTGTTGCAGTGTTTGGATCGTAATAGTCAAAACGGCAACAATATTTAATATAAATCCATCATATAAAGTTTCAATCTGTGAAATTATAAGTCTCTCTCCTCTCTCTCTCTCTATATATATATATATATATATATTAGAGTGGGGTGAGAAAGTCAGATATGACGGCGTGTGTAAGATTGGGTTTAAATAGATAATAGAAATGGTGAACACAATTGTAATGGTAACAACTCTAGGCATGAAATTATCCTAGACAAGTTGACATGCCCTTACAATCAATCATAAAATAGGAAATTTTTGCATCCAATCTGTTTCGCAATTAAAATGTATTCACAATAAATATTAATTATTACTTTCTTCATACATTTATTAACAATAAACAATTCTAGAAATAGCATGATATTCAAAATCAAGCTTAATAGTCGCGACGACTACCTTTAAGCAGAACTTTATAAATGGACAACTAAAAAGATCGAATTAGAAATTTGGTTGAGTTTCAGTTGTGAGATATTTAGAGTGAAGATTGAAGAAATGGTGTCTTTGGTATCTTCAGATCAACAAAGCAGAAGAAACTCTTCAGGATGAATTGATTCGGATATTGAGTTCTTAAATCAAAGAGAGGAGATCACCGCACACGACGATACTTATCGACCACTAGAAACTTGTATGTCCGGCTAAGATAAGAATAGTATTAAAAAAAGACCAAATATTACAATGATTTGGTATTAGCATTTTCATTAAATTGATACGAAAATAAACCATCCAAACTATTTTCTAATGATGACAAGTTATAGAAATTACTAGACAGAAGATTATATATATATATATATATATAAGTGAATAAACGAATCGTTTTAAAACGTTTTTCTTAAATAAATAAATTATTTAAGTAGAACTGAATAAAACCCTAAAAGAAGATCTAATCTTTTCACTTTTTTTAACCTTACGTATAGTTTCATGTAATACACATACGACTGTCAAATGAAACACGAGAGTCTTATATAAATGATGTAAACAATTTAAGTCGGTGGAGTGGCCTATTGTCGGTATCAGCCGGAGTGCGGGCGTATATTCCATTTTCATCTAGCCCTAGATCAGGGAGATTGTTTTGCGTCTGAGATGGAGTGTCACACCTATCATAAGCTGATCACTTTACCGCAAAGTTTCAAGCGTAGATTTGACGAGTGCTGTAGTTCCATTGAATCTATCTATGCAACCATAACTCATCCAGAATATTAACCAGATAATTATTCTAATTCTTCAGCTAACATTTTCCAAACGTTTCAATTTAAACATTTGCAATGATGATCATGAATAATAAAGATAATTATATCTACAGAAAGAACCGTAATTTAGTTTTCAATTTTGTTTTTCCTTATATTCGTTTCAATAAGTAAAAACCGCCCTGTCGTCTGTGGTGTTAGAATGCACCGGCTGCACCTCTGCAGAGGGGTAAGACTCCCCAATGGGGTCACCTGTTGGCCGTGGGTGGCGACCCGTGATGCTTAAGGATAGAGCCCAGGTGGATGAGCAGTTCATGCCTTTCAATACTCCACTTTGGCCCTATATTGGGCTAGACGGTCGGTCGGAGAGGCCCCATCCGATCAATCGGCTGGTCACGTCAAGCCATAGCACCTATATGATAACCCCAACCCTATTGCTCTTATGGCAAGCCCCAATCCCTTTTTATCATATGGGTGCTAGAAGGCGGTGACTGAGGGTCTACATGTCCTGGGAATGATGGTGAGGTTCTAGCTTTGGAGGTTTGGGGAATGTGGAGCACGCCTTCATGACCATTGCTCCTTGGTCCACTCTGAGCCGGAGTGGTAGTACCTGTTAGGGTCCCATCTATGGGTTAAATAGAAAAACATGAGTTTATAAACAAAATTGTATTATGCATTAAGAATGAATTTATTTCACAACTTTGTCGGCATTAAATGACCCACCGAGGTTGATATGCCGTAAAACAAAACAAACCAAATCAATAAGTAAAAAATGTGCTCATGGTATAATGATCGTCATTCTAAGAAATGGACCCGGCTTTAAAACCTGGACGATATTGGTTGCATTTCACATAGAGCTAATACCCTTGAAAAGGCTATGGATCCAGGTATTCTTCTTTCAGCTATGGGTAAATAGTAATGCAGACTAAGCTCTTTAACGTTGGCATGTAAACCAGATTCTACCAGAAGGAAAACTGGATGAAAACCTATTGAACGCCGCTTAAGAATTGACATTGTGTCCCATTTTGATCGCGTGGAGAGGTTGTCAAATATATATGCATATTAGTAGCTTAATGATAAAGATTTTACAAGTATACGCTTTTACTCGAACTAAATTATGGATTTAATATTCTATTTAAAACTAGCATTAAAATTTTTCTGCATTAGCTTTAAAAAATCTTAAAACATAGGAACTCATAAAGAGAAATGTAGAGATCTCGTCAACATGAATTTTTGATAGTTTTATAATAACGCATTTATTAAGAAAACGGCTGTAAATCCACATTGCTGAACTGGAATGTATATACAATATTTATTCCTTTAATTCATATTGAATTACTTGATCTTTTTGCTTTTAACGAATTTCGATCTTCAGTTAAATTAAGTCAAAGAGTATAATGGATGTATTTTAATACTTGGTGAAAATTCAAGAATATTAATCCGATTCAGATCAGAAAATGATGTCACTGATCCGGAGTCTATTTCTACTTCTTTTTTTCCTGTGTTAGGCTGGATTTGCCCGAAACTAAAAAAAAAAAATGTAACGGTTTTCGAATGCTGTGTTATTTACACATGTTTGTTAAGAGGTTAACAGCATTAAAAATTATTTTTTCATGTTTAGTGAACAAATCTTTTATTATAAAAGCTATAATTTATTCATTCATATTTATAAATAGCATTTGAAGCCCACTAACGTCATAAACATGAATATCGAACAATAAGAGAAAAATATTCAAAATATAATTAAACCACTTTTAGAAGTGAAAAAATCTTTCATTATACTTAATGTTAGAAATATATTAAATCATATATTTCTAACATTATGTATCTCCAGGTTTATTATTATGTCTCCAGGATAATTATTCATATACAATTTATGCTATGAAAAATATGTTTTAGAATGGTTTATCGTTGTACTGAATACTTTAGAATAAACAATTAAACAAGGCTGCTACTGCTGATGTTTTCGACAAAATGGATAAAGAAGTAATTGTGACACGAATAATGAATGGGTAGCAAATACGTCTGATTAATACGAAGTAATTGCATTTTCTTGTAAAAGAAAGTGCAGCAGATTATTTTTCCGGAGGAAATATTTAAACGCGATTTCAAAATGCTTTTCATACACTGAAAAGCACCATTATTTGACTAACATTCAAATACCACTGCGATTTTATTTCATTTATATCTCTCGTTTTATTTTTATTTATTTCTCTCGCCTATTGGTTTTTCCACAAGATAACTTTTTTGAATTCATTGCTGATTTCAAATTAATAGTGTTTTAGGAATTTATTTCATGATTATCAAGATATTAATTTTTTTTTTTAAATGTCAGAAGAAAACGACTGAGCAAAATCCATACAGCAAGTGAAAACGGTGCACGTGGTCTATTCTAATTATTCCCCATCCTTTGTAAACTATTAATCCGTTACAGATTCATACAATTAATTTAAATGAAAGTACATGTCCAGTATTTTAACGCTTTGCCTACCAAATTACCCCACACATATTGTCTTGGTAGGTTTTTAAACTGTACGATGAGATATTTCAAAATTCACTATTTATTCACCTCAGAACTCATTCTATTCAAATAAAGTCTCATTTTTTCAGTGTAAACAAGCGATACGTGCGAGAGCCTCTGCCAGCGACTTACGGAAGGATCGCTGTAGTGGAAAATCCGTTGTCAACGGTTTAAAGAAGGCAAACTGTTATATACATGCAATTATATAGTATCGTCCTTTTTAATAACTAATTTGATGCTCTTGTGTTCTCTTGATTAATTTCTACGAGAATATTCGTTTTTAATTGAAAATAAAACACTGAAATACATTTTGAGACATTTTCAGTTACCAGTGATTTTACTAATAATAATTATAATTAATAAGAATTTCACCTTTTTCGTTCACTTTCATGATGATGTATTTTACAATCCAGGTTTGATTAATTTATTGCTTACTTTAAGCACACACAGCGTCAGTCGCACCCCTACGATCCTACCGTAAACCACCGGCACGGTTATCGCACTGTCACAGTTTATAATCATAATAAAACTTTCTTTGAATAGAAAAGTTCTGAGGTGAATAGATATTGAATTTTGAAATATCCCATCATACAGGTAAAAATACGAAGACAATTTGGGACCATTTTCTAGATTCTTTGAAGAATCATCTTTCTGTATGATATAGAAAATATAGATACTAGATATGTTTTGGATTTTATATGAAAAGAATATACCTAATATATTTTCTGGATACGTCTAAGAAATTATTTTTTCATCGGGAGTGGTTCAATAAATAAGGGGAACTAGTTTGGAAATAAATTATCGTAATCTCGCAAAAATATTTGTTTTGAAGCTTATTTATTTGATTAAGATCGAATAGTACACAGGAAAATAAGTAATTATATTAGTAACCACACAAGGATGCTGCGTGTTGTTTGAAAAGATCTTGGATGCAACATCCCACAAAAGGCAATGAATTTCCACTTAACTATCACACATACCATCTATCTAAGACAAACAGGATATGTTGGACAGTGCTTGAGAAGCAAGGAAAAACTCATAAGTGGGGTTCTCATGTGGGAAACATAAACAAGGACACACCAGTGTAGGTGAACCAACATCAATTTTCATGAATCACCTCTGTGTGGATCCTATATGTTGTGCGGAAGACCTACCAAGAGCGATTATTAATAGGGACGGTTAAAGAGAGAGTCATGGGAGTTCGTGCTGTCAGCACGGCCTGATGATCATCATAAAATATATCAACCTACCTAGTAAAATATTATCAATATATACTTTTGGTTAAAGTATATTGCTGACTCCCCTAACTTTGTTATTTATAACAACATATGTATGCAATCTAAACAGCAGAAAGTATATCAAAGTAAAGGTAAACAAACTTTATTACTATTGCACTTCACTTATTGTGCGTAGCGTCCCATCGAGGTGAACGGACAATAAAAGTGAAAGTAGAAGAGAGAAGAACAGAAGATGAGGACTCGCTTAGGAAATATTTCAGATAAAGCTCAAATGTTATAATTTAATTTCTGTTGCACTAGAAAATAAAAGTTCTAGCAAAATCATCGGATATCTGATTGAAACCTGCAGCTAGTAAGGTTATATAGGATACCGAAAGACCCTGCGATTTGATTTCAAATTAACGACTCTTTTCTACCTCGAGAAAGAACGCGGGAAATATCAGCAAAGATAGTTGACAAAGCAAACAAGAAATGTTTTGAATGATATGCAAAACAATAGGGTGAACAAATTGTTATATGTACATTCATGCATACTCAGCATGTACGAATCAGATATTTCGGCTAAATCGGAACTGAGGAAAAGTGAAAGAAAATGTCCACAGTCGTGTCATCAAAAACATGAAAATACATAAAAATACTTTCAAATCTTACTCAATCATAAGAAATAGAAAAATAATTTATAATTCATTGCTAATGAAAAATACGTGAATGAAATTAAGTATATCTAAATTTCTAGAGATATTTATATATATTTACCACCATCTGTGCACGAGCAGGATACGACACAAATCGGGTTTAACAAGTGTGAATTTAGAGTGTTCCTTCTAGGTTTATGAACTCAGGCTTTCATAATATTTACCCAAGGCTGGAAGGAGAATAGTTGGATAAGTACATTTCCCAATGGTATAGGAGCTTTTTAAAACACAGGGCCCGGGTTATTGATCTCATTACTTATCATGAATTCGAGTTTAACGTGGCAATGTTCTTCGAAAACAAGACTATATTTCGCTCTTCCAATACGAATGGATACGGGACCGTTCATTAAATGGACCACGTGTCACACACTATACGCCAAGGGATATTGTTAAATACTTACACAGACTCCGTAGTTGATCGGGCTTCTTACAGTATGCGAATTAATACATACAAATCCCTGTTAGGTTTAAAAATCTACGTTGGCTGACCAGTAAATCCATCGAAAATCATTTTAAAAGAAAGCAATTTTTCTTTAATTACTGGGTGTCACGCTTATCTTAACGAGTATTCTCTTAGGAAATGTAATCACAGGCACGAATTCAAATAAGAGATCAACTTGTTTGCGTTACATTTCGTGCTAAAACCCAAAGGAAAGGCATGAACTCATTTCATATCCCATCCTGCTATAGATACATAGTACAGACTTGATTCTCTTAATTTGGTAAGGCAAACAGTCTAAGAGAAGGAAAACTCTGAATTCAAACCAGCAGTACTCCACCTAAAAATTGATCTCCTTTCGTATTCTGTCCGTGATGGGGGTATTATACAAAACTATTTTAAAAATGCATTTCAACATAATCATCTTCTCTATCTCTCTTGTGCAAAATAATTGAAATAAAACGAATAATTCCATTATCATTTACTTAACCGCTTTCTGTAAGGCTTGCTAGTGTGTTCGTGCAGCGTTACACTTTCCATACGTTTACTTGTAGTAACGTTCATCGCAGACAGTGATCGTATGACAACTAATCAATAGTCGAGGCAATAGTGTCTGGACGTGATAAAAATATGATGCAAACACGGTTAACGCAATATTTTTCAAGGCCAAATAAATTTAATCATACAACCCCAAAATAGAGTTATATTACTTCACACCACTGCAAATGACAGAATCTGGGGAAAAAGTAGAAATCGATTACACCTTGTCACTCCAGAGGGTCTAAAATTGACCGTATGCTGAAAGGAAGGAAACTAAATAGGCTGTTTCAATTAGTTTGTTCAAGGATGTACGCACATAATTCAGGAGTTGATAATTATCACAGATTGAACAAAAGTATGAACATTTACAGAAAATCTAAATAATTATGTAACAAGCCAAACAACAATTAGGCCATTAATAAAAATAAGTAATTTGTTTTTCAATATGAAGCGACTGTTAAAAAAAATTAAGTAACACATTTATCTTATTCTTTAAAAAAGATCTCACATCCATACTTGTAATGTAGTTACAAAAACATCATCAATAGCGTGTTTATTTAGAATGACTTGTTCTAAAAAAACTGTTCTTGCTCAGTGAAGCACACTTGCGTACTTATTTTATCAATAAAAAATCAACCATCTTTACTCTTTCTTTTCATCGTCGATATTGCTTCCTTTCTTCCTTATATTGATTTATTCAAAGCATAACCAGTCCTGATTCAAATAACCTGAAACCCTCATGCAATATTAAGATGTGTAGATACAACATTGAATCTTTATTTCTCTTTCTTTTCTTTTTTATTCATCTCGTCTCAAGTGGCCTCAAATTATACACAAACGAGAAGAATAGGCACCGGTTGGCTGTCAATACAAACATGACCTTCCGACCATTACAACAATCAGATAACGGATGAAACACTTTAATGCCTGGTGTCATTTTGGCTGTAGACGAGACAAATCAAGTCACGAGTTATCTTGATGAAAATGCATAATAGTTTCAGACACAAGAAAAAATGGCTAATTTAACAAGAAACTCTCTCACACAACACCTATCGGCATAATCATTTGGGACGCCATCTTGAAATTTTGACACATACACGCTACAGACATGACAGAAAGCTGATATGAAATATTGTCTCATATATGTATATATGTGTATATATGTGTATGGTAGGTGACTAATGGTGTAGTTTTATAATTCCAGGTATACGATAGGTATATGAGGAAAAGAATGCAACATTGTTGCTGGTGTTTTTCAGGAGACATATTTATCAAGCATTTATGTTGTTTTATAACGTTGACAATTCCAAGGAATACACCCTAAAGCTGCCCCTTACCATATCAGCAGTGATGTAATTCCCAAGATGATGTATTTTGGGTCTTTCAACATCATACACATTCAGCTGGTGGACCCGGCTAGTGTTGATTAGCCACCAGCTTGTGATCAAAAACTGAGATCTCAGCAGCAAATAAACCATATGACAAGTTTTGAGGCTTTATACTGAAAATTACCAGCGGAACATCCAATAAAATACTATCTTAGTTTTGAACTGCAATGAAACTAAAGTAAGTGTTATTTGAAATTGGTTTAATAATTAATGGCTATTCAAACATCCACCAGAGGCTAATTTCTGCAATATAAAGAGGTTAGAACATGAGATTCATTTTGAACTGGTCAGTTATGTTGTATAGGCCAGTATTATTCCAGGTGTTGTTGCATAGTCAAATCCCTATATGTTGTATATCTGGGTACTTCATCGATATATGTGGCATTATTACATCACTACTTAATGGCAGGGCATTTACTCGATGGCATAACCTTCTTTTGTCCCAATCGTCTCTCCTCTTTCTCACTTCGGGTACTTGCATTAAAAACACAGACATGACTTTTTATTTTTCCTGTATACATTTCGACCTACAATATATATATATATATATATATATATATATATATATATATATATATATATATATATGTGTGTGTGTGTGTGTGTGTGTGTGTTGTGTGTATAAGAGTTTCATAATTTGCTTGAAGCATTGTGTATGTATTGGTTAGGAGGTTGATTTAGAAGGCTATCACAATGCAGTTTGGAATAAATAAAAAATAATAATACGGTAACAATGGTGTTGTGTGTTGACCTGTATTTTTTATTATTTCTTGAATTTTCGAGGTAATACCTCTTTATCAAAAGAATTGAACTGAAGCAGTACAGCTATGGTATTTCTTCCCAATGTTTTTTGGGGGAAGAAATGCCATAGCTGTACTGCTTCAGTTCAATTCTTTTGATAAAGAGGTATTACCTCGAAAATTCAAGAAATAATAAAAATACAGGTCAACACACAACACCATTGTTACCGTATTATTATTTTAAAAAAATTCCAAACTGCATTGTGATAGCCTTCTAAATCAACCTCCTAACCTATATATATATATATATATATATATATATATATATATATTGTGAAGCCCAAAACCTTTCAACATCTCTTTGATTAAAATCCATTTAAATGATACAGAATAGAGCCACTAGCCATTGCTGAGAATTGTAATTCAGTAAAACAAAGTAATTCAGGGAATCATTTTTGTTGCTATTGTCTATTTGACATTGTTCTTTTGTCCCTAACAATATATTTGACCCGTCCCTCTGTATGTGTTGCTATTGCTTATCTTCTTTACTCTTTCTTTGTTGCTATCACCCATTTTTGACTGATCTATCACTGTCAATATCGACTATTTTTACCCGTTCGTCTCTCTTTGTTGCTATCGTCTTTTGACACGTTCTTTTCTGTCTATGACCTTCGCCTACATTTAACTTAATTCTCTCTCGCTCTCAACGTTTCATTTATCTGCCTAACCCAAATAAATCAATGAAAACATTACGCACTGAAACACAATCATTCACACAAAACACACATTTCATTTTCTTTCAATATATATTCTGTAATTGGTAATTTATATATCATTGTGTTTTACATGATCAACTTAAGACCTATTTTAATCTGAAACAATTATGTGGTTATATAATCATGTGACTTGGACACATAGCGAAACGGATATAAGGGTTTAGATAATACACTACTTAGTGCAATTATCTGTAGGTTGCAGGTTCAATCTTGACTACGGGCGAAAATAACATAATACTTAACACTTGTACCCGGTCATGGTTAACGAAATGAGAAAAATCGACATCAGTGGATTAAATAATGGGTTCGGTTCGAACTTCCTTGAAAAATCCTGGTTACGAAATGCAGGTTCCCTAGTTCGACAAGAAAACTTGAAGAAGACCAATGGGCACATTAGCCGAAACATTGTGTATATAACAATACGAGAACAGCAGTCCGAAAAATCCAAATAATTAAAAAATCAATTTTACCTTATTCTAAGTAACTGTTTTTGACATATGTTCCCTTGATTTGACACGATGTTTTACCGGCTTTTGCTGCAATTTTCATTGTAGTACATAATTTCATGTTGATTTTTATTCACTTACATTTATTGAACTGCTACAAAACTGTTTATATCACAAGAGATATATTTATGGATCTTAATTGGTTTGTCCTTCACCTTTTATGACATTCCTGGTACTTTTTTTCAGTTGCACTAAATATTGTTTATGAAAAATCGACCACCCTTTTAAATGTATCTCCAAATTTTTATTACAGTTCATTATGTTTATTTATCTCAATTTTATTCGTATATTTCTCACAAATATTTTTCTAGGAAGCAATTCCTCTTTTAAAAGAAAATCTATGAACATTTACACACTGAATAACTGATTGCATTAAGAATATAACTTAATTGAAGGAGCAAATTTTGAAGTAGACAAACGAAAAAAACAATATATTTGAGTGGTGAATTTGAGTGATTTTTTCCAAATAGGTCAATTGCCATAAGTTTTTAAATAGAATAAAGTGGTATCTTGAGTTACGAGTGTCTCAACTTACGAGCTCTCATTCGGTTGATTTTTGCTTTGTGTTGAGAGAGAACATTTGAGTTACAAGCGTCCTTCAGATACGCTTGTGTTAAACATATAACAGCACATAATCTAAAAAGGAAAATTGCTTTGATATACGAAACGAATTTGACTCGTAAGTCAAGGTACCACTGTACTATTTTTTTAATAGTTATGACAGTTGGTTCATTTGCATATTTTTCGTCAAAATTACTGAATGATTTTCCTTCTAAATCAAGTATTATTTTCATGTTTGTTTTTTGTTATTGTCCGATATGATTTCTCCGAGAATGTATTTCAAATTAGAAATAAGATATCAGCTTGATTTAATTGAATAGTTATATCTTTTTTAATCTTTTCTAATTCTTTATTTTCATAGTTTCTAACCCACTTCCTCTCTGTTTCATTTCATTGTTTAATTGTTCCAGCAAACAAAAAACCCTCCAAGCGGTGTAAAAATTAATTTTTGCTACGCTCTTTTGTAAAAAAAATGTAAACAGATCTTTGAAATCATTTTTTTAAATGATTGACATAAAAATAGTTTTGTGTGAAAATTCAAATAAATATGTTTTCTTTCTAATAAAACCACGTTTCTTACAGTTAAATTTAAATTAATGCAATTTTTTTTTCTTTTGGTGGAGGGCGTCAAATGAAAAAAAAAACAGGTTTTGTTTTGTTTTGTTTTACGAGAGAACTTTTTTTACCGCATAATAAAATGTAATTTCTTAATTAATATTATTAAGATTATATTGTAGTCTTATTAATATTAATTAATAATGTTATTGCAAAATAGTATATTTACCTAGAGAACACCTCTTTAATTTTTAAACATATGTCATTGAATTTGAAAAAAAAAAGAAACAGAGAGGGAAACATGATTTATGACACTGTCGTTAAATTTAAACTCGTAATTATAAGCGGACATGCGCAAACCTAAACCGGATACAGTTAAATACACAAACATCAAGTTTAATGGGGAGAAAATAATGGGAATAGTTCTTGTTTGTAAATAATTTTCTCATAAAACTCTAAACCTTAGATAACTTTGAATATATATTAAAATAATAAAACCTATATATGAATCAATAATATAGAGCATGTATTTATCAAAACTGTGGAACGATTAATCTTGCAAACTTCATTTCTAATTATATATAATACAGGGTTGTTCTTTATACTATGTATTAATTATTTTGACTATAAATTAAATAATCATTGATAAACTTACACAATTCCTGACGGTATTATGACGTAGGCACTGAAATAGTTTCGGTTACAGACAGATACCGGATCTACATTATAATAAAATATAAAACTTTGTGGGCTATTTAATGCCAAATCCATTTTGTATAAGAACACCAGTCTTAGTATTTTACTCGTATCTGAGAGGATGGGGGATATTAGCCCGAAAGTTAGTGTTAGAGCGCAACTTGAGTTCGAACTCGCTAACTACGATGTTACAGTCTAACACTTTAGTCAAGGGACTCAACCCTATAAATATCTGAAGAATTCTGTATTTATGAGGTGGAAATGTTATCTGGATTTTATATAAATGTTGTTTTTATCGTATTCTTTTATTGAATATTTACAATTCATCATTATAGTTTGGTTTATACGGTTTTTTAATTTCTCAAGTGTCTAGCCGTATCATTTTACTTTATATTTCCTTGCCACATGGCACAAAAGCGATAGATGATAGCAGAGTTTATGTCTGACTTCAGCGGTTTTTAACTTGAAAATAAGTTGGTGACTATCCTGTATTCTGTGCGTATAAATAAGTGCATGGTTCTTAACTTTTGTTTAAATATTTTTGTGGTGTTGTCACCCAGCTGTTTATTTCTAATGTGTCCACTGGTGGACTGCTATGTCGGTGATGACTATTTATTATTTGGGGAGGGAAACACTAAAAAACAGAGGGGTTACGTAAATACATATATCTAATGTATTTTAAGCTATCAGTATTTCGTGTTTGTTGTATTGGATGGTTGAATATTAAATAATTTGTATTTCAAATTTATTTTTGTAACACTAAAGATTTGCTGTTGATGTATCTCTTTGTGAAACTAGAAAAGGAAAACTGAAATAACATTAACTGAAATATGAAAGGACAATGCATGATAAGGTTTACGTATAACAGTGTATTTATTTATCAGCACATAACTGAAGGGGACTAAAAATTGAATTACGTCGCCAAATAATTAGCCTTATTTTCATGCAATAACCATAAACCCGTGAAAATGGTTTGTTCTAGGTTATTCAACATATAGAGTTTAGAATCAGTCAATTCCCTTAGAGAGAAACAAAAGTTTATATATGCCGACGTTATCTATACTTAAGAGAGATTTTGCTTTTGATTTAGTTTCTATGGAGTTTCTTCATTTACATCCAACTCAAAGGGACTGTCAGTAGCTTCTCCGTCAAAAACAGCTGTTTCCAATATAATGCAGCTTTTAAAATTATAAAACACATTTCCAAATGGAATTATACGATTGTATATATTTACCCAACGCCTCCAAACGAGCAGGATGTAACAAGTTTATTTTATAATCAGAGTTTAACAGGTCTGAATTCAGTTTCCTTTCCTATACCGATTTCCATAGGTTAATGAGCCGATATGTAATTCTATTTACCCATAGCTGAAGGATGAATAATTGAATTAATCTTAGGTGTATGGAAAAATGCAAACAACTTCGTTCGGGATTTGGGTTTGTTTTGCAGCATTAATTTTCTACGAATATAAGGATTACACTTCAATAGAAAGTTATACTATTTAAATTAAATTGTAATGCTTTATCAATCATGTTTATTGACAGGAATATATATATATCCTTGTGAGAAATTACATTAAACATCTCCACACGATCATTTTCTTTGGCTTAGTTCTTTAAAGAAGGAAATATTTTGTCGTTAACACGCGATTTTAAAAAATCGAACAAAGAAATCTATATAAAGCATGTAGACGTTTCAATGTCTCACTTGAGCTACACATTAAAACCATTATCTTGTACATGAAAAAGTAAAGACAACACGCTTAGCATATGTCTGTCTCAGGTCATCGGATATTCCAATCAGTTTAATTTACACATCCGTTCTTGGCAAAATCTCTACTTTGGGTTCTAAACTTATCTTTCTCTCCTGTGTTTGGATCCTCTATTTTCCTAATGAGTAAGATATTTATTTATACTCATCAAGAGGAGGAAAATAGAAAATACACAGCAAAGTGATTTAATTTTGTTTAATGCTCTGTGTGTTTTATTTGGAACATTTTCATTCAAATAAGTCACAAGAACATTTTCAGTTGTATTCTTAGAATTTACTTTCCTCTGGAGATAGATGAATAAAAATAAATTAATCTGACACGCACGGTCACGGAGATTGATATCAAGTTATTTTTTCAGAACTGGAGTTGGTTTGATTTAATGGCATATCAACCCTGTGGGTTATTCAGTACCAACACTTTAATATTCATAAAATAAACTTAATCTAATATATATAATATAACAATGAAATATAACGAGTAATATAACAAATAATTAAAACATATCTAGCGTAACATATATATATATATATATATATATATATATATATATATATATATATATATATATATAAACACATATAAACGTTTTGTAAGAGATAGCTCACTCAACAGTCACTATCTCCAGTTCTAAGAGTTTGACGTTACATTGTAAATAAAAATGGAATTTGGCAGATAAAAATCTAATATTGACCTAACTTAAGAAGTTGAAAAGCATCCTCCGAGCGGTGTAAAAGTTTACTTTTACCACGCACTTTCTTTAAAAAATCTAAACAGATCTTTGAAATCTATTTTTTTAAAATAATAGCATTAAAAATAGTTTTGCTATCAAAATTCAAATACTTTTTCTAATAAAACTAAGTTTCTAACAATTAAATTCATATTAACTCAAATATGCGAGCGTGCGTACGTGTGTGTGTATGTGTGTGTCTTTGGTATATGTGTGCAAACTTTTATGTAAGAATAATTAAAAATTTCATCTGCTACATTTTAACTCCAATCTCAAGATTATTAAACACATGAAACTTGATTATACCCTATTATTTTCCCATAGCTGGAGGGAGAATAGTTGGGTTCATAACTATTGCAAGAGTATTAGCACTATGTGAAATGCAAACAGCCTTGTCCAGGCCTTGAACTCGTCACGCCCTATCCATTTCCTACGACGGTAATCATTACACCACGTCCCTCACTATTTATTGGCTGACTTTTTTCCGACTGAAACAAATGTCTTATGAAATCTGTTGCATTCTAACGCCTTCAGCTTTACAAACGTGTTTTTCTCGATATGATCTTAACCTTACTAATGCTGAAGTGTGCTATGTTTGAAATATAATTAGAACCCAAAAATTATACCGATATTCGGAATAATTCATATGGTTTGTTTGAAGTGAATGTTCCAACATAATTGAATAGAAATAAAACATTGATTATGTAAAAAAAGTGTTTATATATATATATATATATATATATATATATATATATTATATATATATATAACACATATTTATGACAATACCTTAAATATAATGGCTATAGAGTAAATCTAAACTTGTATTACGACTGTGTCATGCACCCACTCATTGTCCCACATTCCGGTTTTGTTCCAGACTATTTCAAAACTAGTTCATACCCAAGGGAAAAGAGGAAACTATCTAGGGAAATATCATGTCTTTTGCGATACTACAGGACTAGAAAACCATATTTATTTTAAAGCAAAAATAACTCTCCCAACCCTTCTATACCATTTTCATTCTATGTTGCTTTGTATTTTTTCAGTGTATTTGGGATTCCATTTTTTTCATAGTTTTCCATTTTCTCTCGTGTTTCGTTTTATTCCCAATCCCATTTCCCTAAGCAAGATTTTCACAGTGCGTAGGGAAATTGCATGATACCTTTACGTTCTAAATCCAAGGCATCGTGTCTTTTTCTGACAATCTATTTCAGGATTCAACTTTCTCCCAATGGCTGTTACATCGATAGTTGAAATTATCAACAAGTCTTCAGTTTTCCTTTTAAAGCAAACCAGCAGAAAAGACTAGATATAAGAGCAGAAATAGATGCCCATCAGATATGGGAATGTGACTTGAGTAAGAAAGATTCATTTAGATTAGATACAAAACAAATTTACACATAGACAGGAATAGAGTAAGACTTAACTCGGAAATGAAAGCACTCATGTACCTCTATAAAGATGAAAAAAGAGAAAATAGTAAAAAAATAAAAGAAGGAAAGTTATTTCATAAAACGAAGAAACATATGTTTAGATTGGGAAAGCCAGAAGCGGACATGTGTCTTTATTATACAATCTAGTCCGCTTAGACCCAATACGATAAAATACTAAGGTTTTGGTTGAAAATGAAATATTGGTTTAAGCCCAAACAAAACAGAATACAAATAATTTCCTATATTATCTTCACATTATTTCATTCAATAATTCAGTCTCTAAACCAACATGCATTTACAGAGAGTTAAAATCATTTCTCTTTCGTTTGATCTGATAGAAGAGGCAAACAAAATATTGAAAATAAAAAACGAAAATATTTATGATCATTAAAAAAAAAAAAAAAACGATGCTCATAGACTCTACTTCGTATGTCTCTTTTTCATCCCAACTTTCTGATTTCTCAAAGGAATTACAAATATTATCATATTTCCAAATAGAAGTATATTTTAGTCTTTCTTTTAGATGTTTCATAATTCACCAGAACAACAACTATCTATACAGAATAAATATTGTATATTTACTAGAAGTTTAGGTGGTTTGGTTTTGTGGGTTGAATTTTACGGCATGTTAAGTCTTGGGTTATTTTAGCCGATGACGTTTTTGTTTCATCCATTCACATTCAGTATTCATATTTTTCGAAAACTCATTTCATATTTACAAGGAACTTAGAAACAAAAAACATTTATAAAAATAAATAACATGCTTGTGTTATGATTTCACCAACTATTCGTCGATGGATATTGCTGGCGTTCAAGTGACAGAAAATTCCTTAAAGTCTCAAGTCGTTTCCTGACATTTTAAACAAATGGTGTTGGTTTGATGAATGAGATTTATACATACTTTTTAATATTTAGATGTTTAGCTTCGTTAAGGATTTTGTTTCAGGACTGCATAATATAATGTACAAGTGCATAATATGAATACAATACTATAATGTCAATTCTTATTCAAGATACAGATAATTTTACACTCCCTATAAACTGATAGATGCATAAAATGAAGAGATGCAGCCATTAATCATTCGAACATCTTCCATTTGCTTAAAAGGAATCGATGCACTCTTCTAGATTTGATTACATGATATTTGTGAAAACCAAATTTAAACACATACATATATATAATATATATATATATATATATATATATATAATCATATTACGCATTGATAGCTTTTTTTACCAAATTTAACTGGTGATTTACATTATAGTTTAAGTGACAACAAGTATCTGCATAACTAACCAAGTATGGTTTCGATTTTTTCTCTGATTTCCACTTCACGCAGTGTCTTTTCCAGATACCAGGGGACCGTCGCAACAAGAGCTCATAGTACGATTCATAGTATCGGAAACTTTAGGTCCGATCTCTTAATTAAAATTAGTTTTAATAATCAGTCTTGGATTATCATTATTATTATCATTATTATTTAGTTATAGTAGTTGTAACAGTAGCGTGATAATAATAATAATAATTATTATTATTATTATATTACCCGTTGAGTTTATTGCAAATGGCAATTGTCTTTAATATACTAACGCTCCTCACTAGGCAAATTGATTTTAAAGAATATTTCGCTTCTACCACTTTTTAATGTTTCCGAGCTCTAGGCAATACTCTTCAAAACACTTTGAAATGCATCAATAATGATAGATAAAACTGCCACGTTCTCGTTCCAAAAGTTATTCAGTAACTCCTTAACCTTTACACATTTGTTTAGTTCCTTAATTTATTTTTCAATTTACCTTGTAGCGCTGGATGGAAGAGGGGGATTCTGTATCTATAATATATTGTATTATTGTTGTTTACGGTAACTTCATTTGTGATATCCCTGTATTTTTTGACCCCCTTGAAATTCAAATATATATGAGTTAAAATCAAAAACCAATTTATATATGTGTGTGTATAAGATTATATATATATATATATATATATATATATATATATAATATATATATGAGAGAGAGAGAGAGAGACAGAGACAGAGACAGAGAAAAATCAGAGCAGAGAGAAGTATATGTAGAGAGAAAGACAAACGAGAAAATCCTCGTTTAAAAAGCGTTTGCTAAATAAGATTTGTGCTTAAATGTTGGCCAATACCGGTGGGTCTCTTTGAAGTGTTAACTACCATTTCTTTTTCTTAGGAAATGTATATATTTGAACTTATGTAATTGCTTTAAAAAAGAAATAAAACAACTTACTGTGGCATTAAATAGACCCAAAAGGGTTGACCTGCCGTAAATTTAACCCACCGATTTTAATATTTAATACTGATAATATCATTGAACTTTTCTAAAGTATGTTGACCCAGAAGCGTAATAATACGTGTTCCTTATGTTAATAAATTATCTAAATTGGAATGCCCGTTGTTTAAAGAAAGAAATAATTTTGACAAATAAAGGCACAAAACCGGCAGTTATATCATTGAATAAATCTTATGAGGTTAATACAGGGAAATACTTATCTACCCTTGTGACACTTTTAAAATTAATTGTGGGGGTGTTGTCGCATTACAAGAAAGCAATAAGATCTACCTAAAGAGACAGGTATGAACAGAGATATAGGAAGAAAGAAAGATTTACTAAACAGATATGTATGAAAATTTCATTTCAAAATGGAATCTAAGTCGAAAGCAATCTTATTGTGTTTTGCTAAACGTTTACTTGTAGAGTAACTATAATCGGAATAGTTTCTGTCTTTTTTATTTGGGAAAATACGCCCTTCAGTTTTATTTTATATTTTGTGTTATCACTATACTTAGTAAATATACCTTTTAGGAAGAAAATGTTTCATATAATAGTGCATACATAATAGGTAATCGGGTTTAAATATGTTGAATGAACGAACTGAAAAGATAAAAAATCAAACCAATCTAGATGCAAGATATAGGGAAGCTATTAAAATTTCATGAACACTGAAATCTATCTTATTTTATCCAAAGCGATTGAAATTCTATTTCACTCCAAAGAACTATAGATGTCCTTTACATGCAAGCATCCATAGCACAAAGTTGATATAGGTGTTTTGAATTGGGCAGGGATTTTAGAAAGCACAATTGCTTGTAATTCCTCTTCGGCTGCATATTTTCATATGTCCCCCACTTGAGATTCCTACATATAGTTGTATTATATTCTGGGAATAAGCCATAAACAATATCCCCTTTAAAATATATAGATATCAATCTCGCATTCTGGAGAAAAATAAATCTAATTACTATAGAATACCTAATTCCTGGGAGCCATTTAATTTGAGGTTTGCCAGACAGGAAGATCCTATTATGTCGATATGCTGAAAGTAGATTGTGTAATCTTTATAAACTCGAGACTTGATGCCAAACATTAATGAGTTTACATTTTTTTCTTTTTATGACCGTGTATTTGTAAAACCTTTCAACATATGCTTTCAGTTGGCTTAATAAATTTAGAAATTAGTGGTCAGTCCACTGATCCATTACTTCTGAAACCCATTTTAGTCAGGGAGTTAACCGTTCCCTGCGCACTGCGTATCGCGTTATTGGCATGCATTAAGATACATAGCCTACATAAAGAGATTTATTCCTAAATAAAGGGTAGATATTGTCCTTTAAAAATCCGTATACACCTTAAAATACAGTACTACATTAGTCCGATATGCCAATCAACCAATCATCATACTATTGCCTTTACAACTGACCAATCGACCAACCAATTAACCATACCAATTCAAGCAACCAAGCAAACAACCACTCATCCAACAAATGCATTACACCCCAAACAACATTCATACCAACCAACCTAACAACCAACCATCCCATTGAAACAATTGCTTTTACAAACGACCAACCAATCAATTAACCATATAAAGCAAACGAGCAACTAACCACCCAACCACCCAACAAACCACCCACCCACTCAAATAACAGTATTAACAACCAATGAACCCTCCAATGAACGAACCGACCAACCATTCGACTATCCACCCCAACAACTGTCTTCCCAACTAATTAATCAAACAATCATTTACTCGGGCAGATATAGTGGCTTAACCTGCTGGACTGCGACATCGTAGAAATCAAGTTTGAACTCCAGTCGCGCTATTACGTTCGCATTGGGACTGATACTCTTGGGAAAGGTATGAAACTACTCCCTGATTCTATGGGATAAATATTACCACTACTGTTCTTCTAAAAGTATGGTTTTGGTATTAAATAACTCACGAAGGTTTATATGTTTGTAGAGTCAACATAACTCATTCACAGGAAGGCTGTAACTAGCGTCCAGTTACCAGACAAAAAAGCGGACTGTAACCGATTACAAGTCCTGTGATAACTGCCAGAAAACAGTCATGTGCTGGGTATATATGGATCAAAGTATCCAGACAAAACCAGCAGACAATCAGAATACTCGGGATGAGCTTGGCCACGGTACATAATGTGATATCTCAACCTGTTATATAAACGTATTACCAACTCTGGATTCAACTTGCAACACAGCTGAATACTGATCACCAGATACGCCATTAAACAAAGAAATCAAAGCAACCTCTCTGAGCCGCAACCAAATTCCCAAACAAGTATTATACAATTTATGCCAACATCCCCAGCTTAATGTATGCAAGAAAGAATCTCTTATTTTTTAAAGAAATATTTTATTGCAATGTTTGTGTTTTTAAAATTGCGCATATTAAGGTATAACTATTATTGTTTCGTGTACAATGGATTATATAATCTACGTAAACTTTATTCATTCAAACGGTGTGCTATTGAATTATTTAAACCGTATATACTTCATAATCAACTGTATTTTTTCCCTTCTTTCTTAATAATTTGACACGATACATGCAGAAAGTAGTATTTCTCACATCTTGATCTACAATTCAACAATAGTAAGCCTTATATAATAATTATATGAAAATATTTGTATAAAATGTATTAACACGTTCAATCCAATACCACTGCCGGTTCATCGTGCTATATTCATTGATAGTTCCAACCAAACCATTAGTGGTTAACTATTAAAAGAATATAGCACAATTGACCATTGAGTCGTATTGTTTTGGACGTATTAAATTCTTCCTCTGTAGCAAAATAAAAGTTAAACCAATAAATAAATTACTACAGATTAATAACATTGGATTTTCAATGTGTGTAAAATTTTAGGGGCCTAAATAATCTTAATAAATCATTACTTCTAGATAGTAATTTCAATTCTCATTAGAAGCCATGTAAATGAGACATTTTGCCAGCTATAAACTATACTTCGTTTATTGCTGGCATCTCGTGTCTAATAATCTCAATGGATCCTAATACTTTTGGTTGTGCGCCAAACTAAGCAAAGAGCATAGTAAATGTTTACAATCTAAGAGAGGGGAAATGATACAGCTTCAGAATTTTTAAAAAAATCACTTGAGTAGCATTTTATGGTAAACAGCTGCATTTTTATATGAGCTTCAGCATTTAGACTTTTACTATTATTAGATGTTATTGTTCCGTTGCCGATATCCTGTTTATGTGGAAAGGAGAGTAATGCTTTCTTGTATTAAATATTGATATTCATTTGTTGCGAGTCAGAGTTTTAAAAGTGCTAGGAAGTTAAATGCTTCATTAAATATGGAATTTGAAGGGGAATCAACTGCTCATCTACTTACTGAAGAGCAACGAAATGTAACTTCCTCTATAGAGAGGTTCACACGCTTTTAAAAGGATATTTCTTTTTTTAAATTCTGGTTATGTATAGCCACATTCATCACAATAAAAGACTGGTTTGTGGATTGAATACATTGTTTTCTTTCTCCTATAATAGTTTCCATAACACAACCAAATTGTTCAACACTAACTCAGAGATAAGACAAAGAAAGAAAGTTACCCAAATAATTCTAGTGTTCACGTTTATTTTCTATAATGTTATTTAAAAATAACACACTCCATCAACTATGGGGTTATTGCATTTATTTGTACTTATACTTGAATAGTAGATCCGCATGTATCTCAATATACTAAAAGATTTTGTGTGTATCATTATCAGTTTTCGAGTTTTCTTCATCTGCAGTATTTGGAGATCTTTTCTGAAATCCTAGTGACGGCAAGTGTCCGCAGTCATACAGAACACTTCCCAATATATTTTAGTAATTCTGCTATACCGATTTCCATAACACAGCGACAGAGCACAACACACTCTACTATCTAGTTATAACTAGAGTAGCCCCATTATCGGTATTTAGAATACGCTGACTGTATACTCTGAAGAAGGGTAATACCGCCCCCCCCCAAAAAAAGAGTGGGGGCATGAGGATAAACTGCATCTGATGGTGAAACTGCATTTCTGAAGCTTTGGAGAGTGTAGATTACACCTCTTCCATGACTATCGGAGTGATATCACCGATTAGTATCTCTTTTATGGATCAAATATTTTTTTTAAATCATTCATATTCGATAGGACCGTGTACAAAAAGGAGCCGCTATTATAGTCCTTTTTCTATGACAAACATTACACCACACGCTTCTAAATATGTTCACTGAATAAGCCGTAACTTTTTACAACTAAGGATTATTTTGTTTCAGTTTGTTCATAGATATTGAATTCTTAGGCTATCGAAACGAACTTTTGACATATCATGAAACTTTATAATATAATACGCAAACATATATTTATGTATCCTTCAATAAAATACACCCCCAAGTACATACTTGACAGGGCATATAACTTTTGATAAGAAATAACCTTTACGCAATGCTATTCCTTGGCCAATAATATGGTGAGAATTCAATCTCAATCGCTTGCGTGATTTGCTACCCAGCGATTCCTACATCCGACAAATAAGACAGTAAACCGTTATTCGGCTGAAAACAAAATGCAATGTTGCGCTGGAAATGCCTGTTTAGTATGCCTGTGAAAACGTGAACTAGGCGACAGAAGATAACTGGATATTATGAGAATGGTCGTTCCATTGTCACGCTGCTGAGGATTCGTTATATGACTGTTCAAGGAATTTTGGTGCCGACAGTCCGGAAATGGAGACGATAGTCGACCGAAATCCGTTTCGCGCCAATCCTGATGACTGGTGTTGTTGGCATTTTGTTCTTATTGAGTAAAAGAAAGGACGTATGAAGTTCCTCTCTCTCTCTCTCAAGATGGAATAGGTGAGTGAGGTTGGAGCAAAGGTGCTGCTAGCATCATGCATAGAATTGAATAATTCTACGATCAATAACATCGGCACTTTCAGCATGGTGGCATTCGTTGTTTTGTTGATAAAGGCAATGCTACATTTGTTTGGTGCGTCGGTCGAGGCAAGCGGAAAGAAGAATCCTATCGTATGCAAATAGAATAAGAAAAAAAGGTGTTTCGAAATAAACTTTGAATATTGTCTTAATGAGATGTAACATGTGATCTATTACGGTTAAAAGTCATGATTTTATGACGCTTCATAATTAATGTAAAAAGATGGCAGATTCAATATGTTAGTCTTTTCCGACTTTTTGGATCGAATTGGTACGGGATAAAAATCGTTTTAGTGAAGTAACATAATCATAGCCTTCAAAGATATTTATCGATTTGAGAATGTTAAATGTGAAAGTCATTTGGTTTGGATTCATTTTAAATTGGTCATGGTAACATATCCTGTATGCACATACATATGTATGTATACATTTATGAATATATGTATACCCACGATAACGCAGCCTAACTTATGGTGATATATATATATATATATATATATATATATATACTTACCAACCCCTCCGTACGAGCAGGATGTGACACAAGGTCAATTTCTTAAGCGGAGTTTATCAGGTTTGAATTCAGAGTTTTCCTTCTCCTATACTGGTTACCTAACCAAGGTTAAAGAGCCCAGTCTGCTCTGCTATTTACCCATAGCTGAGGGGAGCATTCGATTTATGCCTTTCCCAAGAGCATTGGCGCCATGTGAAATTCAAACAGCTTCATCCAGGAATTGAACTTGGGTTGACGAGTCCATTTCCTTTGACTATAACCATTTGACTACGCGCCTCTCTCTCTCTCTATATATATATTATATATATATATAAAACGAAAATAACATTTTACATATGTATATATATATATATATATATATATATATATTCATTCATGCGAACTCACATGTACATATATAATTTCTGTGTGTATATGTGCACACATATCTATCTATCTATCTATATATATTCATTCATGCGAACTCACATGTACATATATACTGTCTGTGTGTATATGTGCTATCTATTATATATATATATATATATATAATATATATAATATATAATATCTATTTGAAAAAAACAAGTATTCCGAAATTGGGATGAATTTAATAATCGATGTTTAAAACATACATTGAACCTTCATCAGGATGTCTCTTGGGGTGAAGAAAATGATGGATGTTTTATATGTGACAGGAGATGAAAATTTTAGTTATGTAACTGTATTTGATCAGCGTTTTAATTTTGAAAGGCAAGTCGCGATCTACTCACGCGAAGGTGTCATGACGCGTGACGCCACTCGAATAAATGCAAAAGACGAGAAAAAAGTATTAATGGACTGATTATTTTTTTTAAGAGAACATAGGGAAACAAAGTGGAATGATAACTAAATAAATAATTAAATGAAGCCTGTATTAATAATATTATTTGCCCTCTCTTAATAACCGATTCAATATATAGCTAAAATAGTGTTAAACAAATACCAGGCTCATTAATTATATTTATTATCATTCCCATAATAACCGACATGTATTATTTATTATATCTCCGTTTCTAGTAAATAGTGTTAAATAATTATTAAATACCAGGCTTCATTTAATTATTTATTTAGTTATCATCCCACTTGTTCCCTATGTTCTCTTAAAAAAATAATCAGTCCATTAATACTTTTTCTCGTCTTTTGCATTATTCGAGTGGCGTCACGCGTCATGACACCTTCGCGTGAGTAGATAACTTGCCTTTCAAAATTAAAACGCTGATCAAATACAGTTACATAACTAAAAAGATTTTCATCTCCTGTATATAAAAACATCCATCATTTCTTCACCCCAGAGACATCCTGATGAAGGTTCAATGTAACCGAAATGTTTTAAACATCGATTATTAAATTCATTCCAATTTCGGAATACTTGTTTTTTCAAATTTTCTTTATATGTCGGATTAATCCATATTTACTCCCATATATATATATATATATATATTCATTCATGCGAACTCACATGTACATATATAATGTCTGTGTGTATATGTGCACACATATCTATATATCTATATCTATCTATATATATATATATATATATATATATATATATATAATATATGCATCCAAACGCATGTAAGTCAACAACCCTTACCAAATGACAGTTTCAGCTTTACCCGAATGTATGTGCACATAGGTAATAAAATTGTCAGTTACTAAGTGTCATTGACTTCATGTCTTCTCTACCCTAATTTAGATACACTTTCTCTATTAATGATATTGATCACACT
>CM042139.1:146695958-146703517 GCA_023376005.1 Doryteuthis pealeii
ATGGAGCTTCATTAATAACCAGCAGATATGCAGTGGTATTAGTCGCAGATAAGTGTTCGTATTTAGTTACAAATCAACATCGTCTGGCCTTTTGTCTTAGTACCAATTCGACGGTCATTCTGGAAACTAGTCGTGATCGTATCTCTACACAACCTATCACACAGACACACACACACATATATATATATATATATATATATATATACATTTATCGTTATACACACACAGCGATCTTATTAGTATATATTATAATATATATACATACAGCCAATAAACCTTATTTCACACAGAGTAGATAATATACTGTACGTAGATATATATATTAAAAGTTATGATTACAGTGAAACTTATACACCAGGACATATGTAATAGATATTATACTATATTGACTGATAATATATATAATATATATGTACCAAACTATCACACAGAAATATATATATCCGAATATATATATAGGTGCATACACCTAAAGCACACTACCACATATACATATGTATAGCCGCATACAACTATATACACACATATACACACACATAAACATAACTATACCACAACGACTACACATGATGAGACATGTAGCAACCTATACACATCACACATACATAGGTATATAATAACGACTATACCCACACATACATCCGTACACATATACATACAGCTGTATTAGCCATAACTAGTACGGCACGACACATAACATTATGTATATATAGCAACTATACCACACACATGCATATGTCATACATACAACTATAACACACACACACGTATGTGCTAAGTTGGCATGTCATAATTAATAGCATACAAGCTATAGGCATACATATGTATACTACAACTTAATGACAGCACACACATCTGTAGTTACATTTCATATTGTATAATACAATATCGCATAATAGTAATAACATACAACTATACACATATACATATATATGTATATGGGACCGATCATACAACTATACACATATATTACATATATATATATGTATACATAACAATTTGATATCACACACACATAATATAGCATAATTATAAATTATAGAGCACACACACATATATACATATACTATGTATCTCATACCATGTATACACACACACATATATACATATATTATGTTATACATACAGACTACACACAACACACACTATATACATATATATGTATACATACAAACTATGAGCGACACAGCACCACACATATATATACCATAGTATATGTATACATATTAACTATAGCACACACACACATTATATATACATATATTGTTCATAACCAACTTAAATAACACACACACTATATTATACATATATACTGGTATATCATACAACTTACCACACACATAGTTACATATTATGTAACTACAACTATACACCACACAGAATATACATGTAGTAACATACAATTACACAAGCTGCACAACATATATAGCATATAGTCATATATTACCAATAACAACGACCAACACCAGATATTATAGATATACCGATAATTGTATAGGTGTGCGAACAACTATACACACACACACCATGTCATTATAGTGGTCTGCATGCAGACGTACCATCACGATCACATAGATTACATATACAATAACAGACATAATCGCACACAGTCATGATATATATTCATTACATAATGTTAGATGCGGTACAACTATAACACCAGCACACAAACATAATATAGAGTATCTAACTAGTGTATAGCGTGTACATATACCTTATGACACCTCACATAAGTAGTATAAGCGGCGTATGATATACAATGTAACATACAACGTGAGCACGACACAGCCATAGTATGGCGTATGACCTAGTACCATTGGTAAGAAATGTGAGGAGGTTATCCGACCAGTATGTGGAAAAGTAGACAAACATCGTTGTGGAAACTTGATGTTTATTGTCGACGCATGCAACGTGTTCGGTCTCTTATTACCGACATCTTCAGGACTTAAATATAGTTTTACACCAATGATGGGAATTCCAAAATGCTGAATAGGAAGTCGTCAGTAGCGGGGATGTGTAGTTGGGGGTGCGGTTAGTGACTTCTTCTCTCGCTTGGACATGGGGAGTGCCGATAAATTTATGTATATATATATATATAATATATTTTAGACACCTATATACACACAGCGTATATATATATATATATCTATATATATCTATTATATAATACCATATCATACACGTATAGCATCATCACGTATATATATATAATATATATATATAT
This sequence comes from Doryteuthis pealeii, assembly GCA_023376005.1. NCBI lineage: Eukaryota > Metazoa > Mollusca > Cephalopoda > Myopsida > Loliginidae > Doryteuthis > Doryteuthis pealeii. The sequence goes on from CM042139.1 coordinate 146,698,183, forward strand.
ATATATATATATATAATATAATATATACACCCACAATATTCATACACATCATACATACACATATACATATTCATAGCACCTATATACAACACCGTATACAAAATATACACATGACATATTGGATACAGCCTATGATACACACAGTAATACAAATATATAACCTCATATTCATACTGCTATATACACACACGTATACAAAGTATATATGCAACATTTATTCATACTGCTGATATACCACACACGTATCAGCAATATATTACATACATATTCATACTGCTATCGTGCAGCACATCGTATACAATACTATATACATACGTATTCATACTGTATAGATACACACGTAATACAAATATAAATACATACACATTCATACACGTTATACAACACAGCGTATACATATAGATATAATTTATAAATACATACGCATCACCACTATAATACACACAGTATACTATATATATAGTATATATAAAAATACAATACACATACTAGTATAGCACACACGTATACAAATATATATATCATACACTATAAATACATACACATACACCTAGTATATCAACACACGTATACAAACTATATATACATACATATTCATACGCTATATACACACACGTATAGTATATTATATTAATATATATATGTACATACATACACATACACCTCACTATATAACACACGTATAGCAAAATGTATATATATAGTACTATACACATATACATACACCTCTATCAGCCGTACGTATACAATATATATATATATTATATTATACACATATAATTACACCTATATACACACACTATACAAATATTACTATAACAACACACATTATACATAAACACCTATATACAACAATGTATACAAATAATATATATACACACACATTAACATACACACGCTATTAACAGACACATGTATATCAAATATATATGTATTTATTATACATTATATATAATATACAAATATACAATATACCTATCATAACACAGACCGTATACAAATAATTACATACTATTCTTACTGCTATGATACACACAGTTGGAGTAGACAAATATAAAATACATACACATTCGATCACACCTTATCAAGCAGACTGCTCGGGGGGGTTGGCACGCTGATACATAATATATATAGGAATACATTAACACATACGCCTATATAACACACACGTATCCATAAATATTATATATAATAATAATAACACATACACTATAGTAGCACATGCACGATACAAATATATAACATACATATAAAGTACATAAGCACATACACCTAATACACACACGTATACAAATATATATTACATACATAGTTCAAACCGCTATATAAGTCACACACGTATATATAATATTATACTATATTTATATATATATATAGTATATATATTATATACATACAGCTCACACATACACCCGTATATACACACGAAGTATACAAATGTATATAGTAATATATATTACAAATATCCATATACATACCCTATATATGCACCACGTATACAAATAGTATATATATATATTATACACATATAATCACCTACTAGTACACCGACACGTATAACGAAATATATATATAACATCACACATATACATACACCTATAATAAACACACCACATGTATAACAATTATATACTATAATACACACACGATTATACATACACCTATATACACACATGTATGACAATATATGTATACTAAGTATATATATATATGTATAGCAATATACATATACCTTAGTACGACACATTACGTATACAAATATATATGATAAGTATATATACTATATAATATATAATCCAATACATACACCTAATATACCCACGTATACATAATATATATATACATACACACCATATACATACACCTTATATTACCACACGTATACACAAATATATATATATATATTATACACATATACATACACCTTATACACACACGTATCAAATATACTATATATATATATATAACACCATATACATGACACGTATATACACATACGTATTACATATATATATAATATTTATATATATATTATTATTAGTACCACATATACATAGCGACCCTGATATACACACAGCGTATACAATATATATATAATTATATATATAATATATATAACACAAACCACATATACATAACCTATATAACACACACGGTATACAAATATATATTAGTATATATATATAGTAATATACACAAAACATAACCTTTACACCACAGGTATAACAAATATAATATAATAATATTTATACACATTACTACATACAACCTATATACAAACACACGTATACAAAATATATATAGTATAGTATATATATATATATGTATATTCACATCATATACATACAGACACTATATACAACAGACACGTATAGAAATATATATATATATATAATCATTATACAACACTATATACACAACACGTCTATATATATATTATATACCGACATATAACACGTACACCGTATATATACAACACGTATCATATTCATACACATATACATACCCTATACACCACCACGTATACATATATATATATATATACACATATACATAAGTACCACGCACGTATAATTAATATATATATAATAATATATATATATATAATATAATACTGAACGTCATATTACATACATACCTATCATACACGCACTATACATATATATATATAATATAATATATATACCGCATATACTACACCTATATGCACACACGTAATAACAAATATATATAGATTTTACATAACATATTCAAGCACACCTATATACACACACGTATATACACAACCCGTATACAAATATATATTACTACTATATTTATACACCTATATACACACACGCTATACCAATACATATATATATATATATATAATATACAATTTAACCCTATATACACAACAAGTATACAATATAATGAATTAATATTATATATCTTATATACATATTATGACCACCTATATAGCCAGACAGCACACTTTATATTACACTTATATAGATAATGATATAATAGTAAATATTCATAGTACTATATAGACACACATTATATCTGTATATAAGATATATTATATGCATATTATATATAACACACATGTATATAGTTATAGTATATATCTATAGTGCATCTACATCATATTCATCATACTTATATACACGGTATTATAGATCTATAAGTTATATAGAGCGTAGTACATGATGGACTCTCATATACTACCACGCATGTGTATAATATAGAGTTGATATAGTAGTCGGAGATGCTGAAAGAGCGGAGCAGTTATCAGAGTATATATAACGATTACTAGACAAAGGGCATTGTATCTTTAATATTATATCACGGCATGAAATCGTATTATGACCTGCGTGAGGATATAGTCCCATGTGCGGGCGTGAGGTGATATAGTATAATACAGAGCATGGAATATAGCCTGTGAGTAAACAGCATGTGTAATATATAACTACATATTCATATACATATACACATGTGTTATATATTATATCATTTCATACTTATATAACACATGTGTGTATATATATTATAACATATGTCATATAACTTATATACACATGTGTATATATATATATATATGATTCATATATACACATGTGTATATATATAATACAGTAATATATAATTATATACACAATGTGATATATATATACATATTCATATAATTATATAGACATGTGTATATATAGTATACTATTCATATCCTTATATCACATGTGATATATACACACATAGTTCATATACTATATACACATGTGTATATAACTATATTACATATTCATTACTTATATAAGCACATGTGTATATATATACATATCATATACTTATTACCATGTGTATATCAATATTAATATATACACTATTCATATACTTATATACACATGTATATATATAATACATATTCATATACTTATATACACATGTGTATATATATAATACATATTCCATATACCTTATATACACATGTGTATATATATATATACATATTCATAACTATATAGCACATGTGTATATATATAGATACATATTCATATACTTAATATACATGTGGTATATATATATTACTTCATATTTATATACACATGTGTATCATTATATACATATCATATCTTATATAGCACATGTGTAATATATATATATAATATCATTTCATATAACTACTATACACATGTGTATATATCTAATCATACATATTCATATACTTATATACAACATGTATATATCTATATATATAATACATATTCATATACTTATTACACATGGTAATATATATATATATATTATATACATATCCATATAACTTATATCACGAGTGTAATATATATATATATCCTATTCATATACTATAACATGGTGTATATATATATATAGTACATTTCATATACTTATATACAACATGTCATATATATAATAATAATATTATACATATTCATATACTTCTATAGCACATGTGCTATATGAGTATATATAATATTCATATACTTACTATACAACATGTGTAATATATATATATATATATACATAATTCATAACATATATACACATGTGTATTATATGAGTATATACTTCATATATACTTATATACACATGTGATATATATATATATATATATTCATATACTTATATACACATGTGTCATATATAATATATATACATATTCATATACTTATATACAACATGTGTATATAATATATACTATAAATAATTCAATACTTATATACACATGTGGTATATATTATATATATACAATTTCATATACTTATATACAATGTTATATATATAAATACATATTCATATAATATATACAATGTGATATATAATATTATATATATATATCATATACTTATATAACACTGTGTATATATATATAATATTATATATATACATATTCATATATTAATACACATGCTGTATATATTATACTATATATTCTACTACTTATAACACATTGTATATATATATACTAATATTAATAATATATATATTAATAATAATATATTCCTATACTTATATACACTGTGTATATATATATATATATAATATATATATATATAGTATATATTTCAATACTTATATACACAGGTGTATATATATATATATTATATATATATATATCATATACTTATATACAATGTGTATGAATATATATAGTTTATATATTCGAATAAACTTATATAAATGTGTATATATATATTACTATATATTCATTACTTATATCAGTTGCATATATATTATTAATTTTCATATACTTATATACACATGTGTAATAGTATATATATTAATAATATTAATATATTCATAATCTTTATATACACATGTGGTATATATATAT
>CM042139.1:146703617-146726117 GCA_023376005.1 Doryteuthis pealeii
GAATTGTCTACAGTAAACGGAGATGGTGTGAAAAAAGGGACCGGTTTAGCTCAGTCCGTAGAAAACATAGCTAGAAATGAGAAAGGTTTCATATTTGATATCGGTCTCCACTAAAATCAGAATTATGAGTAGCTATAGCTTAGGGTATTATGATTCTGTGCGGTAAATGATTAGGGAGCTGATGGTAAGGCGTTTGAGGCTCTACCTCAGCAACAAATCCCGCATTTAGCGCTAACGAAAAGAGGATAAGATTCCCTGGCAAGTTTCGGGATATAGACAATAGTCCATTCCGCAGGACTGTACTTTTATGTGAATAAAGACTCTCAAAAAATAATGTATACTCAGGTCCAGGTGTAAAGTATATGCATACCCACATATATAAACAGTGATTGACGTGCATTGAAGATTATTTTTAAATAAATAAAAGGGAAAATTGTAAAACTACAAATTTTAGGCAAATGAAATGTTAAATCATTACATAATTTAGAAATATTTAAATATTTAAAAAAAAAAATGATACAAACCTAATTTTATTTTCTCGTTTACAATCCTACTTACATTAATGCACCGCACACATAAAATTTACCGTGCCTATAATATAATTGCATATATACGTACGGCTGTGTATGTTGCTATACATATTTATACAGATATGACACATACACACACAAATAATTATATAAAACCATATCCACATCTATGTGAAAGGTGAAGATTATAGCCAATATATATATTATATATATATATATATATAACTACACTCCTTTCTGACCTTTTTTGCTTGATTCCTAAACGCTCTACAACCTTTTCATTGAGGGTCACTTGCCCCAGGGAGCGCAGGAAAGCAAAGAAATAATGAAATATATTTTACGATTCCCAACATAATGGTCTGAGTAGGTTAACAATCGGGGTCAGTAGATTGTTGTTATGGCTGCAAGTGACTGATATTACGAGAGTGTACTGTAAGAAAACCTTTGCAATAAGTAAATAGAAGAAAAAAATTAGTTATGCCTTATTCCCGAATTGTCTTAGAAGGATGTAAGTTGTTATTGCTATTCGTCGGTAGTCAAAATATTCGAAGAGAACATATTCAGCTGAGATGAAATATAGACTTGAATTTGTTAAAAAAAAACGATTATTTATATATTTTGTTTCAACTGGATTTACCTTTGTGTAAACAAAACAAAACAACATGTTAACAAAGTATTAACAAACACACACACATACACACACAACCACACACACACATAGTATATATATATAATAATTATTTATTATTATATTTTTGAAGGCTATTACAAGCGTATATCGTATAAATTCGATAATTATTGAAAATAAGCATAAGCAAACTCGGCAAATAACCGTGCGACGTTGTGGAAACACGTACAGCTTTTCAACCCATTAGGTATCATCATCAGTGTATTATACAACTATATATATATATATAATTATTTATATATATATATATATGCGCATTATAATTAAAACTATTTCAATAGTGGAATGGTAGTATTTATCGTATCCCGTTAAAAAGGCTCTCTGGATACACCTAATGTTAAACATAAACTAAAATAAATAATAAAATATATATATATAATATTCCCAATATTTTTAAGTGACACAAGATACATTTATTAAGCATGGTTTAACTGATTTTGAATTTAGAGTTATAGTTCTCCTAGATAGGTTGCCTAACCAAAAGTTAAAGAGCCCAGTTGTCTTCCTATTTACCTTTAGCTAGGAGATAGACAGTTGGAGTCATAATTTCCAAAATGATATTAGCGATATGTGAAATGCGAACCACCTCATTCAGAATATGAACCCGTCTCACCGTGTCCATTTACTATTACGGTAATCTCCAAAGAGAATAGGCAAAAAAAATACAATCTTGCACGTATTAAACTTTTTACACGGTGAATATCAATATTCGAATGTGTTTCTGTTTATCTGGTCTGAAGTTAACCTATTGACACCTTCTATTTTTGTAGGAGGCAGGCGTTGCAAATCTTAGTCTTGAATTTTCCCTACTTTGCCATGAAAAAATTGTATATCAATATCTTATTAATTTAGTCATAAACTTTACTGCGGGTTATATGGTGGTGTGAAGGTACCAAGCTAGTCTCGTAGATCAATCACTACTGAATGGCAAGATCGAACCTTGTTGGATGTCGCATACTAACGCCCTTATGTCACATCGAACGTGGCGAACGGATTAAGTAAATACCTCCAGATTTTATCCTTTTAAAGCGTTCATATTATAATATCTTTCTTTACAAGGAACTATTTTGTAACAATCGCTGACTACCAGATTTACTCTTAAGGCAGCCATAATATATATATATATTATATATATATATATATATATATTACGAGCCTAAGAAACTCGGTTTGGTATTCTGGGAAATTTAGTTAAATAAACTGTCTCTTGGCAATTCATTTATTTTTTTTCTTATTTTATTTATTGTATTGATTTTCTAAACTGTGTGCTATTGATTTTCGGAACTTCTTCCGGCATGATACATTCTACGTCGCGGCTATGTAGATACAGCTGATGACCCTCAAATCTAACACGGGAAACTGACCACCAAAATCTTCGACAAACTCTTTTTTTCACTGATCTACTTTCAAGCTGGCATTGTATCAGCAATGCCTTTTGGACTATACTGTAGAATCTACCGGTTGCCGGACTTCACAATCACCTGCATACAAGGCCTCGTTTTTCAGCCGTGAGACGCCATTTTCATCATGCGAAATAAAGTAGAAAAAAAAACCCAAATAAGTTGAACACATGTTTTTCAGTGATAAAATAGGAAAAATGTGTTATTGACAACGGAGTGGATTCCTCTTAGATTTTTCTGGCTACTTCTTATTTTCTTTATTTCTGTCATGCTTAATTTAGTCTCACCCGAAAAAAAAGGATTGTCTCCAACAGCCGACACAGAACAACATATTTGTATAAGAATTACTCAAAACTCTCTCTTTTTATATATAATATATATATATATATATATATATATATATATAATGTGCAAACTGTAATTTCCAAATATGACCTAGCTCAAAGAAGTATTGTTCTAGGCTATATTTTATTATGAGGGATTTGTAACTTCTTACAACAGCTTAGCGACTAAAACTATCAATCATAGAACATGTCTGGCCAACCTTGCTTAACCCATCTGAGTTTATTTTTTGGTCCCTACCGATTCTATTAGTTTATGCTCACTATTGTAATCAGAAGACAGCGGTTCTCAGAAAAAGATGATTTGAAAGAGAGAGCTCACATGGCTAAAACGTTGGACAAAAGCTGAACGAAGCAAGTATAACATGCGCTCATTCTAATGTGGAATATGCATACTAAGACAGGAAATAATTGTGAAGACACAAGTCCAAATCGTATTGGTAATTCTGGCATTTGTTGTGTATATCTACTTTTAGATAATATAGATACTTAAGTACATGTCTACTATTAGATATATATATATATTATAATATATATATATATATATATGTGTGTGTGTTGTTTGTGTGTGGATATGTTTGTATATATATATATATATATATGCACACATATACAGTCACACACAAACACATAGATATACACATACCTATATAATATATGCACACATATCCACACACACACATATATATGTGTATTGTTTTTGTTTGTATATGTGTGCATACATAAATATATATATATATATATATATATATTATGGTCATATATATATAGAAAGTGAGATTCAATAAATAAGTTAAATCTTGACTATGGAGTTGGCAATAGGACTCACTGTTTACAGTTGCCCCTTTTCCTAGGAAATCAATAGTCATGGGTCTTTTCATATCCCAGAAGTCTGTCACCATGTCAACTTTACTGACACTGCTGTTAGAATTTTTTTTTAAATCGGAGAATCAATGCTTTTTTGATGGATTGTTTTCACTGACGCTTGTTGCAGAAACCATCTTCAGCCCATTTGTAACATCTTTTGACTAAACCATACCATTCTGTACGCATTACGTAAATATTAGATGAATTGTACTTCTCTGCCCCAACAACCTTCATGATAGATCTCTGTTCATGCTTGGAGCCTTATTTACTGCTATTACGAATAGACTCATAACAATTATTGGTGAGATTAAAATGTTTTTTTGCAATAAAAAATTCCAACTAATGAACATTTTACATTATTATTGGATTTATTTTTAAAATCCCATTATTTATTGACATTGTCTCCTTGTCTCTCTTTCTCTAAATGTTCTATTTTCTATTATGTTAAGTTGCAACAACATATCATTTAGAAAACAAAAATTCTATTCTAGGAGATTAGCATCATTTTCAATTCATCTTTACTGTAATATTAACTTCCATGCTTATTTCCCCGTTAGCTGACTTCCTTACAAGCATGAACTATGTAAATATCTATATATATGATAGTAAATCTTTTTAGTTTGTTATATATATATATATATAATATATTTGCAACATTATGTAATTAAGAATAACTGTTGAAAGAAATATCATCTATAAATGTTGATATTCTCAGTCCACTTAGAAATAATCCTAGTCATTTGTTATGTTTTGTTTTGCTTGGTTTATCTAGTTAAAAGCATGATGTGCTCGTCTGGGTTATTCATATATTACATTTGTAAATATCTTATTACAATCACACCAATATATATTTTCAAACTTCCTTTACTCTATTTCTCCCTTTATTTAATCATATTTTTATTATTTGAAATTAAAGGATAATAATTTGTGTTTACAATATTATGATGAGAAAACAGAATCCCTATCTAATACTAATAATCTTATATTAGGTATATGGTTTAAATTAAATAGTTCCATTTTAGAACAATCATTTGTTTGCGTGCAGAAGTTTCCGGAACTTAACATGAATTGATTTCATGTATATATTTACCAAACCCTTCACACTAGTAGGATATGACACAGTCTATTTTTAAGGGTGTTTAACAAGTTTTGATTTAGTTTTCCTTCTCCTAAACCTGTTGTCATAGAAATATTGAAGATCCCAATTTGTTCTACTATTTACCTATAGCTGGAGTAAATAATTATAGATTCAAGTAACTACACTCAATACAAATATTTTGCACAGATTTTTCTAACTTTTAAGCAAATGTATTTAACTAAGAGATGGGATCTTCTTATCAGTGGAACTAGGACTAATAGCAATAAAGGGGTGATTCCATACACCTCTGAGTACTGGAACTGGAGCTTCCTCACTGAAGACAGTTTAGATTCATACGAGGATGGCACTTTTAATGGTCAGTCGTTTCTTCGCTATCTGCATTCGATGCAGTCAGCCAACGCCGGGGGTCCAGTGGCTTCGGCCTGGATCTTACAAGCTAATAGCGTTGATCCCAGGGGGCTATCCCCTCAGGCTATACCTTGATTTAATGGGGCAGGGCTGGGTTTATTGCTCAGTGCCTAAGGCGCCGCCTTGAGAGGAATGCCGACAAGATCAACGCATTTTTGCACCCACTACCTATGAGTCACGCTTGTGGATGGTCCCACATTAATAGGGCCTTGTACCTGACGCGTAACCGTGGGTTACGTGGTAAATATTTGAGGCAGTCGGTGTATCCTAAGCCCTGACGACAAGTCAATAATTTACTACGTGAAAAGTGTTCATCCATAGTATTAAACTGTATTGAATGAAAGTCAATATAATGCGCCAATTCCTAGCCAAATTCGATATGATAATGTTGTCAGCTGTTAGAATTTAATTGGTTTTGTATCTGTGTTTTTCTTAGCAGAATGGTAAATCTATTACTTAGGAACACAATAAAGCATTATAAGTATTGAGTACATTAGTTTTCATGAAGTTAATGTTAAATTAACAACTCGAAATAGAGCAAAGGTCAATCATCTATCGTCTCAAATGATTAGTTCTCTATTGAGCTCGGTTCTTATTTATGCGATACTGTTTGGCCTTGTGTCGCACTGAAGTACACTTTGAAACTATTTGCTTTGATTCGATGTTGAAATCCTTGAACATTTCCAACGTTTGTTGTTTTACTTTGTTCCTGTCCAAATATAACTAAGATTATTGAATGTTTTTCATAAAAAAAAAAAATGTGGCGCAACACAAACTTTATCCAATTACATTTTGAACTAAGCAAAGGTGTGGCGTGATTAGGGGTTGTAAGAAATGGAATCTGTGAAAAGAGTTTAAATTGTGGATGAGGTTGTTTGCATTTCACTTCGTGCTAATGCCCTTGGGAACTGTACGATCCAGCTATGGATAAATAATATATCATAACTGTATTTTAGCCTAGGCTGGCATCAGTCAAGGATAATGCAAACTGTGAATACAAATAAGCTGTCATATTATATATATATATATATATATATATATTATATAATATATATAATATATATATTATATATTATAATATATATATAATATATAGAGAGAGAGAGAGAGATAGATGGAGGCTGGGTTAGAGTCGTGGAAAAATGGACTCGTCGATTCGAGTTCAATTCTTAGACGAAGCTGTTGGCATTTCACATAGCACTAATCCATATATTCTCCCTCCAGCTATGGGTTAAATAGTAGGACAGACTGGGCCCTTCAGCCTTGGGTAGGTAACCAGTCTAGGGAGGGGATAACTCTGAATTCAAAATTCCTGAGTTCGGTCGTTCATTGGGTTTGTGGCAACCCTGATGCACCAATTCTATCGACTGTGCAAAAAGTGCGGATGGTCCAACACAATCCTTCACCACTATAAACAAATCACTGTGTGGGTGTTCATTGTATGAACCTCATGCGTCGAAAATCGACGAGAGAGTCCATAATAATATATAATATATATATATATATAATATATATAATATTATTATATATATATGCGTATGAGGTATTTAGCAACCTCCGCACTACACGGTTTGAACTAACTGTTTGCCTAACTATACTGTTTGCCAACTAACGTTAAAGAGCACAGTCTGTTCTACGATTTATCCATAACTGAAGAAAAGTTTGCATGCACACCTTTCCCAATGTAAATGGTTGACCATTGACACCTCTGAAGATTGCGTAAGCATGAAACTTATAGTATGAGTTAATATCCATAATATCATTATCATTGATTGTGTATATATATATATATATATATAATATAATATATATATATATATATAATGGTGTTGAATCGTGATTTCCCGTTTTTTTTTTTGTTTTTTTTTTGTTTTCTTTGTAAATCTTTCAGAGGCTTTTCGTATATTCATTCTTCTGAATTATTTTACGAATATATTCCTCATTCACCTATTGTCATTCTTCAAAAACAATATTTTGACCGTCGTTAGAAATGTCTTAAAGAGGTTGTTTACTCTTTTCCTCCAAGTTTCCACCTTGACGCATTCTATTATTCCATTTGCTACTTTCTCCTGATCTGTTTTTTTCTTTCCCTTGTTGCCTTCTCCTCTATTTCTAATTCAACGTTTTCACTTTTTCTGATTATTAAACCTTTACAGCGAAACTCCTGGATTACATTATTCTGTTTCTGTTTCTTTTTTTCTTCAAATATTGCTCTTTCCCCAACAACTATATAGTAATACAACATTGATGCCATAAAAACACTTCTGCATTTTTGTTTCCTTATTTTAAGTCATTTTCTCGGTTTTTAGTTTTTTCTTTACTTTCTTTTCTGTTCTACAATTTCTTCATGGGTTTTCTTTTTATATCCTTCTCTTTCGAATTACGTAATTATTTTTCAAGTATTATAATTTTTTTTCTTTTTTAAAAAATATACTTTTCTCTTTTTTTTGTTTTTTTTTGTTTTTGTTTTTTCAATTGCTAGTTTTCATTTTCATTTCGAAATCCCCAATTCTTCTGCTCTTATTTTAAGGTGTAATTATTTTTTACAACATTCATGTCATTTTGTTTTCGCTTTCAATTCTATCAATTTTGTTTTCTTGATTCGTCCATGCTCTTATATTTATTATCCTTTTATTTTCCTCCAACTTCTTTTCTTCATATTTCTATTCCCACATTTGATTTCGTTTCTTGTTCAAAACAAACTTGGTTGGATGACATTAAAACTCAATATTTCCGTTGTTAACTTCCAGCTTCACATAGAGCTTAGCTATTTCAGATATCTACAGGAGCACCTCATCCATTTACAACACCATTCGTGCGTTTCTTTCTCCGAAGCCAGAAAGAGTAATGGCTTCCCATGATGATTTTATTTAAGAATTGGATGATGGCTTATCATTTCGCGAAAAAATAAGCCATTTTTTTATTTCTTGTCGCTGTACTCCAATATTATATATATATATATATATATAATATATATATATATATATATAATTTAATATAATTTAATAGTGAACATAGCTATAAATGCACATGTTGATACAGGTAGGCAGGCATTTTACATAGGCATGTCCCTTCAGGATGTACTAACAGGAGATTAAGATTTTTTTATTCCCTTAGCTTTTTTCAAATATCTTCAAAGTCGTACCTATTTAGCTATACGTGGTTAAAGTTTCCCTCGCTTATAATCATTTTCTGATATTTTTCATGTTCCAAAACGATTCCTGTACATCGTATTTCTCTCGACCACGTAGGGTTTGGTCTCATGTATTTTTATGTTTTGCTTTCCTTCTATTTGGCAGTTACTGCAGTGATCTGATTACCATACAACGTTTTGGTTATATTTATTATTCACACATGTAAGATCATTTGGATTGGAATGCAATTCTCTATATTTCTATATCTCTTAAAAATTCGGTGTTTATTCGTCCAAGAACCGTGCTTCGGAATTTTATTTATATAATTCTTGGTAATAACACAACATTATTTGCACTGTTCACACTTTAACGTCCTCATCATCCTCAGTTTTTAAACCTGTAAATAAAAATCATTCTTTTAGTATTTCCATTCGCACAATTCCTTCCTTTCATGCGTGATGCCAAGGCGTGAAGGATGATTTCGATCATTCGTAGAAAAAAGTCTTCCCTTCTTCAAAGCCAATCGTTCAACTTTAGCGATGTTTCTCCCATTGTAAATATACAGTGCTTAATTTTCATGCTTCACCCTGTAAGGAAACCAACGACTTCCACCTCATCCTGACACTTTATATTAGTTTGCTTTTTGTGTTTTTGAGTTGTTTCAGTATTTTTATGATAGGGTTTGTTTTTACTGTTGTTTTTTTTTCAACTGGATAAACCCCTTACTTTAGATGTTTTTTTTTTCAGATTTCTTTATATGGAATTTTTCCTCAAGATATATATATAATAATATATATAATATATATATATATATTCTCGTTTCTATCGACTTATATCGCTTTATTATGGGTAAATATTAGCGAGCAATATGAAAAAGGAAATAAAAAAGAACAGTAGCTGAACGAACACAAGATAATCACCATAATTAAGACACAGGTGTATATGCGATCAGTTGACAAGAGTCTGCATCAAATCCAAATTTGATCATAGCAAACCGAAAATAATTTTTTCTATGTGCATCCGTGTGTGTGTGCATAGGTATATGCATAAATATGTGTATATATATATGTCTGTTGTTTGTATAGGTGTAGTATACATAAACTGCTATTTCTGAGGGAGACTGGGAGGAAGCCAGCTTATAACAGGACCTGGCTGGAGAATTTGAGTCTAAACGAATTAAACACCAAAAATTGAAGCGGGCTATCAGAAAGTGTAATTTTAGTTTTATGTGGAGTGTATGTCTCTCCAGAGCTGGCCTGGGGTCATCTGAGAAAACACAAAGATACAGTGTCAAGTATAAAAAATCCAACAGGAAATGGTTTTACCGAGCTGACAACCAAACAACACACACCACACATACACACATACACACAAATGGGTTATAGGGTGTATGTATATATGTGTGTGTATATTACAGTGTGCATAGTGTGTATGTATACATTCTATATTTGTGTGTATATAGGTATATAACACTATGGTATATGTATATATGTGTATATAGGTGTATATATGTTATATATATATGTGTGTATATAGGTGTATATATACATATGTTATAATGATGTGTATATAGGTATATATAACATTAATATTATATATAGTGTGTATAATAAAGGTGTATGTATATATGTGTATGTTATATAGGTGATGTTACATATGTATATATCTATGGTTGTTTAAGGGTCTCTGTATGCTTCTAGTAAGGATATTATATATATATATATTATATATATATATATATATATGATATACGTGTGTGTATATATGTGTATGAATATGTACGTATGTGAATTATATATGGTATGAATGATGTATATATATATATATATATATATGTGTGTATGAATATGTATATATGTATATATTATATATATTATATATATATATATTATATATACACGTGTCTTTATAGGTGTATGAATAGTAATATATATATATAATATACACGTGTCTTTATAGGTGTATGAATATGTATCTATATTAATATATACACGTGTCTTTATAGTGTATGAATAGTATCTATATATATATATACACGTGTGTCTTTATAGGTGTATGAATATGTATATATATATATATAATATATATATACACGTGTCTTTATAGGTGTATGAATATGTATACTTATATATATATATATTACCACGTGTTTTATAGGTGTATGAATAGTATCTAATATAATATACACGTGTGTGTTTATAGTGTATGAATAATATATATACGTGTGTGTATATGTATGATATGTATGTATATATATATATATACACGTGTGTATAGGTGTGTGAATATGTATGTATATATATGTAATATACGTGTGTGTTTTTAGGTGTATGAATATGTATATATATTATAACGGTCTGTTGTGTTTATAGTGTAGAATATGTATATGTATATATATATATATCGTGTGTGTTTATAGGTGTATGTATATATATATATATACCGTGGTGTTTATAGGTGTATGCATATTTATAATATATACATGTGTGATATAAGTATATGTGTTATATATATATATATATATATATATATATATATTTATATACATGTGTGTATATATATTATTGTGTATAATATATTATATATATTTATATATATATATTATTTATATACATGGTGTATATAAGTATATGATATGTGAATATATATGTGATATATATAATATTAATACATGTGTGTATAATAAGTATATGAATATGTGTATATATATATATATTTATATACATGTGTGTATATTAAGTATATGGGATAATGTATATATATATATATTATATACATGTGTGTATATAGTAATGAATATGTGTATATATATATATATATATATATAATATATATTATATACATTGTGTATATAAGATATGGAATATGTGTATTAAATATATATATTATATATTATATACATGTGTGTATAAGTATATGAATATGTGTATATATATATATATTAATTATATATATATAAGTATATATATATATATTATATATATAATACATGTGTATATAAGTATAGAATATGTATAATATATATATAATATATATATATATACACATGTGTATATATATAGTATATGAATATATTATATATATATATATATAACACATGTGTATAAAGTATATGATATATGTATATATATATATATATATATATACATGTGTATATAAGTATATGAATATGTATTATATATATATATATATATACACATGTGTATATATAGTATATGAATATGATATATATATTATAAAATATACACATGTGTATATAAGTATATAAATATATATATATATATATATAATAACACATGTGTATATAAGTATATGAATATATATATATATATATATATATACACATGTGTATATAAGTATATGAATAATATATATTATATATATATACACATGTATATAAGTATGAATATATATATTATTAATATACACATGTGTATATAAGTATATGAATATTATATATATATATATTTACACGTGTATATAGTATATGATAATATATATATATTATATTATATATACACATGTGTATATAAGTATATGGAATATATATATATATATATATATATATAAATATATATAACTATACATGTGTATAAAGTATATGAATATATTATATATATATATATTTATATATATATATTATATATATATACAACATGTGTATATAAGTATATGAATATGTATATATATATAAATATATTATATATACACACGTGTATATAAGTATATGTATATATATAAATATATATATTACCATGTATATAATTATATTGAATATGGTATATATATATATACACATGTGTATATAAGATATAGAAATATGTATATATAAATAATACACATGTGTATATAATATATACTTTATATACATGTGTGTATATAAGTATAGGAATATGTGTATATATATATATATTTATTACATGTGTTATATAAGTATATGAATATGTGATAGTATAATATATAATATATATATATATATTATATACATGTGTGTATATAAGTATGGAATAGGTGTTATTATATATATATATATTAATATACAACATGATGTAATAAGTTATATATTATTATAATATAATATAATATATTACACATGTGATATAAGTATATGAATATGTATATATATATATATATATATATATATATATATATATATACACACATGTGTATATGAATATGTATATATTATATATATATAATATATATATATACACACACATGTGTATATAAGTTATGAATATGTATTATATATTATATATATTATATATATATATTATATATAATATAACACATGTGTATATAAGTATATGAATATGTATATATATATATATATATATATATATATTATAATATACAATGTGTATTATAAGTATATGAAATATGTATATATATATATATATATATATATATTATACACATGTGTATAAAGGTATATTGAATATGTATATATATATATATATATATATATATACACATGTGTATATAAGTATATGAATATTATTATTATATATATATATATACACATGTGTTATATAAGTATTATGAATATATATATATATATATATAATATATATACACATGTGTATATAAGTATATGAATATATAATATAATATATATATGCACATGTGTATATAAGTATATGAATATATAATATATATATATACACATGTGTATATAAGTATATGAAAATATATATATATATGTATACACACTGTGTATAAAGTATATGAATATATATTATATACTATATATATTATATATAACACATGTGTATATAAGTATATGAATATTATATATATATATATATATATATATATATATACACAGTGTATATAGTATATGAATATATATATATATATATAATATATATATATATATATATATTACACATGTGTATATTAAGTTGATATATATATTATATATATAACACATGTGTATTAAAGTATATGAATATGTATTATATATAAAATATATATATATTATACACACGTGTATATATATATTTATATATTATATATATATATATACACATTGTAGGTATAATTATAGAATATGTATATTATATTATATATACACATGGAATAAGTATATGAATATGTATATATAATATACACATGTGTATATAAGTATATGAATATGTATATATATATATATTACACATGTTGTATATAAGTATATGAATTATGATATATATATATATATACATACATGTGTATATAAGTATATAGAATATATATATATATATATTCACATGTGTATATAAGTATATGAATTATATATATATATATACAATGTGAATAAGTATATGAATTATGTATATATATTATATATACACATGTTATATAATATATGAATATGTATAATATATATACATGTGATTATAGTATATGAATATGTATATATATATATATACACATGGATTAAAGTATATTGAATATGTATATATATATATATAACACATGTGTATATAAGTAATAATATGATATATATTATATACAATGGTATAAGTATATGATATGTATATATATAATATATATATAATGTGTATATAAAGTTATGAATATGTATATATATATATATATATATACATTGTATATAAAGTATATGAATATGTATATAAGTATTATGAATATGTTATATATATATATATATACACATACAAGTGTATATAAGTATTGGAATATGTATTATATATATATACACATTGTATATAAGTATATGAATATTATATATATATATACACATGTGTATATGTATATATAGAATATGATATGTTATATATATATATACACATGTGTATTATAAGTATATTGAATATGTATATATATATATACACATGTGTATATACAAGTATATGAATATGTATATATATATATACACATGTGTATATAAGTATTATGAAATGTTATATATAACACATGTGTATATAAGTATATGAAAGTATATATATATACACCAGTATATATATGTATATATATATACACATGTGTATATAAGTATTATATTTGTATATATATATACACATGTGTATATAATTATATGAATATGTAAATATATATACACATGTGTATATAATTATATAAATATGTCTATTATATATATACACATGTTGTATATATGAATATGATATATATATATATATACACCATGTGTATTAAGTATATGAATATGTATATATATTATACACACATGTTGTATATATAGTATATGAATATGTAATATATATATACACACATGTGTTATAAGTATATGAATATGTATATATATATATACACATGGTTTATAAAGTATATGAATATGTATAATATATATACACATGTGTTATAAGTATATGATATGTATTATATATATACACATGTTGTTTATAAGTATATGAATCTTATATATATATTACACAGTGTATATAATGTGTTATATATATTAATATATAATACAGGATATAAGGTATATGAATATGTATGTATATAAGTATATATATAATATATATATACATGGTATATTGAATATGCAATATATACTATATATATATATACATTGTGTTATATAAGTATATGAATATTAATATATATATATATATATATGTAATATAATGTGTGTATATAGGTGTATAAATATGATTATATATATAATAAATATTGTATACTTGGTGTATATAGGTGTTAAAATGTATATATATATATATATATATATATATATATTATTTGTATACGTGTGTGTATATAGGTGTATTAAATATGATGTATATATATATTGTATACGTGTGTGTATATACGTGTGTGTATATAGTGTATGAATATGTATGTATATATATATATATATTTGTATACGTGTGTGCATATAGGTATTATTGCGTATATATAATATATATATATAATATATATATAGGTGCGTGTATATAGGTGTATGTATATGCGTAAATATATATATATATATATTATATATATATATATATATGTATACGTGCGTGTATATATGTATATGTGTATATATATATATATATGTATACGTTGTGATATAGGTGTATGCTATATGATGTATATATATGTATACGTGTGTGATATATATGTGTATGTTATATATGTATATATATATATATACGTGTGTGTATATAGGTGTATATATATATAATATATATATATATTTTATACGGTGTGTATATAGGTGTATGTATATGTGTTATATAATAATATATTATATATATATTATATTTGTATACGTGTGTGTATATAGGTGTTGTATATGTGTATATATATAATAGGATATATTATATTGTATACCTGTGTGTATATGGTGTATGTTATGTGTAATATATATATATATATATATATTTGTTATACCGTGTGTTATAGGTTGTATGTATATGTGTGTTATATATATATATTATTATATATATATATTTGTATACGTGTGTGTATATAGGTGTAGTATTGTGTGTTATATATATATATATATATATAAATATATATATTATTTGTATACGTATGTGTATATAGGTGTATGTATATTGTGTATATATATTATATATATATGTATACGTGTGTGTATATAGGTGTATGTATATGTTGTATATATTATATATATATATATTTGTATACGTGTGTGTATATAGGTGTATGTATATTGTGTGTGTATATATATATATATATGTATACGTGTGTTGTATTATAGGTGTATGTAATGTGTATATATATATATATTATATATAATATTATATATGTACGGTGTGTATATAGGTATATGTATATTTGTATATATATATATAATATATTATTACTTATATATTGTATACATGTGTGTATATAGGTGTATGTATATGTGTGTGATATATATATATTTGTATACATTGTGTATATAGGTTATGATTGTGTGCGTATATAATTTGTTACGTGTGTTGTATATAGTGTAATTATATGTGTATATATATATATATAATATATTTGTATACGTGGGTATAAGGTGTATGTATATGTGTATGATATATATAATACATTTGATACGTGTGTGTATATAGGTGTATGTGTATGATGATTATATATATATATATATATATATATATATATATTAATATATATACGTGTGTGTATATAGCTGTATGAATATGTATGTATATATATTTGTATACGTGTGTGTATATAGGTGATTGTGTATTGTTTATTTATATGTATGTATATATATTGTATACGTGTTGTGTATATGTGTATGTGTATGTATTTATATATATATATATATGTATACGTGTGTGTATATAGGTGTATTGTATTTATTATATATATATATGTATACGCGTGTATATAGGTGTATGAATGTGTATTATTATATTTGTATACGTTTGTGGTATATAGCAGTATGAATATTGTATGTAATATATTTTGTATCGTGGTGTATATGGTATTATGATATTTGTATATATATATATATATATATATATATATACATATATATATTTGTATACATGTGTGTATATAGTGTATGTATATGTGTGTGTATATTATATTATATTTGTATACATGTGTGTATATAGGTGTATGTATATGGTGATATATAATTTGTATACGTGTGTGTATATAGTGTAATATTGTGTATATTAATATATATATATTTGTATACGTGTGTGTCATATAGGTGTATGTATATGTGTATATATATATATATACATTTTGTATACGTGTGTTATTATAGGTGTATGTGTATGTATGATATATATATATAATATATATATACGTGTGTGTATATAGCCTGTTATGATTGTATGTATATATATTTGTATTACGTGTGTGAATAGGTGTAGTGTATGTAATTTAATGTATTTATATATATTTGTATACGTGTGTGTATTTAGGGTGTATGTGATGTATTTATATATATTATATATTATGTATAGTGTGTTTATATAGGTGTATGTGTATGTTTTATATATATATATGTATACGCGGTGTATATAGGTGTATGATGTGTATTGTATTATATTTGTATACGTGTGTGTATATAGCAGTATGAAGTATGTATGTATATATATTTGTATACGTGTGTGTATATAGCAGTATGAATATTATGTATTATTATATTTGTATACGATGGTGTATATAGCAGTATGAATATGTATGTATATAATATTTGTATACGTGTGTGTATATTAGCAGTATGAATATGTATGTATATATATTTGTATACGTGTGTGTATATAGTGTATCAATTGTATGGTATATATTTGTATACGTGTGTGATATAGGTGTATGAATATGTATATTGTGTATGTTATGGTTATGAATATGTGTATATATATATATATATATATATATATATATATAATATATAATATATATACGTGTGTGTATACGTGTATGAATATGTGTATATATTATATATATATATATATATATATATATATAATACGTGGTGTGTATATAGGTGTATATATATATATATATATTATATATATATATACATAAAATTTCGGCACTCCCCATTTCCAGCGAGAAGAGAATCCCACTAACCCCCAACTACACTCCCCCTTACTGACGACCTTCCGCTTTCAGCATTTTGAGAATGTCCATCATTGGTGTAAGAAACTATTTCTAAGTTCCTGAAAGATGGTCTAATTAAGAAGACCGAAAACTTTTGCAATTCGTGACAATAAACATCAAGTTCCACAACATGTTTGTCTATTTCTCCACCATTACTGTCTGGATTAAACTCCCTCACATTTCTACCATATTATATATACATATATGTGTGTTGGCCATATTGTATGTATACATATTATATATAATATATATGTGTGTGTATAGTTTACGTATACACTATGTATATATATATGTGTGTGTGTGTATAGTGTACGTATACATATGTATTGATATATATTATGTGTGTTGTAAGTTGTATTATATTGTATATATTGTGTTGTATAGTTGCATGTATACATATATATTATAGTGTGTGTGTGTATAGTTGTTTGTATACATAGTATATTATATGTGTGTGTGTAAGTTGTATTGTATACATATATATGTATATATGTGGTGTGTGTATATTTGTATGTATACACCACACACATATATAGTATACATACAATATACCACCACACACATATATACATATATATGTATACATACAACTATTACACACACACATATATAATACATATGTATACAAAACAACTATAACACACACACATATACATATATATGTATACATGCAACATACACACACACAATATATACATATACATACAACTATTACACACCATATATATATTCATAACATATGTATACGCTACAACTATACACACACACACATATATTATATACATTGTGTATACGTACAACTATACACACCACATAATATATATATATACATATGGTAACATACAACTATGCAACACACACATATATGTATATATACATATGGGTTAGAAATGTTGAGGGGTTAATCCGACAGTATGGAGAAAAGTAGACAAACCATGTTGTGGAAACATTAGATGTTTATTGTCGACGATGCAAACGTTTCGGTCTCTTATTTAGGACCATCTTCAGGACTTAGAATTATAGTTCTTACACCAATGATGGAAAATTCTCAAAAATGCTGAAGCGGAAGGTCGTTCAGTAGGGATGTGTAGTGGGGTGGTTAGTGGATTCTTCTTTCTCGCTGGATGGGAGTGCCAAATTATGTATATATATATTATTATATATATATATATATACACCTATATTACACACACGTATATATATATTATATTATATATTATATATATATTATATACACATATTCTACAGTATACACACAGTATATATATATATATATTATATATATATATATATAATATATATATATATATAACACATATTCATACACTATACATACACCATTACATATTCATACACCTATATACACCACACGTATTACAAATATTATACACATACATTATTGGATACACCATATATACACACACGTATACAAATATATATACATACATATTCATACTGCTATATACACACCACGTATACAAATATATATACATACATATTCATACGCTATATACACACACGATATACAAAATATATACATACATATTCATACTGCTATATACACCACGTATACAAATATATATACATACATTCATACTGCTATATACACACACGTATACCAAATATTAAATTACAACCATTCATACACCTATATACACACGCGGTATACAATATTTATATATAAAACATACAACATACAACCCTATATACACCACACGTATACATATATATATATATTTATAAATACATACACATACACCTATATACACACACGTTATAAAATATTTACATACATATAAAACATACACATTACACCTATATACCACACACGTATACAATATATATACATACATATCATACAGCTATATACACACACGTATAATATAATATATAATAAATACATACATAACACATTACACCTATATAAACACACGTTATACAAATGCTATAATATATATATACACCAATATACATACACCTATAACACACACCGTATACCAAAATATTTATATATAATAATATATACACATATAATTACACCTATAACACAACGTTATACAAATATATATATACACACACATTATAATTACACCTATATCACACATGTATACAAAATATAATTATACACACACATATACATACAACCTATATTACACACATGTATACAAATATATACTGTATAATATATATATATATAAATATAACAAATTTATACATATACCTATATACACACCACGATACCAATATATATTTACATACATAATTCATACTGCCTATATACACACACGTATACAAATAAAATACTACACATTCATACACCTATATAACACGCGATAATACATATACTATATATAAATACCTTTACACATACACCATATTACCACACGTATACATATATATATATATATATAAAACATACACATACACCTATATACACACACGTATACCAAAATATATATACATACATATAAATACCTTACCACATACACCTATATACACACACGTATACAAATATATATACATACATATTCATACAGCTATCTACACACACGATATTTATATATATATATATATAAATTATATATTATATATATGATATACATACATACACATACACCTACTATACCACACACGTATACCAAATGATATAATATATATAACATATACATTACACTATATACACCACACGTATCAATATATATATATATATATATAACACATATAATTACACCCTATATTACCACACAGGTATACCAAATATATATATACACACAAACATATACATACACCTATATACACACATGTTATAACAAATATATATATATACACACACATATACATACACCTATATACACACATGTATACAAATATATATGTATATTATATATATATATATATATACAAATAACAATTTATAACCTATATTACCACACACGTATACAAATATATATTATAATATATATAATATATATATATACACATATACATACCACCTATATACACACACGTTACATATATATATATAATTACACAACTATACATTACACCAATATACACAACACCGTATACAAATATATATATATTAATATTTACACATATACATACACCTATATACACACACGTATACAAATATATATATATATATATATACACACATATACATACACCTATACCACATACGTATACAAATATTATATATTTTTATATATATATATTATATATATACACACTATACAACACCTATATACACACACGTATACAAATATATATATATATATATATATTTATATATAACACACACATTTACAACACCTATATTACACACAGGTATACAAAATATTAATATATATTATATATATATAACACATATACATTACACCTATATACCACACAGGTTACAAATATTATAATTATATAATATTTTTAATTATTTTTTTTAAAAACAAAAACCATTAATACATTACACCTATATACACACACGTATACAAAATATAAAATTATATTATTATATATATATAATATACACACAATATACATTACACCTATATACAACACGTTATAAATTATATATTATATATATATATATTACACCTATATACACCACACGTATATTATAGTATATTACACTAACATTACACTATATATACACCACACTATACATATATATTACACATATACATACACCTATAACACACACCTATACATATATATATATATATACACATTTACATATATACCACGCACGCATAAATATATATATTATATATTAAATATATATATATAATATACGCATATACATATACACTATATACACGCACCTATACAATATATATATATTACTAGTATATATATACGCATTATACATACACCTATATTGCACACACGTATACAAAATAATATATATAACATACATATTTCATACACCTATATACACACCACGTATATACACCCACACGTATACAAATATATATATACATACATATTTATACAACCTATATACACACACGTATACAAATATATATATATATATATATATATATAATATACATATTAAACACCTATTACACACAAGTAACAAATATATATATAATAATTTATTATACATATTATAGACCTATATACACACTTTTATTAAATTATATATATATATATATATACATATTTCATATACTGAGAACACACATGTATTATTATATATAGATATTATAATATGCATATTCATATATACACATGTATATATATATATAATATATATATATAACATACATATTCATATAAACCTTTATTATAAAAACCAAACGTTTTGTATAAATATATATATATATTATACATTACTTATATACACATGTGTATATATATATAACAGATTCAATATACTTAAAACACAATGGTATATAAATATAACATATTCATATACTTATAAACACATGTGTATATATATATATACATATTTCATATACTTATTAACACATGGT
This sequence comes from Doryteuthis pealeii, assembly GCA_023376005.1. NCBI lineage: Eukaryota > Metazoa > Mollusca > Cephalopoda > Myopsida > Loliginidae > Doryteuthis > Doryteuthis pealeii. The sequence goes on from CM042139.1 coordinate 146,726,085, forward strand.
ATATATACTATATACATATTCAATACTTATATA
>CM042139.1:146731117-146746117 GCA_023376005.1 Doryteuthis pealeii
ATACACATATGCACACATGTATATATACACACACATATATACATACACCTATACCCACATTTATGTGTGTATGTGTGTATGTGTGGTGTGTGTTGTTTGGTTGTCAGCTCGGGTAAAACCATTTCCTGTTGGATTTTTTATACTTGACACTGTATCTTTGTGTTTTCTCAGATGACCCACCAGGCCAGCTCTGGAGAGACATACACTTCCACATAAACTAAAAATTACACTTTCTGATAGCCCGCTTCAATTTTTGGTGTTTAATTCGTTTAGACTCAAATTCTCCAGCCAGGTCTGTTATAAGCTGGCTTCTCCCAGTCCTCCTCAGAAATAGCAGTTTATGTATACATACACCTATACAAACACAGACATATATATATACACATATTTATGCATATACCTATGCACACACACACGGATGCACATAAATTAATTTTCGGTTTGCTATGATCAAATTTGGATTTGATGCAGACTCTTGTCAACTGATCGCATATACACCTGTGTCTTAATATGGTGATTATCTTGTGTTCGTTCAGCTACTGTTCTTTTTTAATTCCTTTTTCATATTGCTCGCTAATATTTACCCATAATAAAAGCGATATAAGTCGATAGAAACGATATATATATAATATATATATATATATATATTATATATATCTTTGAAGGAAAAAATTCCATATAAAGAAATCTGAAAAAAAAAAACATCTAAAGATAGGGGTTTATCCAGATGAAAAAAAAACAACAGTAAAAACAAACCCTATCATAAAAATACTGAAACAACTCAAAACACAAAAAGCAAAACTAATATAAAGTGTCAGGATGAGGTGGAAGTCGTTGGTTTCCTTACAAGTGGTGAAGCATGAAATTAAGCACTGTATATTACAATGGGAGAAACATCGCTAAAGTTGACGATTGGCTTTGAGAAGGGAAGACTTTTTTCTACGAATGATCGAAATCATCCTTCACGCCATTGGCATCACGCATGAAAGGAAGGAATTGTGCGAATGGAAATACTAAAGAATGATTTTTATTTACAGGTTTAAAACTGAGGATGATGAGGACGTTAAAGTGTGAACAGTGCAAATAATGTTGTGTTATTACCAAGAATTATATAAATAAAATTCCGAAGACGTTCTTGGACGAATAAACACCGAATTTTTAAGAGATATAGAAATATAGAGAATTGCATTCCAATCCAAATGATCTTACATGTGTGAATAAATAAATATAACCAAAACGTTGTATGGTAATCAGATCACTGCAGTAACTGCCAAATAGAAGGAAAGCAAACATAATACATGAGACAAAAACCTACGTGGTCGAGAGAAATACGATGTACAGGAATCGTTTTGGAGACATGAAAAATATCAGAAAATGATTATAAGCGAGGGAAACTTTAACCAACGTATAGCTAAATAGGTACGACTTTGAAGATATTTGAAAAAAGCTAAGGGAATTAAAAATCACTTAATCTCCTGTAGTACATCTGAAGGGACATGCCTATGTAAAATGCCTTGCCTACCTGTATCAACATGTGCATTTATAGCTATGTTCACTATATATATATATATATATAATATATATATATATATATATATATATATATATATATATATATATTGGAGTACAGCGACAAGAAATAAAAAAAATGGCTATTTTTCGCGGGAAATGATAAGCCATCATCACAATTCTTAATAAAATCATCATGGGAAGCCATTACTCTTTCTGGCTTCGGAGAAAGAAACGCACGAATGGTGTTGTAAAATGGATGAGTGCTCCTGTAGATATCTGGAAATAGCTAAGCTACTATGTGAAGCTGGAAGTTAACAACGGAATATTGAGTTTTAATGTCATCCAACCCAGTTTGTTTTGAACAAGAAACGAATCAAATGTGGGAATAGAAATATGAAGAAAAGAAGTTGGGAGGAAAATAAAAGGATAATAAATATAAGAGCATGGGACGAATCAAGAAAACAAAATTGATAGAATTGAAAGCGAAAACAAAATGACATGAATGTTGTAAAAAATAATTACACCTTAAAATAAGAGCAAGAAGAATTGGGATTTCGAAATGAAAATGAAAACTAGCAATTGAAAAAACAAAAACAAAAAAAACAAAAAAAAAAAGAGAAAAAGTATATTTTTTAAAAAAGAAAAAATTATAATACTTGAAAAAATAATTACGTAAATTCGAAAGAGAAGGATATAAAAAAGAAAACCCATGAAAGAAATTGTAGAACAGAAAAGAAAGTAAAGAAAAAAACTAAAAACCGAGAAAATGACTTAAAATAAGGAAACAAAAATGCAGAAGTGTTTTTATGGCATCAATGTTGTATTACTATATAGTTGTTGGGGAAAGAGCAATATTTGAAGAAAAAAAGAAACAGAAACAGAATAATGTAATCCCAGGAGTTTCGCTGTAAAGGTTTAATAATCAGAAAAAAGTGAAAACGTTGAATTAAAGAAATAGAGGAGAAGGCAACAAGGGAAAGAAAAAAACAGATCAGGAGAAAGTAGCAAATGGAATAATAAGAAATGCGTCAAGGTGGAAACTTGGGAGGAAAAGAGTAAACAACCTCTTTAAAGACATTTCTAACGACGGTCAAAATATTGTTTTTGAAGAATGACAAATAGGTGAATGAGGAATATATTCGTAAATAATTCAGAAGAAATGAAATATACGAAAAAGCTCTGAAAGATTTACAAAGAAACAAAAAAAAAACAAAAAAAAAACGGGGAAATCACGATTCAACACCAATATATATATATATATATATATATATATATATATATATATTATATATACACAATCAATGATAATGATATTATGGATATTAACTCATAACTATAAGTTTCATGCTTACGCAATCTTCAGAGGTGTCAATGGTCAACCATTTACATTGGGAAAGGTGTGCATGCAACTTTTCTTCAGTTATGGATAAATCGTAGAACAGACTGTGCTCTTTAACGTTAGTTAGGCAAACAGTATAGTTAGGCAAACAGTATAGTTCAAACCGTGGTAGTGCGGGAGGGTTGCTAAATACCTCATACGCATATATATATATATATTATATATATTATATATATATATATATTATATATATATTATGGACTCTCTCGTCGATTTTCGACGCATGAGGGTTCATACAATGAACACCCACACAGTGATTTGTTTATAGTGGTGAAGGATTGTGTTGGACCATCCGCACTTTTTGGCACAGTCGATAGAATTGGTGCATCAAGGGTTGCCACAAACCCAATGAACGACCGAACTCAGGAATTTTGAATTCAGAGTTATCCCTCTCCTAGACTGGTTACCTACCCAAGGCTGAAGGGCCCAGTCTGTCCTACTATTTAACCCATAGCTGGAGGGAGAATATATGGATTAGTGCTATGTGAAATGCCAACAGCTTCGTCTAAGAATTGAACTCGAATCGACGAGTCCATTTTCCACGACTCTAACCACTAGCCTCCATCTATCTCTCTCTCTCTTCTATATATATATATATATATATATATATATATATATATATATATATATATATATATATATATATATAATATATATATATATATATGACAGCTTATTTGTATTCACAGTTTGCAATTATCCTTGACTGAATGCCAGCCTAGGCTAAAATACAGTATGATATATTATTTATCCATAGCTGGATTCGTACAGTTCCCAAGGGCATTAGCACGAAGTGAAATGCAAACAACCTCATCCACAATTTAAACTCTTTTCACAGATTCCATTTCTTACAACCCTAATCACGCCACACCTTTGCTTAGTTCAAATGTAATTGGGATAAAGTTTGTGTTGCGCCACATTTTTTTTTTTATGAAAAACATTCAATAATCTTAGTTATATTTGGACAGGAACAAAGTAAAACAACAAACGTTGGAAATGTTCAAGGATTTCAACATCGAATCAAAGCAAATAGTTTCAAAGTGTACTTCAGTGCGACACAAGGCCAAACAGTATCGCATAAATAAGAACCGAGCTCAATAGAGAACTAATCATTTGAGACGATAGATGATTGACCTTTGCTCTATTTCGAGTTGTTAATTTAACATTAACTTCATGAAAACCTAAAATGTACTCAATACTTATAATGCTTATTGTGTTCCTAAGTAATAGATTTACCATTCTGCTAAGAAAAACACAGATACAAAACCAATTAAATTCTAACAGCTGACACATTAATCATATCGAATTTGGCTAGGAATTGGCGCATTATATTGACTTTCATTCAATACAGTTTAATACTATGGATGAAACACTTTTCACGTAGTAAATTATTGACTTGTCGTCAGGGCTTAGGATACACCGACTGCCTCAAATATTTACCACGTAACCCACGGTTACGCGTCAGGTACAAGGCCCTATTAATGTGGGACCATCCACAAGCCGTGACTCATAGGTAGTGGGTGCAAAAATGCGTTGATCTTGTCGGCATTCCCTCTCAAGGCGGCGCCTTAGGCACTGAGCAATAAACCCAGCCCTGCCCCATTAAATCAAGGGTATAGCCTGAGGGGATAGCCCCCTGGGATCAACGCTATTAGCTTGTAAGATCCAGGGCCGAAGCCACTGGACCCCCGGCGTTGGCTGACTGCATCGAATGCAGATAGCGAAGAAACCGACTGACCATTAAAAGTGCCATCCTCGTATGAATCTAAACTGTCTTCAGTGAGGAAGCTCCAGTTCCAGTACTCAGAGGTGTATGGAATCACCCCTTTATTGCTATTAGTCCTAGTTCCACTGATAAGAAGATCCCATCTCTTAGTTAAATACATTTGCTTAAAAGTTAGAAAAATCTGTGCAAAATATTTGTATTGAGTGTAGTTACTTGAATCTATAATTATTTACTCCAGCTATAGGTAAATAGTAGAACAAATTGGGATCTTCAATATTTCTATGACAACAGGTTTAGGAGAAGGAAAACTAAATCAAAACTTGTTAAACACCCTTAAAAATAGACTGTGTCATATCCTACTAGTGTGAAAGGGTTGGTAAATATATACATGAAATCAATTCATGTTGTTAGTTCCGGAAAACTTCTGCACGCAAACAAATGATTGTTCTAAAATGGAACTATTTAATTTAAACCATATACCTATATATAGATTATTAGTATTAGATAGGGATTCTGTTTTCTCATCATAATATTGTAAACACAAATTATTATCCTTTAATTTCAAATAATAAAAATATGATTAAAATAAGGGAGAAATAAGAGTAAAGGAAGTTTGAAAATATATATTGGTGTGATTGTAATAAGATATTTACAAATGTATATATTGAATAACCCAGACGAGCACATCATGCTTTTAACTAGATAAACCAAGCAAAACAAAACATAACAAATGACTAGGATTATTTCTAAGTGGACTGAGAATATCAAACATTTATAGATGATATTTCTTTCAACAGTTATTCTTAATTACATAATGTTGCAAATATATATATATATATATATATAACAAACTAAAAAGATTTACTATCATAATATATAGATATTTACATAGTTCATGCTTGTAAGGAAGTCAGCTAACGGGGAAATAAAGCATGGAAGTTAATATTACAGTAAAGGATGAATTGAAATGATGCTAATCTCCTAGAATAGAATTTTGTTTTCTAAATGATATGTTGTTGCAACTTAACATAAATAGAAAATAGAACATTTAGAGAAAGAGAGACAAGGAGACAATGTCAATAAATAATGGGATTTTAAAAATAAATCCAAATAATAATGTAAAATGTTCATTAGTTGGAATTATTTTATTGCAAAAAACATTTTAATCTCACCAATAATTGTTATGAGTCTATTCGTAATAGCAGTAAATAAGGCTCCAAGCATGAACAGAGATCTATCATGAAGGTTGTTGGGGCAGAGAAGTACAATTCATCTAATATTTACGTAATGCGTACAGAATGGTATGGTTTAGTCAAAAGATGTTTACAAATGGGCTGAAGATGGGTTTCTGCAACAAGCGTCAGTGAAAACAATCCATCAAATAAAAGCATTGATTCTCCGATTTAAAAAAAAATTCTAACAGCAGTGTCAGTAAAGTTGACCATGGTGACAGACTTCTGGGATATGAAAAGACCCATGACTATTGATTTCCTAGGAAAAGGGGCAACTGTAAACAGTGAGTCCTATTGCCAACTCCATAGTCAAGATTTAACTTATTTATTGAATCTCACTTTCATATATATATATGACCATATATATATATATATATATATATATATATATATGTATGCACACATATACAAACAAAAACATACACATATATATGTGTGTGTGTGGATATGTGTGCATATATATATAGGTATGTGTATATCTATGTGTTTGTGTGTGACTGTATATGTGTGCATATATATATATATATATACAAACATATCCACACACACAAACACACACACACATATATATATATATATATATATATATATATATATATATATATATATATATATATATATATATATATATATATATCTAATAGTAGACATGTACTTAAGTATCTATATTATCTAAAAGTAGATATACACAACAAATGCCAGAATTACCAATACGATTTGGACTTGTGTCTTCACAATTATTTCCTGTCTTAGTATGCATATTCCACATTAGAATGAGCGCATGTATACTTGCTTCGTTCAAGCTTTTGTCCAACGTTTTTAGCCATGTGAGCTCTCTCTTTCAAATCATCTTTTTCCGAGAACCGCTGTCTTCTGATTACAATAGTGAGCATAAACTAATAGAAATCGGTAGGGACCAAAATAATAAACTCAGATGGGTTAAGCAAGGTTGGCCAGACATGTTCTATGATTGATAGTTTAGTCGCTAAGCTGTTGTAAGAAGTTACAAATCCCTCATAATAAAATATAGCCTAGAACAATACTTCTTTGAGCTAGGTCATATTTGGAAATTACAGTTTGCACATTATATATATATATATATATATATATATATATATATATATATATAAAGAGAGAGTTTTGAGTAATTCTATTACAAATATGTTGTTCTGTGTCGGCTGTTGGAGACAATCCTTTTTTTTCGGGTGAGACTAAATTAAGCATGACAGAAATAAAAGAAAATAAGAAGTAGCCAGAAAAATCTAAGAGGAATCCACTCCGTTGTCAATAACACATTTTTCCTATTTTATCACTGAAAAACATTGTTCAACTTATTTGGGTTTTTTTTTCTACTTTATTTCGCATGATGAAAATGGCGTCTCACGGCTGAAAAACGAGGCTTGTATGCAGAGTGATTGTGTAAGTTCCGGCAACCGGTAGATCTACATGTATAGTCCAAAGGCATTGCTGATAACAATGCCAGCTGAAAGTAGATCAGTGAAAAAAAAAGAGTTTGTCGAAGATTTGTGGTCAGTTTCCCGTGTTAGATTTGAGGTCATCAGCTGTATCTACATAGCCGCGACGTAGAATGTATCATGCCGGAAGAAGTTCCGAAAATCAGATTAGCACACAGTTAGAAAATCAATACAATAAATAAAAATAAGAAAAAAATAAATGAATTGCCAAGAGACAGTTTATTTAACTAAATTTCCCAGAATACCAAACCGAGTTTCTTTAGGCTCGTATATATATATATATATATATATATATATATATATATATATATATATATATGGCTGCCTTAAGAGTAATCTGGTAGTCCAGCGATTGTTACAAAATAGTTCCTTGTAAAGAAAGATATTATAATAAATGAACGCTTTAAAAGGAATAAATCTGGAGGTATTTACTTAATCCGTTCGCCACGTTCGATGTGACATAAGGGCGTTAGTATGCGACATCCAACAAGGTTCGATCTTGCCATTCAGTAGTGATTGATCTACGAGACTAGCTTGGTAACCTTCACACCACCATATAACCCCGCAGTAAAGTTTATGACTAAATTAATAAGATATTGATATACATATTTTTTCATGGCAAAGTAGGGAAATTCAAGACTAAGATTTGCAACGCCTGCCTCCTACAAGAAATAGAAAGGTGTCATAGGTTAACTTTCAAGACCAGATAAACAGAAACACATTCGAATATTGATATTCACCGTGTAAAAAGTTTAATACGTGCAAGATTGTATTTTTTTGCCTATTTCTCTTTGGAGATTACCGTAATAGTAAATGGACACGGTGAGACGGGTTCATATTCTGAATGAGGTGGTTCGCATTTCACATATCGCTAATATCATTTGGAAATTATGACTCCAACTAGTCTATCTCTAGCTAAAGGTAAATAGGAAGACAAACTGGGCTCTTTAACTTTGGTTAGGCAACCTATCTAGGAGAACTATAACTCTAAATTCAAATCAGTTAAACCATGCTTAAAAAATGTATCTTGTGTCACTTAAAAATATTGGGAATATATATATATATATATTTTATTATTTATTTAGTTTATGTTTAACATTAGGTGTATCAGAGAGCCTTTAACGGGATACGATAAATACTACCATTCTCTATGAAATAGTTTAATTATAATGCGCATATATATATATATTATATATATATATATATATATATATATATATATATAGTTGTATAATACACTGATGATGAGACCTAATGAGGTTGAAACAGCTGTACGGTGTTCCACACGTCGCACGCGTTATTTGCCGAGTTTGCTTATGCTTATTTTCAATAATTATCGAATTTTATACGATATACGCATTGTAATAGCCTTCAAAAATATAAATAATATATAATTATATATATATATATATATATATGTGTGTGTGTGTGTGTGTGTGTATGTGTGTGTGTATTGTTAATACTTAGTTACACATGTGTTTGTTTGTTTACACAAAAGGTAAAATCCAGTTGAAAACAAAATATATAAAATAATCGTTTTTTTTTTTTCAATTCAAGTCTATATTTTCATCTTCAGCTGAATATGTTCTCTTCGAATATTTGACTACCGACGAAATAGCAATAACAAACTTACATCCTTCTAAGACAATTCGGGAATAAGGCATAACTAATTTTTTTCTTCTATTTACTTATTGCAAAAGGTTTTCTTACAGTACACTCTCGTATATCAGTCACTTGCAAGCCATACAACAATCTACTGACCCCGATTGTAACCTACTCAGACATGTAATGTTGGAATCGTAAATATATTTCATTATTCTTTGCTTTCCTGCGCTCCCTGGGGCAAGTGACCCTCAATGAAAGTGTAGAGCGTTTAGGAATCAAGCAAAAAGGTCAGAAAGGAGTGTAGTATATATATATATATATATATATATATATATATATGCTATAATCCTTCACCTTTCACATAGATGTGGATATGTTTATATAAATATATTTGTGTGTGTATGTGTACATATCTGTATAAATATGTATAGCACAATACACAGACGTACGTATATATGCAATTATATATAGGCACGGGTAAATTTTATGTGTGCGGTGCATTTAATGTAAGTAGGATTGTAGACGAGAAAATAAAATTAGGTTTCGTATCATTTTTTTTTTTAAATATTTAAATATTTCTTAAATTATGTAATGATTAACATTTCATTTGCCTAAAATTTGTAGTTTAACAATTTTCCCTTTATTTATTTTAATAAATAATCTTCAATGCACGTCAATCAACTGTTTATATATGTGGGTATGCATATACATTTACACATGGACCTGAGTATACATTATTTTTATGAGAGTCTTTATTCACATAAAAGTACAGTCTGCGGAATGGACTATTGTCTATATCAGCCGAACTGCCAGGGAATCTATCCTCTTTTCGTTAGCGCTAATGCCGGGGGATTTGTTGCTGAGGTAGAGCACCACGCCTACCATCAGCTCCCATATCATTTACCGCACAGATCATAATACCCTAGCTATACTACTCATATTCTGATTTAGTGGAGACCGATATCAAATATGAAACCTTCTCATTTCTAGGCTGATGTTCTACGGACTGAGCTAAACCGGTCCCTTATTTACACACATACTCCAGCATATTTAACTGTAGACAATCCCCACTGATTTAACGACTTCAAGACAAAATAGCCGTGACTCTAAAAGCCATTGAAATTTAAATCTTGCATCACTCTCTAACGTGTATTAATTGATAATATATAATCCTACACATTGTCTTCTCCAGTCTATAGTCGTCTACCTTAGAATAGACGTTTCTGTATTTACTTAAACCTTTTAAAGTCCGTGTCAGTTGATACATGATAGTTCCTATATGTACGTCTAGGCGGGAAAATCGGGGCCTATTGTGCTTACTCACTAGGACAAATCCGGTTTAAGCATGCCCAGAAGACAGTTCATCTCTCGTGCGGTTACAGACTCTTAAGTATAGATAGCGAAAACTTCTCATCGCTGAATAACGGCGTGTGCGTGCATATACTAAGATGTTACGTTCAGATGTACACTAATGTTTACACTGGATACATTCTTAAAATCTTTCGAATTTCTAAACCTATTCGTTATCGCTGCTTTATAATCGACTATCTTGCATCTTTTACGTTTTTTTACTTAAAGTTACTGAACAGGGTTGCTCAATTCTAACAAAGAATAGTTACACAGATGGCAATATATATAGGTCTCAAGATCTCATGTGTAAACAGTCACAGTTAATGGTGATCTTTTGGCAAAAAAGTAAATAAATATACATTCATTCATACAAGCACACGGATATATATATATATATATATATATATATATATATATATATATATATATATATATGTGTGTGTGTGTGTGTGTGTGTGTGTGTGTGTGAGTGAGTGTGTGTAAAGTGTTTAGACAAATAGGAATATTTATTTGTAATTATTCTCAACTAGTTTCGAACATAGGTTGTAGTCATGAGAAAAGCTGTCCGAATAAAAGTTTTTGTATAAAAGAATTAAACTACTTTTTAAGATACGGGTGGAAAAATTAACTGGTTATGTAGCATATTTAATTTCTGTATAAAAATTATTGGTTTAAAAGTGTTTTTAACAGATTACGATATAAAATATGCTATCAGCCACCTGTGATCTAACCATTGAAGATATTTGTTAATTATGGACAAGGTGTGTTTAACATTACCCATAACTATTTTAGCCAGATGTTTAACTTACACATACACACACACATTATATATATATATATATATATATATATATATATATATATATATATATATAATGAATGAGAAAAGTATTAGCATATGAAGGTGCTCAATGTTAAAATAGCAGAGCAGGTTTACAATCAAATATTATATATTATGGATTCAATATCCTGTAACTAAAGTTTCATGCTTACAGACGGTCAAAATGTTAAGATTTAAAAACGGAGGATTGTTTAGCATTTACATAACGTGAAGCGTGTTCACGCGATGGAATGTTATACAATTAATGTTTTTGTTTAACTGTGGCTTGTTTAGCGTTTATATAACGTGAAACTTCAGTTACGTAATATTAATTCCATAATATATAATATTTGAGTGTGTGTATATTCCTCCTCACGAGCAAGATGTAACACACGGTCAGTTTCTTGAGCGGAGTTTAAAAAGTTTGAATTCAGTTTTTCATCTCCAATACCGGTTGCCATCTCAAGGTTGTATAGCTCAGTATGCCCTACTATATACTCATATTTTGATGGAGGCTTGTTGGATGCTTAAATTTTGCCAATTATGTGAAATGCAACCAGACTCGTCCTGGATTTAAACTCCTGTTTCCGAGTACAGTTCCTACGATGATACTTCCTACTTTTACGTCACATCTCCAGATATTTTTTTCATTTAACTTAAAGATGTGTTTGACAAATGAGCTTAAATTAATGGTTTATGTTTCTTGGATAGGGTAGAAAAGATTTTTTAAATATACAAATAAAACACCCAAAGAGGCGGTCGAACATGAGAATATATAGATGTGAAAATAATAGAATGCACTTTTCTATGTAATTTTAAAAGGGGTACATTCAAGTGTATGCTATTGTTGCTCGTTTATTTGATATTAGAAGCACATATTTCATGTATGTATATATTATTTGTTTCTTCCAACTCTTTGAATCTAGTGATTTGATTCGAAATATATGGTTATTGGAATGAACTGATAAATAAACATATGTTTTATGGTAGAGATTTACCACAATTAGACAAGCCATCACCAAACATTTAATATCAGAGAAATCTTGTAACTCAATGAAATCCTTCTGACACCCCCCTCTCTCTCTCATATATATATAAATATATATAATCAAAGGTATGGAAATGTTAAGGGTAAATATACCCCATTTCGTAGGTAAATAGACGCGTGTGTGCAATTAAGCAAAAACAGGTTATCATAACGATATATCCTCTTAGTAACACACATAATTACGAGTGAGAAGACGATTCTCTCTCTCACTCTCTCTCTCTCTATCTCTATATATATATATATATATATATACAGTAGCGTGTACACCCCGACCATATGATGAAGAAAGCAGACAAAAGTGTGAGACAGCGTATAATTCGAAAATGAAGTGAATAATGAATGCAAGTCTTGTGTACGCAATTATATCTTCAACCAATCATGAAATTAATATAAAATAATAAGGGTGGTGCAAGTGAACTACGCCTCGGGTTAAAATTGTTAACGATCCCAGCTCACCTTACAGATAAGTATTAATATAATGCAATTAAGTTAATATGTTTTCACTTTCCGAAATGCTATCATACGGTCGTTACTTTCAACATAATTGCGCGACTGAATGGATGGAATAAATGCACATAGTTGCTCAAATTAACAAGGGAATATATCTTTATAAAATATATCTAGTTTATAAAATGATGTCGTTTTTATTGGTAGCTGTTATTTTTATGTTTGTCCCGGTAGCTATTCAATCAATATAATTAAATAATTACCGTTATTAGTCGGATATATTGTCAGTTTAGTATTTCCTTTGCAAAAGAAAATGTAATAGGGAAATATTTAGAAGTATTTCATGTCTAAATGAGATACGTCAAATCTATTCCCTCTTAGACATGATTTAATACCCCCCCATATATATATATATATATATATATATATATATATATATATATATATATATATGCGCGCGCGTGTGTTAATGAATGCGAGTGTTGTATATATGGACATATAAAATCACAGAAATATTTCGCAATAAATAGACAAGATTTTACATCAATTTTTCTTAATTTGAAAATATGAAAATTTACATGAACAAATAATATATATATGTGTGAGTGTGTGTTATTCGTGTTGTGTGTGTGTTTTATGGCTGTGTACATTCATGTCTTTTTCTCTTTGTATACATACCACTGAGTGCATGTATACGTCTAAATGCATGTCACTCTGTATCCATATCTTCGTGTGTGTGTGTGTATGTCTCTATATGTGCGAGGGCTTTGTGCACAGCTTAACTAACGGTTATCATTACGAAAAGGGAATTTGGCAAGCAGAGTCAAAAAGCTCACGGGCGTTATTTCAGTTTCCCTTTGCATGAATAATGTTGGAAATATCTTAATCTATTTACTTCCTTAGAATCTATGCGTAACAAAAAATGTAAACTATGCTTTCCGCCCTTGGCAGGACAAAACGGTGAAGGGATAGTTAACTGACTTATAACACACCGTCTATACGTCAGGGGCAACTATGGTAGAATAAACACCGTTACTGCCTAAGTTGTCTAATAGCCGTGGCAGTGGCAACTTTTGGGAGGGAAAAATGTTCGTATTTGTATATATCTTCATGTCAAGAAATGATTGTAATAGCTAGTGAACACAAAAAATCATATTTAGAAAATCCCAAATTTTCGTAGAAATTCAAATTATGCATAGATTTAATGTATTGTGAAGCGAGTGGCACCTTCTAGTGCTCGGTGACATGGCGACCGAATGCTCTCTCTCTCTCTCTCTCTCTCTATCTCTCTCTCTCTATATATATATATATATATATATATATATATAATATATATATGTGTGTGCGCGTCGGTGTGATGGTTGAATATAATACCTCTAATCTGATAAAGTGTTAAAATAATTACTATGGCGTAATTCTGATTTTCATTAGAATAAGAAGGAAACTGCTGGTGAATTAAAGATACTTGCTATCGGATATATTTTTGGTATCAATTATATTAACTACTACTACTGTTACTTCTACAACTAGTAGTAATACTAATTCATTGAATATATTACGGAAGACATTTGTGAAGTTAAAAACATTTTAAATAATTATGACAAAATGTACAAATGTTTGAAAATAGAAATAATTCTTGAAAATCAATGTTTAATCAATCGAAACATGGAGTTATTTTGTTGGATATCAGAGAAGCCATTTTTCTATTCATTCATTCTAATTTCTTTGAAGTTCAAAAAATGCAAATGTACGTTGGAAAAATGACTGATGATTTTTCCATGCTAAACATGACAAACTTTGCAACACCCGTATATGCTTTCTCCCCGCAAAATAGCGAAATATATTCAATATTTCTTTCATCGTCTACTACTTTGTTTTGATGATGTGACATAACCGACTGTTGTTAGCAATATTCCTTAATACACCATGGAATAAACATGTTTGATTCCCAAACCGTTGACAAACGAAAATTGATTTTTTTTCTTTTTGATAAATTCATACAAATAACCATGTTTAGATACACGCACGTGTCCCCACGGTTACAGGTATGTACACACGCATACGTTCATATAGATTTAATATTAATACACCATGAATTTACCAATTAAATGTTTTTGTAGTATGAACCGAGCGTTTCTTCAATGCAACCTCTACATTAATTAGGACGAATTCTGATCGGGGCAATTTTTTTTTCTTTAGTTGTCACGAAAGCACCAACTATTTAACTTTTCAAAAATCATGGTGTACCAAATATAACGTGATGTGAATTCACGATTTGTCGTAAATTGAAGTAAAAAAATATATATAAATAGTCTTCGGCGGCTCGGTTTGCTCTTCGAATAGAAAATTTCACAAAACCCATAGTTTTACACGTGTGTAGAAGAAT
>CM042139.1:146751117-146801117 GCA_023376005.1 Doryteuthis pealeii
TTATAGGTAAACAAGTACACTTAAGTGAAAATCCTGAAGAATACTGTACTTACTTATACAGAATATGCATTAAATTACGATTACCTCCTAAACATATATATATATATTGTTTGTTGCGAGTCTGTCTATAGATAGGTAGACAGTTAAGAACATATAACGATCGATAAATGTAGATTAGTACATTAGATACCTGCAAACAAACACACACATATATATATATATATATATATATATATATATATATATATATATATATATATATATATATATATATTATCAAATGGAATTCGTTTCCAATCTTTATCAAATGCAATTACTTTTGTGTTAGCAATTCGATCCTATAAATGCTGATATGATGAAAGCTCGCTTTTACTAAGAGCAGGAAGTTGTTAAACGATTTCTGCTCTCATACATCTGGATGTCATTAAAGATGGATAATTTTTCGCTGCTAATATCCATTAGCAGTTATCTTCCCTTTACTTTTGTATCATTATATTCTGGTGTATTCACGATTTCAACATAAGTAGTGCAATAATTGTTTTGCATGAAGCATATTCGGTCTGAAGGTTTCTCAACATAACCCTGTTCATATAATGTTTACTTAATAAAAACGAGGAAAAAAATGTCTTCGGGCTACAAATAACTGTCAAGAAAGAAATGGAAAAGGAGAATGTGCACAAAAAAGTGAATGAAGGGATTCAAAAAAGGGGGGTATATATAGTTATAAAGCTAACGCATTAAATAAAATTGCTTGAATTTTTATGTATTCATATATACAAAAATAATCTCTCTACATTTTACGTAAATATAAGTTTTCCATGACTTACTGTAACAGCAACAAAGTATTCAGAAATTATCTGTTGATACATACCTGAAATGGAAAAGAAAAAGGCGTTTTAGAATTATAATTTAAAATCAAACGTCATTGCTAATATTTATTTAACGATTAATACACTTAATGAATCGTATACGTATTTGTGGGGTATATATATATATATATATATATATATATATATATATATATATATATATATAAATTATAGATATAGATAGATAGATAGAGTGAGTGAGTGAGGTAGATTAAAATATCCAATAGATAGGTAAGTTAGGGATGCTTTTATATCCTCCCAACATACACAATGCAAGTCCCTGCAGATGCACATCTATAGATTTATACAATGATTATTTCAAATCCGTTAGCGAGGTCAATGTAAAGTAATTAATAAACTAAGTATAAACGGAACATAGTTTCACTTCCATATATATATATATATATATATATATATATATATATATACATGCATAAACGGAGTGTATTTGTGTGAGATTGAGCTTGAAAGTGGGCATTTGTGTGCTTTATCCAACTCTATATATCCGTGTAAAATTAAATTGTTCTATACTATGTGACTTTTAGGCATACGCAAATTTAATGTTATTTGTTTGTTAGATTATTTTAACGGCTCGTCTACCTATCTAGGGTTATTCTATGCTTAGTGGTTAGGAAATCGTATCCCTGGTACATTAATATTTACATTTTTGTATAGTTATTTCTTAAGATTTGTTTTGTAGATGGTCCTGTCAAATAAAAATGATTTTAAATAGATCTATTTGACCTATTGAAGGGATACTAACTGTAATTACCATTCCGAGTCAGACCTTGGATTAATGACAATGAAGGAATTACTCCACACTTCCCAGATATCCAGAATTAGAGGCAGTTTATTTTCATACCCAGCACACCTTTTTTGTGGGGGCTATGATGATATCACCACTTTACAGGGAATTTAGTTAAGTTTTCTAAGCCTCGCCGACAGGGCCTAATTCTGAATTTGGCGAGACAACATTCATTTGCTAAACATCATTTTCAATTTACATTTAAGATCTCATAGTTGATAAGACTATATTAACAATTAATTAGTGTAAGCTTCAAAAGCATAAACACCAAATTAATACATTCTCCTTTGAGTAAAAGCGTTTAAAGAAAGAGAAATATAAATTGGATACTTCTGAATCGATAAAGTGTTCGCAGAATTTCTCATTCATAGAAAAAGTGAATAAACTAATTGTCGTCTCTCTTAAAAGTCAATTGATTTTCGGTAAAGGTTAAAATATAATAATCAGAAAAGCACTTTAGCTTTTAATATGATCTGACTGAGATTTGATGAAGTAGGTCGGAATGTGTGGGTGTTTACTCTAATTGGCATCAAGTGTTGGACACACAGGTCGGATATTTCTATTGACAGTTTCTTGATAAAATGAAGGGTTGAAATTATAGACAGCTATATATAAACTTTTTTCTCACCCTACCCAAACCCAGAAATGAACTCGACCGAATGATGTATGTTACACACAGTAAATAAGGAGATAAGTTATATAGTGTGTATAACTGTGTCCGATATGGAACGAGTGCATGATTTAATTCAAATTTCACCAGGGAATTTTTGAGGGGGATAAAAATATGGGCCAATCTAGCTGCGAGTTAGCAAAGGCTTCAGATGTTTTCTTCAGAAAATGCTGATAAGTAATATCTAACTTCAAGGAATATATTGGCACAGGTAAATTGCTGAGGTCTATTGTTAATGCAAGAATAGAACTACTGCTGCCTTGCCAATATGTAATATCAACGAGAAAGAAGATTAAATACAAAATCAATGATATTGTTGTACAAAAGCTACACACACACACACACACACACACACACATATATATATATATGTGTGTGTGTGTGTGTGTGAGGGAATATTGAAATAATTCTGGCGGAATATAGAAATGTAACTAAAAAAAATATTCCAAAGGATGAACTTATTTGGAAGGTTTGTCAACGATCAAAGAAAATATCTACCTCAGGTTAAACAACCTAATCATCCAATTGTCCTGATGAAGGTATTATGAAGAAGCCGACACTTTTTAACGTCGACTAACGTCCCCGTCTACAAATGAATTCATTCATAAAAACAGATTGTTATTTTCTTATTATATATATATATATATATACGAAATGCCCAAAAATTCGGGCTTTCACACATATAAGCATATATATATATATATATATATATATATATATATATATATATATATATATATATATATATATATTATATATATATAATTCGACGCTGTGGTCTATTCTTGTTATCAGCCGGACACCAAGAAAGCTTATGCCCTTTTCGTTAGCACTAAACCAGGTAGACTGCTTTTGGTGAGGTGGACTTCCGCACATACCGTCAGCTCCCCATTTTACCGCAGGTATTATACATTATTAACTGTGCTATTCTTATGCCGGTGGTCAGTAATGAACCTGAAACCTAATGATTCCTAAGCAGATGGACTATATATATATATATATATATATATATATGTGTGTGTGTGTGTGTGTGTGTGTGTGTGTGTGTGTGTGTGTGTGTGCGCGTATCTGTTTTAATCGATTTAACACACTTTTCACTTAGGTTGTTGAAATTTGATATATTTTAGATAGTAGTGCATTGTGGAAATAATGAGTGTTTCACTAACATTTGGTGAAATTCCGAAATCTGATATTCCCGCATAGTTAAACGGTATCATTCATTTTAAAGAAAGAATAAGGGATATATTTTCGAAAATGTAAATTTCTCAGGTATTGATTTATTCAACTCATGTAGGTATTTGAAAATTTATCGCAGGCGAGAAAATCTTAAATCTATCATAATTTAAAACTAAATAATGAAGGTGTGTGATATATTGTGAAAAACAATCATTACCTGAGAGCTAGCTTTATTTCTTTTTATATTAGAGATGATTTTTGTTTCATGAATTGTATATGTGCGTCTGTATGACAAATATATTTTACTAGATATTTTTTTAGATTCTTTATATGGCGCACCTAAATTTAAAGTGTAAAATAAATGTAGAACACCCACATGTTATATATATCATGTGTGTTTTCTACATTTATTTTACACTTTAAATGTTACATAAATGTAGAATACACATATATTATGATCAGATCCCCATGATATTTTTACCAACCATCCCTATCGGATATCGCTTTCCCCGGCATGTCTTCTGCACAGCATTCAGAATCCATACAGATGATGCATGGGGGTATTTTCTAGTCGATCTGCACTGGTGTGTCCATGTGTAGGTGACCAGAGGAGAACATTATGAGTCCGTTCTTGCAACTCCAACAGTGCTCAGCATCTTTTTTTCGTTTCACTTCTACGGTTTGTGTGATAGATTTTTTCTTCTAGAATGTTGCTTCCAAGACATGTCCAGAACAGTAAGCAGCATCATTTAGTAGCTTATATATATATATATATATATATATATATATATATATATATATATATAAAATAATATATAAGTTTATTTTCAGCACTGCTAGGGGATTTCCAATACTTGTTGAAATTGCCATATACCTTAATAGGAAATCGAGTTTATTTTGTGTCATACAAAGAAAGATATTCGTCTTTTTTACGTCAGTAACTGAAAACCATAGATATTTCTTGGTGAGACCAAATGACTGGGAGTACGCTATCAAATAAAATATGTTTTATTTTTATTTATTTTGTTTACTCGGCAGAATAGTGAAAGCACACAATTACATTAGATGTCTATAAAGACGACTAACATGATTTCATCCAACAGTTCTTGGCTTGCTAACATAAAAATGTTATTCGATAGGATCTGATTTCATGAATTGGAATCTGTAATTTCTTTTCTGTTCGTCTGTGTGTTCCCCTGAGATCCATGTTTGCTTCTAAAAGTAAAACATAACAACAAATAACACACTGCCATTAAAGCAATAAATAAATGTTACTCTTGAAGGAGATTCTTACAATTCATCGGCCGTCTTTCTTGGATTTAATGAAATCAGTCCTTACTTCTAAAGTGATTTATAAATTCTTTCACTTATAACAATCAGGATCAGGTCTTATTTATTTCCCGGATTTTAATACTTTTAGCTATGTTATACGTCTTTCGAAAAGCATGACATCCATCTTTATAAATTATTACACTTGTTTGGTTTCAGTTATTTCATATTTCCTATAAAACGTGGTGTAAGGATTGACAAACTAGTCAAAGAGGCCATTGGTAGTAAATCCAATTATAACTGGGCTCCAGGTATCTCATGCTTTGTGCTAAAATAGACTAAACTTAATGCTACATAATGAATAGGCATAACCAATCATTTGTATAATGGGGTGTAGTTATCATATTAAATGTAACCCTAAGTAAACATGCAGAAAATAAACATACTTTTAATACAGACACTTTGAACCCAAGTTGAATTAAAATGCGGATCTGATTGGTTGAAGGATGCCAAGTGACCAGTCGATTCTATGAGAAAGTAAATTTAGTTAACTCGGTGTCGAGCAAACCGCCATGTTGTGCAGACTCATGTTTTGAGTGTACTACAAGTTCACTAAGCATATATCTTTTAATGAATTTATTGCCAGAATGTTTTTATTCTTAATCCATTTTCCATTCATTCAAAATTCTATGCAACTGTATACTTGCCTCTTACAAACGTATTCTTGGCCATATAACCTAAAAAACCTAATAAAAAAACAGTTAATCACATAAGCGAATGCGACACTCGGTGCGGTAGACTAGGCTCGACTGGGTGAAAAAGATGATCAACTAGAAGTTTTGTAAGAAATTGAATTTAGACTATACTACCAAATTGTATATGTACAAACCAGAATCCGACATAGAGAATGAGAGATATACATTTCTCTAGGATTTTAAGATGTAAACGGATCACCTAATTCCATCGTAAGTGTATGTATTTAATCAACCTGTTACGTGCACCATGAAGGACTACGTCATTTTTAGCCGTTTTCCTTCTAGCCAGGCGGCCGTACATAACTATTTACCTGGAATGGGGGTGGAGACACAATTACCAAAGGCAATATCGCGAATTGTCATAGTATAAATTATCTGAAATTGATTTCCAGCCTTATTCAATCAAAAATACAAATTCTAATCCAATTTACTAGTCTGATTTGTTTATGTCAACACTTCTAAATTATCATAATCTTAAATGGTCTTTAAAACCATAATTTCTTTTTCAACAGCCATACATTCCATTCAGGCTTACGGTCTTTCCTTTTTGCGCTGAGTGATTCTTTCCGCTTGAATAATTTCTACTTTAATGAAGACGTCATCTCCAACCCAAAAGAAATAATCCGGTGAAGGACAAAGTTCCCAGTGCAAAAATTGCATAATTTCCGTTATTGATCGGCTGTGAAATAATACACACAGCATTCTCATTGGCTTAACCGCCTTGTTGCAACGCTGACATATTGTGAGGTTGCTAATAAGATTCAAACCTAAGACGACTTAAAATGGTCGTTAAATTAATCAAGTTAACTTACAACAAGTAGGCAATGCAATCATTCTGCTGAACTAGACGATACGAATATTGAATTTATTTACATGTCTGATCACACAAAATAAAGTCTGGACTTTGTTGTTTTCAAGGTTTTCAACTGTTTATCTTATTCAGTATTATTTATAATATGTTTAGAATAATTCCGTTATTCCGGTTTGAAACATGATTATTTTGCATGAATTGTAGTTTCAAAGAAGTAACTGGTTGAATTTCACATCCTCTCAATTCCTCAACACATACAATGCATGAATTATTTTTTTAATAATTTAAAATGTAAATAAGATTTTTTTCTTAATATCAACGAACAAAATTAATTTTACAATTTACTTTACATTCGTTTAAAATCATATTGATTATATGAAAATGTATCTTGGTAAATACTCTGTTAGAACCAATCTTCAAGTAAAATGAAATCATGTACTTTAATGAAAGTATCGAGTTGAGGTTTAATATTTAAAAATGTGGTTAAAATTTACAATTTGATTATTTACGATTATTCAATTAAACTTTAAAAATAGGATTGATGGGAACATTCTAAAAAATGATCACAAGGAAATCACAGAACACTAACACAAAGTTAATTGCTACATATTTACCAGAAATACATTTTGAAATAAGTTGAGATTTTGTCTGATTGATTATAATGACATGTCATCTTGTCTACAATTATTTTATGCTTGAATGTTAAGGAATCAGGTTTATCGCATGTTCATATTTACATTTATTATGTTATTCCTTCCTGGAGTATTGATTTGCACACAGTCCTATCCAATACAAGCAAATTGCAAACATATATATTTGACCAATAAATGGGACCCTAACAGGTACCATTACTCACGATCAAATTGGACTCAGGAGTAATGGAATTGAAGGAATACCTTATATTCCCCAGATCTCCAGAACTGTACCTTCCCCATCAGATGCAAGTTAGTCTCATACCGTTAACACCTTTTTTATAGGTCGTACCCCTCTGTGGGGGATACATTTAGTGTTTTCTAAACCCTACTGACAGAGCGTACATCATGGGTAAATAATTAAATCAATAGCCAGAATACATAAATCTATGAAATCTAGAACAACAAAAATAATTGCAATACAACTTAAAATTTCTCGTTAAATTCTATTAATTTCCCACTATTTTAAAGACTGATTCTTCCGTATCAACTTTATAAATATATATTTACAAGCATGTTAAGATAAATTGAAATGCTTGAATGTTCATATAAAGTCAATATGCAATATTCGATTGGCGCTGTGAATTTTATATTAATCTGAATAGAAGTTCCATTGATTTTGGCTGCTGATATACAACAATCAAAAAGTATGATATTAGAAAGAACAAGTTTACATTACATGTTAAAAGAAACATTCATTAAAACTAATTATAACAAACTATAAATGGTAAAATAATTTCTTCCTCGGTTTTAAGAGGTGTAAGATTTATAGCTTACGTGATATTTAGTGAATAATATTAATTGTAGATATAAATGAGAATACGATAAGAAAAAAATATCTCAGTGATTCTTATGTATATTTATATTAAGCAGGTGTCCATTTTTTACATATCTATTCAAGAGATGAGAAAGTGTGCTATTGAATGGTATCATTTCTAAAATGAACTTGGCAAAGAAATGATAATAGACAAGTTAGATAAGACAAAGGAATGTTAATCTATTGAAGAAGCTTTCGCAGTAAAACAAACAAAAAAAGAAATACAAGTAGTTCTCCAATGATTAGAGCACACACACACACGCATATATATATTATATATATATATATATATATATATATATATATATATGGTTTGAGCTAAGTTTGGGTCGTAAATAGATGAGATCAACACCAAAGCTTCAGGTGCCAAAAAAGAGGAGGTATTATGATTTGGGCTGTTATTATTAGAGGTATCAGGGATGGAGAGTACCTGACGGTACTAACATAACCACACATGCCTATATAGCCCATCCTCATAAGCTCCTGGAATCTTACCGAAAGAAACCAATGAATCATCTTCAAGAGAACCATCATATTTATTCAAGAAAATGCTCCTTCGCATTTTGCACAAAAACTACGGAGCACATGTATGAATTAGACTTCTGTTGATCAATGACCGTAACACCTCTTTTCTATTTTCGAACATTTCAAGTTTTACGAAGTAAGTCTATATACATATTGTCATCATTCTCTGATGATTTCATTAAATTCCATTTGGATAGGATAAAACAGTGTCCCCTCATTAATAATCTTAAATGAGATAATCTTCATAGAATGACTGCTATTTACACAGTAGCATTGCAACCAACAAAGCCTTCATCAGATGATGACTCTGGGTTCAGGCATGATTTCGGGGCCGAAGCATCATTACCACTAACCCAGAGCTCCCCAGCAGTATCTCACGATACCACTAGACTTTGTCGGTTTGATGTCACAATGTAGGATTGGCATATCCACGCTGATGCGGTTAGAGCTTTCTCTCTTTTTTATATATTTCCTCTTGTCTGGTGAAGAAAGTTTAGACCAAAATGCCAAGGTTGATTTGGTAATAAATCCCCTGCATCCGACTTCGATAGGAAGTACATATAGATACACACACATTATATATATATATATATATTATATATATATATATATATATATATATATATATATATTCCCTTTACTAAAATTTCAAGAATGTCGATAGGCAGCAAAATTGCATTTTATTTTGCTGCCTGTCGACATTTTTGAAATTTTAGTAGGAATGTTGTTGTGGCTTTTAATATGTAGTGTATATTTTTACATTTATAAAGCATCGGACACTTTTGTTATAAATTTAACTCATTATATTATTATGATACACATGCACACATATATACCTAGTTATATGTATGAATATATTGCCCGATATAGTTTTTCGTTAACGTGTGTGTATATTTTTTCTGAAAGAAAGTTATAAAAACTGGCAAAAATGCACGATGAGTGTATTTATTCTAATGCTGGACATTACCAAGTATTTTCTCCAGCCAGCAATCATGTTTGATATCTTAATCTACTGATACTGACAAGGAACATTTCATAAGTGATGATACAAGCGAAAAGGTACGGATAGAAACGGAACATCTAATAGATAAGTAAACGGTGTTTAAAATGACACTGTAAGTGGCTGGTAAGATATTTTCTGTAAGCAAACTAACATTATTTACTTTGTATTTATGTGTGACAGTGATACTGAGATAGATTGAAAGGAAAATCAGCCATTTATTCATCATCGTGTTTTATCTTAGTGAATGAAGATTTAGGGGGTGGTCTACATTGACAGCAGCCATGTTTGTGGCCGATAAGATCTATGCGGGGGGGGGGCACTGTGGAAGAGGCTGCAGCTGAAGGTCTGGTCACGGTTTGATTGCTTCGAGTTATGGTTCTTCGTCCTAAGCATTTAGTCCTTTAGAGTGGCCGGGTTTTAGCATGGTTAGCTGTAAGAGGTCAGGCGTCAGGGTTCTCCGCCATAGGGAGCCTATGTCGTCTATCGTGATGGCCAGTAAATAGATCGCTGTAGAGTGTGATCTTGTTCAGGTGATGATTCCATATCCTGTAGACGAGCCATGTCCAGCGTAGTTGGAATTTTTGTAGCATGGCCATGATGCTGTTATAATACTAGATTTATTTGGCAAAATGTACAGAAGCATTTGTCATCTAATAAGAATCAAAATCACTAGAATAGTCTGCTAGCTCATTAAAAATTGTCCAACTCAAGTTACTCATCTTCAGTCACCCGTTTCTCTTAATAATAAACGAACCTAACCAAGGAGATTTGTTTTCTGTTGGATTCTTAGCTGAAAGATACGAAGAAATATTAGAAACAGCAGTTGCATTATAAACAGTTTTTTTTTTTTTTTTTTTTTTTTTTTAATGAACTGGTCAAATCCTTGACAGTCAAATTAATATTCCTTGAAGGACAAGTCACAGATTGCACTAACCAATAAACAATTATGCCGCTCAGT
The DNA here is from genome assembly GCA_023376005.1 of Doryteuthis pealeii. Classification (NCBI taxonomy): domain Eukaryota; kingdom Metazoa; phylum Mollusca; class Cephalopoda; order Myopsida; family Loliginidae; genus Doryteuthis; species Doryteuthis pealeii. The sequence goes on from CM042139.1 coordinate 146,761,468, forward strand.
TGTTCTGTGAGAGATTGTCTTGGCAACAATTTATTCTAATCGAAATTTGTAGCTTCAGTAATAACTTCAGAATGATTTACATACATACAAGAGGTTTATAACTGCAAGAAAAACCCGTCTCAGTTAAAAGTAACTTTGGCATTTTTAAGGTTTAGAATTATGCTCGCATTTCAATGTTTTGTACGAATGATTAAAAAACATCAATGCGTTGGGGTTAATACAGAATAATGATATATTCAAGTAATATATTTCGTAGCTCAGATGGTAGAGCAGCTTACTTTATCCCATGCTTCACAAGAAAAATGGATTTGGAATCGAGTATCAGCGTAATATGCCAATGGGTTCAGAATAAACAATGGTTAATTTACAATCTAAAGCAACTGAACTACTACTGATAGAATGCCTAGTCAAAGAATATAATCAAGAGGAAAGCATGAGTGTAAAATTACGACAAACTGAAACACATTTGTCGCCATCCATTCAGAATAATTTAAGATGAATTCGGTTGATTAGTATATTGTAATTTGAATTCGATTTGTTGATTTTCTAACTGCATGTCACCCTGCCTATGGTTACTTTATGATTAGAAGTTAAAGAAACGCGTTTGTTATACGTTTATATTGTTATTTTTATATAGTTTTTACGAGTTTTATTTTTTCTTCAAGACGGTCCCTATCAAATACGAATTATTTTTATAATATGTCACTTGAGATTACAATGACAGTGATTATTTCATTCATGGTTCGTTTACTGATTGATTTCTTGATTAATTTTAACACCATGTAAATCCTTCTTATGTCCAGATGTTAGGGAATCTCGTTTATTCTTCGTGCATATTTAATGTTTTATATAGTTGGTTCTTAAGACAGTAACAGGTACTAACACTCCGATTTATAGTAAAACTGGATATAAAATGTAATTAAGTTGCACTGCACCGTCCCCAGATCTACTAAACAGGGGTCTCTACGTTTAGATGCAGTTTAGTGCCATACACCTTTTCTCGGTGGAGAATGGTGTACTTCTCTTGTATTATCAAATATAATATCCGTATATTTAATTATATTAATGTGTGTGTGTTTGTGTGTGTGTGTGTGTAAACGGAAACGAATAAATATATATTTATGTAAGTGTAGATACATCAGTTTTACGTGTAAAATTTATTAAGCATTGCTTAATTTTAAATTTTGGTAAGACCTAAAATTCAATTAAGTTAGAGTACGTATTTTGTGATAGCAATATTTATTTGTGTGCGTGACGTGTGGATTCCACCCTATATGTAAGACTTTCATAATCGAAAAAGTTACTTATATTGACGCATTCATTAAGAGAGAGGCGTGTGAAAGACTCTTCATTGAACACGTGGAAATAGTCTGACCAGCAACAGTTGTATTGATTCGTGCTGAAATTCATCAAACTCTCTTCCATTCCGAGACCAGAATATTTATTTTTATTCCTCTATTCTACTGACAAATAGTACTCAACTGACACTAATTGAGAGGCTGTGTTTTTTTTATTCCTCATTAATTATAATTGTATACCGAGTGTTCAAGATTCTGTGAACATATGCGTGAAAAAAATCAATTAAAGTAGGTAGAAGCACGAGGGGATGGGTCTTTATTGTAGGAAAAGTAGCAAATTTTATAATATATGGTTTTAAATTTTGCACGATAAAATCTACATTGCAAAGATTAAGCACTAAAATATGATGACCTACTCACACAGTGCGTGAAAGCCAAGAGACTGAAAACATTTATATCGGATCACTTAAAGGATTATATATATAATATATATATATATATATATATATATATATATATATATATATATATATATATATATATGTGTGTGTGTGTGTGCCTTTATACATATATAAAATCTGAAATATGTTAACTCAACTCTGAAATTACATGCATTTGAAAAAATACGATACTTTAAGCTTTTAATGCTTCTGTACTGACCCGTATCTAAGCCTCTTTATCATTTGTGAAAAATATTTTTTATAACGATTTGTTCCTTCAGTATATATATATATATATATATATATATATATATATATATATATATATAATGAAGACAACAATGTCTCCTCTTTAATGTATTTTGATAGTTTCATTGAAAAAATTCAAAAGAGCTCATTTATAGATTCATCTATTTAATTAAAACTTTTCTTTTCCATTATGACGCAAATTCGTCTAGTCGTTCATTAACCGAGATTTATTCTCACCAATAATAATCATAAGATGACACATAGTCAAATGGCAAAAAGAAACAAATGCAAAATGGTTTACAGAGGATCATCAATTTGCTCTATTGCAGGCGCCCGAGAGTGTTTCTACTTTTTACAGAGGGACACCGGTTTTCCCTTTTACGCTGATGATGGTAGGGTACTCTGAGAAACGAAACATATTTTAATGATCGTCTAGTGGTTTAAAAATAACTCTGAATCAAGAATATAAATTCTTTCATCTTTATATCGGATTTATGGTGTGATTTGTTTTTTTAATTTCTGGAAAGCCTCTTGATTCTTACAAACGTTTATTTAATTTTGCCACAATTAGGAAACAGGAATGCTCCGTCGGTCTAATCCACTACCCTATACTTGCTAGTATGCTTCCCGGCTAGTTTTCTACCGATTGAGTATATGGTCTCATCCTGTGACTACACCCCTGTCCATACGGACACAATTTTGGAAACATCTGTCCGTAATAACAGATAACCATTAGACTATCCATGGAATACAATAGACTTATACATAACAAACAGATTTGTCTAACCATAAATAATAACCTATCAAACAACAATCCCGATATCATCAAGAGTAGAAGCCCACTACTGATATCGGGTTGCAACGGTATTATCAACAATACGACTGGATTAGTTTTTAGTTTTCAATATTCGTGCCAGTTCTTTATTATATATCCACGTGAGAGTTTTAGTATATTTTCATCGCCTGGTTATTATTTCTATTTATTGTCGTATAACGTTATAGCCTCAGGATGAATTCCTTCCGGGTATGGACGTTTTTATCATCTATAATTATTTCGTTTTTGTTCTCCAAATTGGAAAAAATATTAGAAAAGAGTGAAAAAATGTTAACTGAAAGAAAATATATTCACAAAAAGCACCTATACTGATGAATATTTATATGTGAATAAATACACACAGAGGAAAAGGCGTGTGTGTGTGTGTGTGTGTGTGTGTGTGTGTGTGTGTGTGACAAATTGATATAACATTAAATATAGGAATGAAGTCTGCAATAAATCGAAAGTTAGAAAATAGGTCTTCACTAGTTCAATTTTCATTTGATTGTTTTATTGGTTTCATCTTTTCAGAGACTAAACTCTTAATCAATAATTACCTTATCTCACGGTATCTTCTGCAGAGTCAGTCCTTGGTATGACAACAAACTGCATCTGATGGTGAGACCCATTTCTGGAGATTTGGGAATATGGATTACTTCTTCATTGTACTTACTCCCATGTCCACTTTTCCCGGTGTGGAATTACCTATTAGGGCCCCATCTATGAGTCAAATCGATCTGTTTGAAATTATCTGTATTTGATAAGACTTAAAATAAACGCTCAGAAAACTATACACAATATGTCAATATGAACGCAAAATGGATTTGATTCACTAACTTCTAGATATGAAATAGACGGCTTAACATGTTAAAATCAAACAATTTTCAATATCATAAGCACTATACTTTAAATTTGAACGTGTCCAAGCATTTCCTCTCTTCCTGTTTACATTCTTTTTCTTTTTTTGTTAAATATATTTTCTAACAATCTGTGTTAGCATAATTTCTTACACCTTTTCTAGGTTTCAATTCTAGTTTCATAAATTAACAAAGAATACCGTAAAGTCTTATTAGTAATTCATTCACACCCAACGTAACTTTTACTTATACGAGAACACGGTGACCCGAGTTCAAATCCTGGATGAGGTTATTTGCATTTTACATAAAATCAAATCCCGTAATCTTATGAATGCATCACTAAAAAAAAAAAAAAAAAAAAAAAAAAAAAATATATATATACAGAACTAAATCGCTCGCAGAAAAACCACTGTATACTTATCCTGAAATCAACTGATAGTGATTTTATGCTTCATTGGATGCTTTTGCTCTTTGATTTCGTTTCAACCTTCTTTTTATTCGAAAGATTTTTATTCGTGATAACTCTTCGATGGCGTCTTAAGTTGAATCTATCGTTACAACTTAATCAAACACATTCCTTAGTCACCCTTTGCAGAACATTTATTTTTTACTGCTTAGCATATCTTTTCTTCTAATCTTATCTTTTATTTTTTTTAATACTATACAAACTGAAGTTAGTATGCAAATTAAACTAATATTAGCTTAACACATCCGAAATCTAATATATGTCTATCTTTTTCATACATAATGTATATTGAAACGTGGGTAAAGCGAAGGATCTAAGAAATTCTGAAACACAGAAAATAAAGTTATTGAATGAGGGAATTTCTACATTGGTGATATAAGAGCTTCCAGCAATCATCGAACGATAAAGAAGAATGTTGATTTGGTTTGGTTTGTTTTGTTTTACGGCATATCAACCTCAGTGGGTCATTTAATGCCGATAAAGTTTTGAAATAAATCAATTCTTAATGGATAATATATTTTTTTAAATAAATACATTTTTATATTTAACCCATTGATGGAAGCCTAACAGGTACTACCACTCCGGGTCAGAGTGGACCAGGGAGCAATGGTGATGAAGGGGTGCTCCACATTCCCCAAACTCCCAAAACTGGAACCTCACCATCAGATAGAGTTTAACGTCATTCCCAGGACATGTAGACACTCAGTCACCGCCTTCTATTCTAGCACCCATATGATAAAAAGGGGTTGGGGCTTGCCATAAGGGCAATAGGGTTGGGAAAATCATATAGGTGCTAGGGCTTGACATAACCAGCCAATTGATCTGAGGGGGCCTCTCCGACCGCCCGTCTAGCCCAAGTAAGGGCCAAAGTGGAGTATTGCAGGTCAGGCACTGCTCATCCACCCGGGTTCTATCCTTAAGCGTCACGGGTCGCCACCCACGGCTAACAGGTGGCCCCATTGGGGGAGTCTTACCCCTCTGCAGAGGTGCAGTTGGTGCATTCTAACGCCTCAGCAAACAGGACGGAAGAATGTTGAAAAGATAACTAAGTTGCAAAAAAATGAGAACCGACCAGAGAGTCCTTGTGGCTAGACTCATATTTGTCTTATCTGCAGATTTCACCTGCACTCGCATGTTGATGATAGGATCAGATAATAAAAACTATGATTTATAAGAACTAAGATGGAAGCGAAGGGAAACAACACCCAATACGAAGATGTCTCCAAACCGCAGAGAGCTCGACACGATCAGGCATAGCAGCGGTAACGTACTAAGAATGAGAAATCAACAGAAAGTACCAAGGTAGTCTCGCAGATATATTACTACTGAATTGCGAGTCCGTCCATCACTGGATGATGCATACTTGGGACGTATTGCCATCTCCTACCCGTCGCGAAAGGTATAGATAAATACCTATTTCTGCTTAAACATTGACGCCAACCGGACACGGCCAGGTCAAACCGTTCTAGCTAACTGCTGCTGCTGTTATTGTTGACTTCCCACTTCGGATACCGCTTACTGTTGCCTGCCCGAATGACTGAGTAAGCCTAAACGATTGATTGATACGACTGCATATCATTTTGAATGCACTCATCGTTATAAAAAAGCATAGTCACACTTACGCTCAAATTCTAGTGACCTCATCACGCGTCTTGTTTTCATCTAGCATTAACGACGTGTTACAATTGGCGCGAACTCTCATGCAATTAAGAAGTTAACGGTTCTGTCGATTATATTAATTTTTTGGATAATATAGTCTACAAATATAACATATTTAAAGCTTAAGTATGTTTATACCAAAGCCTTCTGCACGAGTAGAATGTGACACAAGGTCAATTTATTACTCGGAATTTAACAAGTCTGAATTAAGAGTTTTTCTTCTCCTAGATGGGTATTGCCAGACAAAGGGTGAGGAGACCAGTCTATACTATAATTTATATATAGCTGCAGGGAGATTAATAGGATTCATACTTCCCTAAGGGATCTGTGCTATGGGAAATGCAAATGTGTCCATTTCCTATGGCAGCAATCATTACACGACAAACATCTTATTTAAATCTTATACCTCTGAAACGCATTTCTGAATAAGAAACAGAAAACGCATCTTTAACTATTGACTAAAAAAACTCTGGAAATAAATGGCGTGTAAAATATGCACTGACGTTTTCGATGTTGTAGCAACTAAATTCAACCTAAATGTATAATTTGTTCAACTTTTTATCAGTTTATAATGAATTAGAAATAAGACTTCACAGATTACATTATGTTTTGAAACACAACTGCATATTTTTTACGACAAACACACGGGTATGTTCATACAAAAATGCAACACGTTTGCAGCAAAATAAGATCACGTTATCAGAAATAAGATTAAAATAAACACATATGCCAATGGATATTTCTATTACGGCGTAAAACACACTAGTTCCGACAAGAGATATCACTTTAATCATCCGCCCCAGAATATGCTGAGGTATGTGGCATGAAATAAAAATTGATGAGTTAGCTGCTCCCTTAACTTTTGGCTAAAAATCTTGTAGACAAATAATTAAGGTATCATATTACGTGCGGATGAATTTGAAATTAAGTGAAGTTCATCATCACTTTATTTAAAAAGAAATTAAAAAAAATGTATTTTTAATGTGAATGAGAAGATTCTATATATTGAACAGAATCTAATGATTGAACCTAGGATCTACAGGATTTAGACCCTCGTCAGAACTGTTAAGATTACACGGCAAGTTTTCGGTCCGTGTTTTATCATTATACCATATGAATGGGCAAGTGCTCACGTTAGACTGAAATTTAAAGAATTGTGACTGTCTAGTCGGCTAACACATTGTTAAGAATACGCAAACTACAACATTAGTGATGTTGTCTTCATTAGAACAAGTTCCCGAATTTCAAAATTGCTCATTAAATTCTTTATTTGTGGCTGGAAAAATTGACCAAGCGAAAGGAAGGTAACGTCTATAATTGGACGAAAACGTGTTCTCAGAAGAAGAAATAATGCATTCAGAAATAACAACAGAAAAATAAAAACATACCCCGAACAAAGAGGGGAAGAATGGGTTTACAAGGAAGATAATTTAAAAAATGATTTAATACGGCATACTGACACATTAAGGGGCCTCATAACGACCAACGTTAGTCCCATCTGAATAAGCAAATTAGAGTGTGATAGAACAATCGAAAGAAACGATTTTTCTATAGAGAGACATTTTCAGCCTGGTGAGTCTATCATTGTGTGTCTCTATTTGTCAAATATCATTAGTCTGTGTGTGAAAGAAGAAACTTTAAATGATACAAATTTTATTGACTTTTAAGTACACATTCATCCTATCAATATGTCAAGATCTTTCCTTGTCACCACCGGTGATCTGAATAAGAATTGAACCACTAATGTTACTCTTGTCAATAGGACCTTTTTCCAATTATCGATTTCTTGATGATCTGTCTATGTACAAATCCTGCTGCAACAAGATGATACTAATGATGATAACATCTTCATCAAATCATGTGATACAATGGACGACAATGGTTGTAATACTTTAATAGATAAACGTTTAGAATCTATATTGTTAGCAAGTGAATACTCTATTAATATTAACGAATCCTTTGGAGCAAATAAATGATGAAAATACATAAAAATGTTGATTAATCTGAATAAGATTTCTGAGAGACTGAAAATTATTAAACTGTAATCAAAAAACGATAGACGCTTTGTACAATATTCATTTTATGTTTTTTAGGAAGAGCCGATTTATATATGGTGACAACTTCAACATAGCAATACATGTTTTACCGACGCAGTGGATTAGATATTATGACCAAGGTATATAAACTTGTATTACTAATTTCAGAGGCATGCCATTAAACTAGGAGATGGTATATCAGTTTCAACTTTTAAACTAAGAGAATAATTATCTCGATGCAATGAAAGTGAAAGGTGAGGCTGCAGATCATTATATATATATAATTATATATATATTATATATACACCATTAAAAACAACCCCTAGTCCACGACTAGGAAGTGACAAGGTCAATATTTAAAGCGGAGTATAGCTGGTTCGAAGTGAGAGTTTTCATTCACTTAGAGTAACTGTTTAACTAAGGTTAAAGAATCTTGCTTGCCCTAAATATTTACCATAACCGTGGAAAAAGACACGGATCTATGCTTTTTCCCAGTGGCTCTAGTGCGAAATCAAAGGCAAACAGTCGTGTCCAGGATATAAACTCGGCCCACCGATTCCATTACAATAAGCATTAAGCCAAATGTGTCTCCAATATATATATATATATATATTATATATATATATATATAAGGGTTGAAGGCGTATCATGTTATGATTAGCGTTTTAGGATATGAACACAGCGACAAGAGCAGAAATCCTAGACGAGTTTGGTTGCATTTCACATAGCGCTAATATACTTACGAAAAAATATGCACGAAACTCTACTACTTAGTAGGGCGGATTGAGCTTTCTAACCTTAGGCAACCAATTTAGTAGAAGGAAAACTGAATTCGTACCTAACCTCCGCTCAAAAAAGCGTCCTTGTGCCAAAATCCTACACATGAGGAGGGTATTATATATATGTGTGAGTGAGAAAGAGGAAGGGAGAGTCGGTTTCATATGTTGTAATAGTGATCTAAATTCTCAAAACATTACTATTAATTCTTAGTCTTATACGTGCCTATACTTTTGACCTTGTCAACAATTAAGCAAAGATAAATAAAGTAATATATATTACACATCACACAACACACACACACACACACACATATATATATATATATATATATATATAATATATATATATATGACCGGGTTAGCTCAGTCGGTTGAGCGTTCGGCTAGAAACACAAGGATCTTAGTTCGATACCGGTCTTCGCCAACTCAACGTATGAGTAGCACAGGGATCTGTGCTGTAAAATAAGGAGCTGATGTAGGTGTGGCGCTCCACCTCAGACGCAAAAGCAATCATCTACCGCTAGTGAAAAGGGATAGACTCCTCGCTGATTGTCTGATACCGACTTTAGGCCGCCCGACGACATTTACGACTATATATATTAATATATATATATATATATATATATATACCGACGATTATATATATATATATATATATATATTATATATATATATATACCATATATATATATATGAGAGAGAAACAGTTTAAAGAGCTTCAGGACAAGTGGTATGATGGGTTAGGCACACGCGTAGAAATAAGAAAGAATGTATAGAAAACTTTTGCACGTTAGAAAAACTTGAGAAACGGAGAAAACCAAACAAATGTAAGCGAAAACTAAAAAGTTCGTCAAGGAAAAAAAATGAAAGAAAAAAAAAAGCATGAGTAAACTCTTACAAAAGACCAATAAATATAAACGTTCTTTTATTTATTTGTGGAAAAAAAGTCAATACTGTCTCGTGTATTTGCCTTGAAGAATATTTGCGTCTTGAAGAATGGGTATCCACATGTAAAATGTATATGTTTATTGGAAGATTTTCTGTAAGCATGTGATTGTGTTTTAGATGTGTAGGAATGTGTTTATATTTATGTAGGTACGAGTTTTTGCTGTTGTTTGAATATGTGACGCGCAGATGTATGTTTCTGGGATTGCGCTGATGTGCATGTGTTTTTGTGTGTGTGTGTCTGTAGAGGGGGTGTGCCTTTTTTCTAAGAACTGGAATAAGTATATATATATATATATATATATATATATATATATGTGTTGTGTGTGTGTGTGTATGGTGTATGTATGTGGAATCAATCAGTTATATGAACAAAAGCTAAAAAGAAAGGCCATGTATCTATATACACAGCAAAACCCTTTATTTATTCTCTTTATTCTGTTTTTCTTTGATTTTTTTTACAGGGGGTGCGCTGGCTCACCTCTAGAAGATAATCTCCGACATGTGGGCGTGCGTGACAATCGAGCCAAGCTTTGCGCATGTCAGCACAATTTCAAATACACTGTTCAAATGGTAAAGACTTTTGGGCACCTAGAGAATTCTAATTCTATTGGAAATGGCAAAAAATTTCTCATTTAACCGTGCTTTGGTTAAACCTTTTATCACGGCTTCTCTATAAGCATTGTATTATTCAACGTTAGTTGCAGATTTTATTTGTAGTCTTTGCCACGACAGAATTTTTGCAAGTCGATAAAAAGAGGACCATAAACAAAAGGGTAATAGAAACCATTAAAGACATACATCTTCAACTTATTTGAAACCAACAAATCTTTGCAAGTTATGCTTTTCTGACTGTAAGTTTCAATTTTTTGTATCAGAGTTTTCCTTCTTCTAGACTGGTTGCCATATCAAGGTTAAGAATCCGGACTGCCAACTATTTATCAAAAGCTGGAAGGAGAATAGTTGAAGACATACATTTCCCAAGGGTAGTAGCGCTATGTGAAATGTAAACAGCATTGTCCTGGATTTGAACTCGGTTTGCCGGGTTCATTTTACAACGATAACCATTACACAACGAGCACAGCCAATGTATCATTATAGTAGCACTCACATAAATTCATTTTTTGTCGAGCATGTCAAACCATTTAGTGTTATGTTTATTCCTAGAAGATAGGAATTTTTGCATACATTGTAAAATCATATTTACTTTTTGGTAATTGATTATTTTATTAGTTATTCTTGCCAACTTATTTGATATCAAGTATGAGGATCTAATACAAATGATTTGCACAGTTAATTATGGTTCAAAGTAACGCATAAAAAACCTTAATGAACAATTATTGTTGTAAGTAGCTTTCTTAATATAGAATGATTTACAGTTATCTGCTATTTCGTTCTTGATTTCAAATCAAATAATATTATAATAAATCGAGAATTCCATAGAAAAGCTCGGAGTTAAACACATTGTGTATCTGAAGCAACAACTGATGTATATTCAATTTGAAATCTTATTAAAATAAAATTAGCCCAATATAAATAGACTTTAACGTTGACAGTTATAAGGAAAGGCTCAAACTCATTCATGCTATATATGTATATGTGTATATACATACATGTTTATATATTGCAACTTGCCCTACTATATTAATACAAACAACCTTCGGACAATCTAGAATATGCCGCAAGTGGATATCCAGCGTTATTCTACACTTGCTCAAACAGGATGGAAGGATAGAGAGGAACATCAAATGTAGATCCAGAAGCAATTATTACTTCGTAGAGATTGCACAGAAATGGTCTAATCTAAGATAGACATACCAATATTCATCATCTGTACTGACAGCGATTGAAAAATTTTACACGGAGTCTATTTTCAGATCAAAGGAAGAAACGGATGGTGCGATTGAATATATATATATATATATATATATATATATATATAAAATCACTATGATATGATTATATAGAGATAACTACTAAGTTATTATAAATTATATATAATCACTACTAAATTATTGAAATTGTTCTTCAGATGTTTTTTTTCTTGCTGTAGTAAACAATACTTTTTTCATTCAATACCACGATTAATAAAAGAAGTGATGATTAAACGTCCATTAAAATTCATGTTAATTTGTTAAGATTGGAATCTTTTATATAACATTCAAATTGTAAAATTTGAAAAATAAATTATAAAAAAATTATAAAATTCTATCCAATAGATTGATGTTGAAATTAATTTGAATCTTTAGTTTGAAATATAAAAAAGTAAATGTTTTATATACTGAAGATATTCGAGTTAAATCGGTTTTTACTCATTGATAAACTAAGAAATGCAAGGAACTTCTATTTCTAGCTCAGGTGTATTAGATTACAATAATATACTCAAGTTTGGTAAATTTATACTTCCGTATTTCATATCCATAATCGGTTTCCTAACTTCAGAGGGTAAACATAGTCGTTTCCAAAGGGATTGTAGATTTGAATTCTTTGGGAATATTGTCCTCATTTTATTGTTATTTGCACAAAATCTCGGTCGATATGCCCTCTGGCCTTCTTTTGTTGTTCTTGTCGGGGACTCCGGGGATAAAATACCCCGAAAAGAGTCCCATCAGTCAGAACGTTTGGAGATAAAAACAACTTAAAGATGAGGGTAATAGTATCGCATAATCAAATAAATACATATTTCAAGGGGCCTCTCTCAAAGGCTTCAGAGAAAGAATTGTATAACCAAAATCTATTAAAGCGAAATTGTTTATTTCTTAATATAAAAAAAAAAACTACGGAAGATGATTGCACTAATGAGTAAGAATAAAACATTTGCAATTTAAATCAGGGTAAAGGACTGGATTGAAACGATGTTGATTGTGCAACGAAGAGATGGAATAGGGCGATTCGATTTAGTTGAGAGCCAAACGAAAGAAGGGTATTTACTGAGGGAGAAAAGGAGATCTGTTATAGAAAGACATGGCATACCACAAGAGATTCAAAAAGCTTTTTCAGGTTCGATGGTGGGAAGTGGTCTCTATTTAAATTAACAAAAAACGAGACAGAATGGGGAAAAATATTTATGTAAGGAATTTTAAATATAAATCGAATGGCTGTATATTTCTGGACTATTTTTGATAACTCGAGACGTGTTGAGCAAACTACCGTCCGGTTCGCCGCCACCTCAATCCCGTTACATTTCTCTCATTCACCAAATATGTCTCAGAGAAGAATTTTACTTAAAAAAATATTAAAAGTATGAAAGAACACGATTATTTCTAAGGAAAGAACAAAATAAAAAATTAAAAGGAACAAATTAAAATCCAATTACACAAAACCCCTTCCCCAGCAAAAAACCTGTACCATTTTACTGGAATAAATACTCTAGCAAAAACAAAAAGAGTGCCAAGAAAAATATGAATAAAAGATTATTTTTCTTTCCAATCTTTAATAAAAAACAAATGATTTCTTCTATGGTTTTCGCATCTTTCAACTTTTCCAGGAAATAGGGAATTTAATTAGGGGAAATTATCAGGAAATTCACAAGATTTCAATAAAAATAGGGAACATCAGATCAAATATTACAAAAAGTTCAATAAATAGTAACGCTCTAATGACTAACCAGAAAGATTAGGTGATCAACTTAAGCCTCTCCAATTTTAAACCATTGTACTGAATTATCAATAATTGGCATTATTTTCCATATCAATTTAAAGGGTTTTCGGGAAGTAAAGGAATTCCAGAGTATCGGAAAGTTATAAATGGAATTCCTTCACTAAAATCCCAGAGGTTTTCCATGTATTGAAAAGCCCAAAGTAATTTCATTCCAACATTGAATTCATGTTAAAGGATATATTATAAAACATTTACTTTGAGGGGCCAAAACATTGGTTTTAATTCATTGAAAATCCATATAACATCATGCAAAATTGTCGCTTTGACCCGGTGTTCAAAAATCTCGATGATGCGTTTGTACTTCAACATCGTTGTTATTTCCTTTCTGGGAAGGTTAAAATAAAACTATTTATTCCCCAGTTATGAAAAGTTACTCGCTAAAAGGACAGAGCTCTTTTGAACTTCGATCTAGCAAACTATCTGTGGGAAGGGGAACATTTCCTTCTGGAAATCTGAACCTTTTTTAAATTCCCGCTAAAAAATTTGATCTTATACATTCATTCTGTTCATGGGGGAAGTGGTTGGGTAAATACATGATTGCGGAAACAATTTTCAGGCCACGTAACAAGGGAATTTTTTGAAAAATCTGTAAAAAAACCCTCATTTTATTCTTTCTAAAAAATTTTTTAGCATTGATTAATAATATATTATATTAAATATATATAATAATATATTAATAATGAAGGGAATCACAATGCGTATAAAAAATAAAAAAACAAAAGCATATGTTTTTTTGTCTATCGATTTCCAAAGAACTATTCTTCAGAGGACGAAAAATCAGAAATGGGACGTGCTTAAGTTTTTTTTTGCATGGTGATAATTTTCTTTTTTTTTTTCTTTTCCCTCTTCTTCTCCTTGTTCCATAACTTCCCCTTCTTATTTGTTTATGAATGAAATGCGAATAAACTGTAATTTCTTCTTTTTTTTTCTAAACATCTTTTTTTTGAAGAAGCGAATGGGCTTAAAGATCCTACTTGCTATTGTATCCAAATATTGTCTGTTTATTTCATTCGGTCAAAAAATTGTGCGATATTGCGACCATGATAATCCATCCCAATTCAAAATAATAAAAAAGACGGTATATAGAAATTTCTTATGCTTTAGGGCTTTTTCATTTTTCTTTCATTTCTCTTTTTTTTTTTGTTTTATTCTTTCTCTTTTCCCTCCCTCTCTCATTTTATTGATTTTATCTTACTTATTATTCTTATTTTAGATGTAAAAAAACAATTATTAATTATTTATTAACATAACTTAAACAATGGCTTTTCAAGCATTACAATTACTTTTATTATTTATAATTTGTTTTTCCGCTTTTTCGTAAATCGCAAAGAGATTTATACACACACCGGCGGGAAACCACACCACCTAAAAAATGGCACAATGCTTTTTTTTTCGATACACCACACTTACCCCCACCAGTCCCATACTCCACCACCGTGTTATTTGACGTCATATTTTCAAACACCGTCTTTCTTTTTTCAAACTTCAAATTTTATAAACAGGACTTGGATAAAAAACAAGGGAACTGTCATTTCGCTTTTCTCGTTATTCTGGATAAAGTTAAATTCTTCTTATTAAACTCCATTATACCAAACAAGCCCTGACAGATGGGATTAATAAATAGATTCGAACACAACTGCGGCCGTCGGCCACATAAACTCACCCACATAAATCACTTTAAACTGTGTTTTTCAATCTTTTTTAATATATAACTACCGTCGGATTCCTCTTTTTCTCTATATATTTATATATAAATATATATTATATATATATTATTATATATAATATTATGTGTGTGTTGTGTGTGGTGGTTGAAAATAACAAGGGAAAATGTAGACTGAAACAAAACAACAAACTAATTCAAATATATTTCGCGATCGTCTTATTCGAAAGCTTTCCAAATTTATTCAAAAGACTTCGCATATACACCGGAGGCGCGAAAATATTCATTTGAATTTAGTTTGTGTGTTCGTTTTTCCCCAGAGGTTTCTTCTAACCAACCCATATACTTTACTCCCTATAATAATATATATATACATATACTATAATATATATATTACATTACATTTACATACAACGTTCTTAAAATAGACATGCATGCATCCTGCTTGTGTCGAAGTATTTGGATAAATACACACTATCATTCCATACGTTTTCCGGAATACGATATTACGTAAATGTAATAAGTCCTTCAAAAAGGCTGTATTATTATTTTCAATTGTAAAATCTTAAATTTAGATTTCACAGCGGAAAGCGATTACCTGATTTGCAAGTTACAGAAAGAAGACAACAAAGGATTAGATTTTTAATTTATGAAGATGTTTTCATGATAAATCAAATTAAAGAAAACGCTTTCTCTTGAGGCAATTAACAGCCATTACTTTCTCAATAATCTTAATCTTTTCTGGGAGAATCCTTTTAGTTAAAAAACCCATATTTCTTATATTATAAATTTAGCAATAGGATTTCAAAATCGCTCCTTTCTCAGAGAAAACAACAATTTAATTGGAACATTTCAGTCGGGAATGGGAAATAATAGATCACGGATATACAAAGCATTCATTAACAGGCTCCGATGAATGAATTCGTTGAACGAGACCCAATTATACGAGGGTAAAAACATATGACTCTTTATAAATAAACCAGTGGGCTATATACACTGTATTATATTCCCTGGGACTTGGGTATGTCTTTTATTGTATTTGAGTGCGTAGTCAGGTTTGGAAGATATGATGATTGTGGAATACCCGTCTTCCATTACTCCTTAAGTCAGTGCCATGTCGCCAAATTAGGGGTCAAAATTAGACTATTGATTAAAAATGCTTCCGCATCGATAGACAGGATGAAAAAAACGGAAAGAGAAAAAGTTAGTGTGAAAATGTTTAAAACTTAAAAAGATAAATAAAAAACGTTACAATGTTACGGCAAATTCCTAATCTAAAAAAAATCCCTTAAGATTTGACCATGAGATATAAAAAATGATTAAGGCATATCAAACATAGGGTATTTAAATTTGCCAGATCTTTCCTGTAATTAAGTACAGTTAAAAAAAAAAAAAAAGAAGTTAAAAATCAGAGTTCGCTTACATTTTCGTAATAACCGCCTAGACCGAGAAGCCTGCTGGCCTACTTTTGTTAAAGTTTTTTAATATCATCCTTGGCCAGTTGAAACAGGCTTAAAGGAATCCTATTGTTATGGATCATTTGGTAAGTGTAATAAGGGGGACCTATCCTAGGGATAGGTAAAAAGGGGCCCAGTATTATCCTTATGTCCGTCGTAATGAATGTCACCAGTTAATTATGACCAGAAAAGGCGTCAGGTTTAAGTATCAACTCGAGACTTGCCAGTTGATTGGCCAGAATTTAGATCATATTAATTCGGGGGCCTTGTCTATAAGGTAAGGAGCGCATTAAGCCACACTTATATCACAAAAAAAATTCAAAGCAAGTTGTTTTTTCATTTGGGTATAAGAGCGCAACCCATTATCCCTTTCACTTTACCGCCATTTGCATCTGTTAACTTCATGGCAGTATGTTGGTGGGATGCCAAAACAACATTGATCATCAATCCAAAAGTAGTTAAAAACGCATATATATCCTGCCTTAATGGGACGTCCCACTGTGGCCGTATGGGCTAATGTGTGGACTGTAACTCGTTAGTAAGAACGGAGTTCCTTAAAACTTCTAGTCGATTCATATTAGGATTTGCAACTTGGACCAATTTATCAATAGGAAGGATATGAAAACCCTTGATGATTCTCAAAAGCATGATTTAATCAGTAACCCACTACTGTTTCTACACTAGGATGGGGATTTGGTATTAAAATAAAACCCAACGGAATTATTGTATTGCCATTAAACAAAGTATACAAAACCGAAAAATCCGCTTTGTGCATTAGAAACTACATTTGGGAAATTAGTTTACAGGAGTCCTTAGTCCATGATATTGGAACTACTGTGCCCGTTTTTCCATTCCCCACGAGATTAAAATGTTATTTATCAACCTTTATATTGGCTTGTTAAACATATCAAAAACACATTGACAAGTAAAAAACTTGCAAAATGTATCGTTAAAGCCAATTTCTCTGTCTAATTTCCACGTGTAAAACTTTAGTCAACTATGTTTAAATATTTAAAACTATTTCTCTAATACCTCTTCTTCAACAATAGGCGAATAAATATTCCACAAAGAGATGATAGGCGCCAGTATGAGTTTTGACGTATATAGGCGTTAAAATAATTGATTATGGTTTTCAAATGTTAAATCTGAAACGAGTAAAAAAACGTCGGAAGTTGAAATGAATACGAATTGTGAGCAGGCTGTTGGGTTTCTACCACAGGATGTGAGCGTTACTGGTTTTCCTTCATTCCCTCCGGTGTCAGTAGAGGTGATTCCGGCAAAAGACACAGAAAATAACATTCCAAATATTGCTACCTGGCCTTATTTTCGCCATCATTCCGCTTGGACGGCCAAATAGCCCATTCAAGGACAAAACTCGTAACCCGGTAGCCACTATACAAGGGGAGTTGTGGACGTAGATGGCTTCCAGGACTTGCAGGAGCTTGCCAGCTAATACAGTCAGGGAGGGTTAAATTGGAATGGCTCGGTAAACGGAAGAAAGACTAGTAGTACAAGAAGAAAAATAAAAGGATTGGACAGGAAGGAAAAAAATAGAAGGAAATATCTTGTAGGAAGCGCGTGGTATTGAAGAAGAGGGACATAGGAAAAAAAAGGGAGTAGGGAAGGGAAAAAAAACAAACAAATGAAAAGAGAATTGGCAAGATAGAAAAGAGGGAATGAAAATTAAAAAAACTGTATAAAAATCTAAGATTGAAAGAGGAGAGAGGGAAGAAACCGTTATGAAAGGAAATTGATTTGAATAGAAAAAAAAAGACAATAACATTTTGTAACAAGGAAAGGAAAATAGAGATAACGAGATTACTGAAAATAAAAAAGAAAAATACGGATTAGGATGCAAGGGGATTATTCAGACACAGATTTCTTGAATGAGCTTGGCAAGGAATAGAAAATTAATTTATCAAAATAAAATTAAAATTACGAGTAAAAAAAAAAAAAAAAGGGAATATTCAATTGGAAGGAAACAGATAAAAAAAATTAACTGAAAGAGAGATATAACTTAAAGGAGAAAAGAAAAGAAGGATATAAAGGCAAAGAACTGCAATTGATATTGTTACAAAGCGAAAGGATTAAACAAACAAAAAGAACACAAAAAAAGGAGAAAAAAAAAGAAATATAGGAAAAGAGAAAGATGAAGAAAACCCAAAATTGCTTTATTATCGGGATGGTAAGAATTGCACTTGCAACCATTTGTGTCCAAGTATTTTATCATCGTAAAGAATAAACCAATGGTGTCTCCCACAGATAAGTGGAAAAAAAAGTTTAATTGACACTGAGGGTTGATAACAAAATTCCGAGGATAGGTTAGGAAAAAACAAATAGAATAAGTAAAGTACTCCTCGCTTGCATTCCTTCAGGTCTTGAGAATTGTTTTGCAATATTACCTGAAATGGGGATCTTTTTCTTTTCTTTTTTATAGAGAAAAAGTGGCAGCTTTTCAGGGCAAAAATTCTTAATATTCAAATGGGAAGCTTAGTGGATTAAGTTCATTTTGTCATGATAGGGACACTTCCTAAATTACACGGGTTACGGTATAAAATTAAAAAAATAAAGATATTGTAGTTTTTGCAGAGCCTATTGTGGTATCGGCTGGGACAAGCGAGAAAGTTATTCTTCTTTTTCAACTATCGCAACCAGGAGATTTTTTCTGCAGCGGGCCACATTAACCTACCATCAACTCCACTTAAACTACACAGATTCAGGGCTTATCCAAGGTGTGTGACTAATGTTTTGCTGAGTTTTGAGTGCCGGTATCGAAACTCGGATTCCTCGGGGGACTTTGATTGATCTATTATAAAAGGATCTAACCTCTCTTAGTCAGAAAGTAGAGGCAAATTCTTGGATGTTAAGGGAATTTCAGTGAGGGACAAAAAATTTTATTCAAATCCAGAGAAAATTATAGGTTTGGAAGATGTGAGGACATATTGGCTCTTCCGTTTGTTTTATTTAAATTCAAGCATTCATACATAAAAGAGGGCTCGTCCTGGAAAGGAGCCTTGGCCGTTATAAATAATCATTATGAACTTAATTCGACGTTTTCATATCTTTAACTGATGAAGTGGAATACCATCATATATAATATTATGATTGACTATTGGTTAATGCATTAAAAAGTGTTTTGTACTTAGTAAAAAAATAGTTTAAGTGATATATGGGGCCACAGGAATCCAAGAGAAAAAAATTATCAATATTTCATTAAGTATTAAATATTTCAATAACATAAAACAGGATAAAAAAACCACGAGGCGTGTTTCCCGCTGTCGATCATTTTAGTTGTGCTAGTAAATACGAAACGTCTGGTCTTAATATATGTCACATAGATTGATAAAATATAATGTTGTCCAAACACATGCGGTTGTTAACAGATTATGTCTGTAAATAGTTATTAAAACTGTACACCTAATATGTATTGAAATATATTAATTATATATAATATTATACTATATATTAATATATATATATATATATGGTAGAGATATTGAGGAAACCAAGGGGGAAAACTCAGGGAACAAATTTAATATGTAGATTATTTTGCTAGACTTTGAGTCGGCATTTCATTCAGTGTTATTGATTATCAAATGTATATATATACAAACATACGTGTACAATCCTGACCGAGCTGTTACGTTTCCACATAGCGCAAAATCCCCTTGGAAAAGTATTAAATCTAACTTCTCCATAAAGGCTAGGGGGAATAGTTAGGGCAGACTGGGCTTCCCTTTACCCCTGGCTGCCAATATTATAAGAAGAATTGACAGTCTGGATAACAAACTTGTTAAACTCTGCTTGGGAATTGACCTTTTATCACTACTTTCTGAGGATGGGTAGTAATTAGTTATATTGACTGGTGGAGATTATGCTTGTTACCTGCCACAACAATTTGTATGTTCTTTATTTTTGCCGCACGTAAAACTTATGGAATTGGTTTAAGGAAAATTTATCTAATTTTTCTGGGTTACTCATCTTGTCTCCGAGGGTCAAAACTGATTTACATTTTTCCATTGGTTTTTCCAAAGGGAATGGGGGAAGCGTATTTAGGGACAACCACTTATTTATTCATGAAACAGAAAAAAAAGTAAACTTAAACAGGCATGGGCCAGGTACGCAACGGCTGTAAAGATTCAATCAAAACAAGATAAAGTTCCACCGGTTATTCATCGAAACAAAGGCTTTACGCAATATTAAGTCAATCCTAAAATCCTGTACTCGGACAAATTATATATATATAATTATTATATATAATATATATAATTTATGTTGTGTTGTGTTGATGTTGTTCTATATATATATAATTATATATATAATATATAAACATTATGTTGGCTATAAACTATGCACTTGGCTTGTGCGGAATTCAGATAAACCCCACATAACTATCTACGGACTACAAACAATTCTATTATCTATGTTATTAGTACGTGGGGCTGTGGAAGCAAAGTATGCATTTGCTATTGTAGGTTATTATGTCCTCCGTTTCTAGCTGTTTAAAATACTTTATCTATATGCGTTGGTCTAACCCAAAAGCCTTTCTTCACGTATCTATTACTATTTGGTGAGATATACAGTTTCAGCTGTGTTAATCTCCAGAACTAATTATAAAAAAAACAGAATTTTCAGTTGTCCTGGGAATTGGTTAAAATTTTTCAAAAAGGGGCCCATTTTCATTTTAATATAGTCTAGTAAGAATTTAAAATACCTTTTCGATAGCATGACAGAAACATCAAGAGATTTAAATATTTATATTACTAAAAAGACAATAAAGATTTAATGAGAAATATTAGCTTGGTTCATATTTATTGTTAAAATGTCTGGTGTTGGCTCGTGGTTAAAAACCAGGTCGCCTTTCTTTGTCTGACAAAAAATGTTCCGGTATATATCATAGGAAAATAAGAAGGGGGACGGGGACCACAGTTCTATTTCTAAGCAGTATTTGCTGTTTCCCAACTTGAATTCAATGCCCTGATATATAATCATTATCTTCTCCCTTAGCTATTAGGTAATTTATCAGTAGGGGGCCATACTCGGGTCTTATAATGGCAAGGCAACCCAGTATTTATAGTAAGAAAAACTTGAATTAAAACCAGTTTGTAGTAGCTTAAATTGAACGTGTAGGGCTTCCTGGTCATTGGTAGGAGGGGTCGAGAAATACATTGTTGGTTATGTGAATGGACTTAAATACTACTACTAATAATTAAATAGTTTCTATCGTCACAGGTGCAATAGGTATCACATTAATTAAATTAAGTTTTTCAAGGACAAAAGAAGCTAGAATGTATAACAATTAAGCCACTATTCAATCCCAGTAATACTGGAAAGTGCATTATATTTTGAGAAAAAAATTGATAATGCCATGTTCCAGTTACCGGATATAGGCACTTGACTTGTGAAACAAGCACTTTAATTGGGAAGTATTATTGTTTAGCACCCTTATTGAAGGTTTTCCCCCATATTCCTGGAAAAAAAATGTGGTTAACTAAAGGTCAGAGGAAAAGCAAGGACCATCCCAAACCCACAGGCACTGTTTTGGCAATGACTTAGCAATACTTAGGGAAGGAGGACCATACAACCTCAGAATTAAGGTGGTAAACCACTAGTTTTTATAACTGTTTATAATTGAAAAACTTTTCATTCGTTTAAAAAAATGTGCCTTTTTCTCGATTAAGGATTTTCATTTTCCAACTTCTCCAAACTTACCAAAACCAATTGGGAACATAAATATTTCGTTTTAAATTATCTAAATACATAAATGTTATTTCGTAAACTTGGGGACTACTTTAATATTCAATAAATATATCATGCAAAAGGGAATTAGTTAAGCAGAAAGTTAACACAACGGGAACTAATGTGTAAAAAAAGCTAAACTAAATATAGAATTGCAGGAACACAAGGACACTTCATGGCAGGATTTAACTGGGTGGCCAAAAACCAATTACTTTTGGGTGATTAAAATTTAACAAAAGCGTTAATAACTACTTACGTTTATTAATTAATGTCACTATTAGAATGACTTGGTGTCACCTTGGAGGCCAGTGAATAAGTCCCACCAGAATTGTACAGAAGTTAAAGTGTATATAATACGTACTTCTATAACATATATGGTATTCCATGTATGTTTACTATTTTATTTAATTTATTATCTCTCAATATGGCTTAGCTGATGGTATTCAACTGGGTGTTTCCAATTGATAGCATGTTTAATTCTCGTTCCCATAATGTGTTTTACAGGAAACAATGTTTAAAATCGGAATATTAAGTTACTCAAAAAATAATCGGGAAACCACGCCTCTTATTATTCACTCAAAGGGTTTAAATATGAATTTTTGTTTATTTTTTTTTAATCAAAAAAATTCAAGGCTAAAACCACCAACATTGTCCAAAAAAACATAAATTCCAAACCACTAAAATGGATGGAAATTTCAGATTCCAGAGTGAATTGTATTTTTTGAATTAAGAACTTCCACTTCGAAAATTTCCTGTTTTTCAATTGCCGGAAATCAATTTCAAATTGAAAAATTAATGAAAATTAAAGGAACCAATGCAGGAAAATTAAACTCCACGGACATCGAATCTTCGAATAAGGAATAAATCAGGCAGGGAGATTGTACAGGGGGCCAATACTAATTAATGATGATCTTCAGGGAACAAAACTGAAAAAAACCATTATTATTCATATAACAACATTAATATTCATTGTTTCGTATTGAGTTATGTTTTTACCCCGAAATAATTCCATTGCAGCCTGTCATTTTATTCTATCATAAAACCCCACTGTTTCAAATTATAAACGAAGTGATAACTTTTCCATCTATTCCAAAATTACTAGTTAACGAAAATATCAGAAAATGTTTAACATGATATATTACACCTTAAAATCCGTAAAAAAAATTGTAGGGACTCAAAAAAAGTCGATTAGTAGTAAGTCATTTTACTTAATTTACTATTATGGGAGACAAAAATTATTTAGGCGAGGTGTAATAAAAAAATCACCTGGTTAAAATGAAACATAATGTAATTTCTTCATTTACAGATTTTTAGGGATATTATGCAGTTTAAACTAAGGATGAAAATTAATCGAAATGTAAAAAAAGTAATAGGAGTTTTTTAAAAAAATGAGAGTGGAGTTGGTTTATCATGAGGACATAGTCCCATTTTTTTAATGAATGGAAATCGCTGAGTACATCGAAATAACCAATTTCCTGGATCAACCTTCTGATGCAATTCTGTTCTAAAATTGACGGTTTCATTCCGCATAAAAAACGTCGTGTCAAGGAGAATTGCTTCAAAACAGATTTTCAATTGTTACTTTAAGTGGGAAAAATTAGTCGGCCAGTTATCTTCCGAAGGTCAAAAAGAATCCCAAATTGCACGGTACTCCGTCAGTTTTACCCTGCGAATGCGAAAGGAGGGATTTTTCTTGCAATAATATTGGATGGTGATTAACTTTGTTTAGTTTCAAGATTTTCAGGTGGCTCTTTGAGGAGGGACTATATTAAAGCATATTGTTATTTGGTTACGCCACGCACTTTCTAACACGCCTTATCCCATGATACTAATAATACCCACCAAATTATAATACCTTCACTTCCAGCTATTGATGGGACGTTCTCTGGTTTCTATTGGGCAACCCAAAATTTCTAAAACTAATCAGGGCCCACAAGGATTATCGGGAAAACAGAACAAAAGAAATTTGACCTTCATTTTCTCTTTTGGCCCATTTCCAAACGCGTTCGTAAATATACTTTTTTGTAATTTTGAGGTATTCAACTTGTCTCACTTCAAGAAGACAATAACGAAACTATGCACTGATGCTCCTGCAAAGTACCCCCATTGTACAGATTCAGGCGAGTTATTACCGCTCCAAATGTCCTTTCTGGACAATGAACGGGAACAAACAAACACTCGGTAACTCTTCTTTACAAAAGCTGCAAAAAAACACTATTTATAACAAGTTTGTGATTCTTCCAATCATTTTGTATATTTAATGTAAGATTGGCCTTTGGAATTTCAAATGTTTTATGTTATTCAGAAGGGTGATCAACTCACATTTGAATCCAATGTATATTGATCATAAGGACCAAACTCGTTTATAGCTGGACTACTCTTGTAATCGTGATTAATATTTTCAAATGACCCCAACCGTCTTGTTTCTCTTAAACAACAGACAACAATACGGTTTATGCACAAACAATGATATATCCATTCCCCATTATACTCGTTTATTAAAGTTCTA
The DNA here is from genome assembly GCA_023376005.1 of Doryteuthis pealeii. Taxonomy (NCBI): domain Eukaryota; kingdom Metazoa; phylum Mollusca; class Cephalopoda; order Myopsida; family Loliginidae; genus Doryteuthis; species Doryteuthis pealeii. The sequence continues at coordinate 146,786,039 of CM042139.1, forward strand.
CCAGTAAGGGGCTTTGGAGGGAATCAAAAAAAATATCAACTTTGTTAATATTCAAAAAAACATGTGGACCGTTGTGGTAAAAAGAATTCTCATTTCCCCAAATTAGTTTGCCAAAAGCGTTCTTGTTATTTATTTGCCATACCGATAAGTTTCTTCCCACCATTTTTATATTATTATAATTATTATATATATATAATAATATATATATATAGTTAAGACGTCGACCCGGCAAGGAGTAGGTTTTGGACATTATGGAACAAATTTAACGGAGTTTAAACAGAGTTTTTTTTTCTTTGAATGTTGGCCTAACCAAGATTAATGAGGCTAGTTCCTTCTAATTATTTTCCAAATATCAGGGAAAAAAGGAATAGTGCATATGCTTTAACCATTTCCCAGGGGATTAGGGGCCCATATATGAAATGCAAAAAAACTTATCAAATTTGGAACTTCCGAACCCACGCGACTTCAATACTATACGATAACATTTACGCAAACAGGTCCTACCATTTACAGGTAAACACGTTGCTTCAAACGCATAAGTGAAAATCGTCATTAAGAGGTGAAAAAACATCTTTAGGCAGCCCTTAATGTAAACCATGCACTTTATATAGGCAAGAAGCCCCGGGGGACCACTTCCCTCAAGACTCGTGATAGGGACAATTCTAGTCTATTTCCCTTTTACATTGAAAACAGTTTAAGAAAAAGCCGTTGGGTTGGGCAAAATTCAGAAAAACATTCCTAGTTGGAATTTGTCTCTTACAGATTTATTCAAATTCAGGCAGTAGCCTTTCATGGCATCCTTCGAAACTATGAGTAGGAGGGAAAGACAAGGAATTTAAAAGGAGTCCACGTTATATCCTTTCCTTCTTAAAAAAAATACGCAAATCCAAACTGCAGCCATTAAACCCGGATGCCCCCTGTTTACTCTTCGCTAGAAAAAGGAATTTTCGCTCCTCCTCGTGGCAGAACATCTCAAACAGAGGTCTCCCAATTACTTGTTGACTAGTCGGAACATATGATTTTCTGAAAATAAAGTGCAGATAAAATATGAAGAGCAGGATCTAGAGCTCTTGATTGCTGGTATTTGATACTGCAATAGGAAAACCACTCTCTGAATGATTGGGAAGTTTGATTGCCCAACTTATTTGATTAGCGTTTTTCACGAAATGATTCATTTCTGGCGAGTTGTATCTGACGCATCGCATACCATTTCGGAGTGACAGGAGTTGCCCCCAATCACACATTTTTACCTTCCTTCTTGACCTGTGTCCTAAAACGAAACAACTCAAACATTTTTGTCATCTAAGCATCAGAGGTGAAAGATTATCGTACATACCCTCTTTTCTGATGACTTCGATCGTGATGTCCAAGTTATTACTCTCGAGAGGATCTTCAATCCAATTCAGTTGATCGTCCTGTCTCTTTGATTTGTGATCAAGTCCAGATAAAATTAAATGCTCTTTTAGACAGATAACCTGTTGCCACTTCTAATTCTATTGCCAACTTTAATTGTTTATATACACGGGTAGTATCATTTCAAGTGACGAAAGGTCAGGTTAGCGCTAGGAATCTGTAAAAAGTAAACTAACCACTTGGGTGATAATGTTCTTAGTGAAACACCGAGACAATATCCCAGGTTGTAACGAAACAGTCTACAATTCAGTTATTGTATGAGTTTTCACGATATTTCAAGCCGTTGGGATTTTTTTACGCGTATTGTCTACTATCAAACTCGCTATTTGGTTAGTAAAGATCTGCGAGACCAGCTTGTAACTTTGTCCACTATGGGGCACCCAAAAGCATTGAATTGTATGTGATCATCTGTATAGTTAATGTTGGCGGATTTAACTATTAAGAGTATCCTATTTTTCTCTATGGTGACATATAGGATCCCTAAAAAACAAATCTTCTGTCGCAGTAGAGACAAGAGAACCTGAAGCCATCAACATAAAATCTGGTTTGATGGATGAAACATGGTCATCCAAGTGGTGATTCTAGAAACCCCAAGCAGTTTCTCCAACAATGGAATCTAACCAGGAGTTTAACAAAGCGACCCCCCGCCTCTAGAAGAAAAAGACAATGTAGAAGACAAAATTGGATAGACTGATTCACCAAAACTAAAGAGGGCTGCTTATTTCCGGATCAGCTAGTGTGCGCTGTTATAATATAATTTCACATCACGTTTGGTAAGAACTCTTAATACAGCACCAACATAATCTGCGGGGTAGAGAATTCAGTATCAACAAATTCAAAGAGTCCATTTCCGGTCTTTAATAAACACACAAGAAGTACGAAACTTGATACTGATATGAAGAAACAAAACAAAAAACAAAAAAAACTGGAGCTTCGTTGAAATGACCCAGTTCATTCACGGGTAAATTTCACCTTAGATAAACGTGCATACTGCAGCCAATTATGTATTTATTCAACCCTTCCATTACGGTCATGTGACACAAAGCAAACAATTTGAAGCCGATTAACGACGGTTTGAGAAATTCAAAGTTTCCTTCTCAACTGATTGCCTAACCCAATTTACCCTATTATTACCCATAATTGAGGTAGGAATGTCTTTCCCGATGGCATTAGAGAAGTGAAACAGGAACAGCCTCATCACGAGTTTGATGCCTGTCACTCGTTCCATTCCCACAATGATAACCGTTACCCTTTGCTTATCCCTAAAAATGCTGCAGCCAGTAGGGATACTCTTTTTGTCATTTCCTTAGAATGATCGTGGATATTTCTGTATTGTGAAAAGTTTAACTTTCATTATAATAATCCCCCATAACTGTCATTGACAATGTAAACATATTAAATCATATGATACAAGAGTAAATCAACTTATCCACTCAGAAAGTAACAGCAAATATTTTGTTATCCTACAATTCGATCATGACAATGCATTCAATCGTGTTGGAGTAGACGAAATTCTGATTATTTATTAGATTGATCAAACAAAGCTGATTGAAAATGAAGCTTTGCGGAGATGAAACAAAAGTTTATCTTTAATGAAGAATATAAACGAATGTAAGAATGACATTTAAAAAATTATGTTAGTATTTCGATTAACGGTCGCAAAGTTTCAATATGAATACTTTGCTATTTACTTGCCTTAGATTGATGAAATTTCGATCATGCAGAAAACTACTTAGTATAGTGTAATTTAAACCTAAAGAAAATATAACAAATCTGATTTCACCAATATAATTTCCCTGGACAAGGTATTTTACAAGAAATTACTCAAAGTGCCAGTATTACCCTAGTTTTTTCTGTTTTCAAGGAAATTATATTTTAACTTTGATATAAAAGAGCAATTAAGTGAAAGATTGTATTACTATAAATCTAAATATTGTGTATGTGTGTGTCATTTGATCGTCGTAGAAAATATAATGTATATATTATATTATATATAATGTATGTGTGTGTATAAATATAAAGTACATATATATATGTATATATATATATACATGTATAAAATGTACGTATACATATATATAAAAGTACATACACATACAAAAAAGTACATTTATATATAATATAAATACATTATATATATATATATATATATAATATATATTATTATATATATAAATATATATAAGTACATACACACTCATACCTAATACACACATACACATATATTATATACAAGAAAAATGATGAACAAAAGTGATAATTCAAATAGGAAATGTTACTATATATTATTCTTATATTCTTTTTCTTTAATTCATAGCTTATCACATCAGCAGCAGAAAAAAGTATTTGTGAAAAATTATTCTTAGAAGTTAAAAAAAGAAAATTCCAATTAGTTGTTATCCACAAGAGAGTCGAACAATGTACTTGCAAAATGGGATATGATATTGGAAACAAATTAAATTAATAGGCAGCAGCTATCAAAAGTACAGTTTCCCCAAAAATTAAAAAGGAAAAAAGCAAACTAATCCCTTTGTACGAAGTATTTCGACTCAGAATTTAATGCCATGCGTTGATAATGAAGCAATTTCACGTTTGATTGCTTCACAATAGTATTAAACTTTATCTATCCATTCATCCATGTGTGTGTGTGTGTGTGTGTGTTGTGTGTGTGTGTGGAAATATGTTTAACCGGTAATATATCCTAGTGTCGGTAATTTGCTTTTATCCTTTACCCAATATTAAAATAAACTTAACCCAAACTGAGATCCCCCTGGTCCAGCTACTATTCTGATTCATATCTCATAAAACGTTTTGGTACCTTTAATCCTGAGTGGCGTCACATTTCTGTGGCCTTCACTCTGATAAATAGGATTATGCCTTTGAACGAATTACCGAACATGTAAAATGGAAAAATCGTAATTAAGTACCCAAACATTACATCAGATCGGTTGATTACAATCTAACAAAACTAGGCAGAGTTGACGCAATCAAGAATGATGTATCCTCCCACATAGAAAGTTTTCTGTCAAATATTCCGTGACTAATTGATGTGTTTGCATTCAACTTGGACATCTACTTGTTTGTACTACTGACAAATGTTTGGATTATAACAAGGATAAATTCAATTTGATTTCAAAATGAAAATCATTCATATTTAATTACAGTAAATAAATCAATTATGAAGTGGTTTTTTCTTTCTTTCTCTAAGTAACGCTCAGCATTCATAGTATAATAAGTGGAAACCTTTTGAGGATATATCTTATCTCAAATAAATGTCAATAAAAAATCTCATTAAAAGTGTTGCCTTAAATTGCTTAAACTATTGTGGATACTCTACGAAATTGTCACGCAATTGACAACTTTTGCATGATATCAAACTGTCGTGTAATTATACTCATGAGTGCTGGAGTTCCGAGGAGACTTGTTGTTACTCGGATTTCAGTGAAATAGCACAAGAAGGACAAATTGAAATATAGAATTATCAGACTAGAGAAATTCATATGACATGTTCATTCACACATTGCTAATAGAAGGTGTAAAATGTTCTACGTCTTAGAGCAAGTAATCAGCTCCATCATGAAAACAATGCAAAACTGGAAAATAAAAACTCGCAGCCAAAGGGCAACAGATAGATAAAATCGAAAAAGGCATATTTCAGTCAGACTCATTATTGCCATTACTGTCGGTTACAACGATGATACAAGTGCATTTTATGCTCAGACAAATGTAAAGGAGACTACCTTTTATAATGTTACAAGAAAAGATAAATCACATCATGTATATGGGGCATATGAAAACTGTTTTGCCAGGAATATAAAATAATTCTTTAAAAAATACAATGTTAGATTTATCAGCCAAATTATAGCAAATAAAGCTGGGATAAAGAAGTATGCAATCTATCTATACATACATATATAAAGGTCAGTTTGTGTGTATGTATATCCGGAGGAAACTATGAATATAAAACAATCAATGACAAAGTAAATATATATACACATTCACTATCACTAGATCTTGATTTTTGAAGAAAAATTATGAATATTTGATTATAAATCAAATATTCATAATTTTCGTGAAGATAATTAAAAAATAAAATTTAAAGGATGACAGCATGGATTTCTTTTTTCTTTTCTTTTCTTTTTTTGCATTTAGTATTTTAAATAGAAGACATCAGTTTTTCTTTTCAGAGTGTCTCGATCAACGTAAGGTATTTTTCTTTCAAAAAGATTTTAATGGGAAATCTTGAGAGGATTCAGCTCGTGATTCAACAATAATGAATATGCGAGACTACCTATTTTTTACCTCCCACTAACCGCAATGCCTAGTAGCCGTTTCTAGCGACTAATAAAGTAAGGACAAAGATAGAAAAACGGAGATAAAAGAAAAAAGTAAGAAGGTATTGCGTCATAGCAACGAGTAAATTCTTTGAAACCAAACTCAACAGGAGAAATCTAATCAAACAAATAAATACAGGAACGTTCTCTTTTAGGATAGTGCTGAACCTTCTTAAACTCAACAAGAGGGCTTCTCAGAAATATGGACAATAGAACTATAAATTTGACGACTATGAACTAAGTCTTACACCCGAGAGATTACAGTCTAGGCGACGAGAAAAAAAAAGGGAAGATGACGCGTCAGCAGATAAAATTGTGCGTATCTCAGCAACATAGGAATCGAAGAATATTCTAAAATAGGTAAAGGAGATTAATTACAGAAGCCAGTAACGGAAATAAAATGTAAGGACAAACAGGAAAGCAATAACCATAAAATCCCGAAAAAACAATAAGTAAAAAATATGTGGATACATTAAGCGGCAAACTAAGAGAATTGCTGACAAGATAGCCTGAAACTGGTCCCGAATGGGAATACTAAAGTGAAAAACTGGATCTCTTAATAGCAGCAGAAAATAATACGACAAAAAGTAATTTATCATAGAAAATAATGATAATACCTAGAAAATATGATGTATAGGCTCTGTGGAGGTCGAGGTAAAACATTTAATCATATAAAAAAGCGAAGTGGGGCAAACTGACAGTAATGAAATAAATTAGCAGGCATGATTTAGAAGGAAATGAGGTCCACAGAGAATTGTGCAAGAGACTAACTTTGACCCTATTCACAAATGGTATATGCACAAATCAGAATATGTCTTAGAAAAAAAGACGAACACGATCTTGGAATACGAATGGATCGACATATTTAAAATAAAAGGTTAACAAACTGGCCGACTACGTAGACGTAGAATAATTTCTGGAACATAAAGGTGATGGTGATCTGAATGGTAGTTGTAATCCTTAAAACAGTCCCAAAGAACTTGGCAAAGAAACTGAGGCTACTGGAGATAACATATAGATTTGAGTCGTTCCAGGTTACATCACTGATAAAATCAAAGAGAATACAAAAAAAAGGTATTGGTTATCCGAGAGAACTTGCTGTCATTCAGACTTTAATAATAATTTTTTTTAAAAACATCAGTTAGAACTCGTGTTAAAATATCTCGAAGCGGATAACAATTACACCAACGCCTTACTTATAGCTACAATAGTAACTGCAGGCATCAATTATCAATTATATTATAATATTATAATATAATGTAATAATATTTCGAACGGAGTTATATATTAAGTCTGAAATTATGACACACATCCGAAAGATGAACGTAGAATAAATTAAAAGTGAGAATGTAACAACTGAAATGGGGACATTAATCTGAATATATGTTATTAATTTACGTGAGTTTCACCATCTACGAAATTAAAACAGAAACATCTTAACTTTGCGTCTATTTAAATATACCAAACTATTTTTTTTAAACCAAAAAATGAACGCTTGTGAAAGTCATTTTATACAGGTTAATCTATAAATACTATAGAGAGCTTCATTTGTATTGTTTGGATTATTCGGACTGTTGTCCTCATCTTTATTGTTATCTGTACAATTAGGACAATAGTCTGAATAATACAGAAATACAAATTCTCAAAACTCATCACAAACATTCAGAGAAATAGAGAGTTTTATGTTCACACATTATGTTAAATCGGAATTATTCTGTTTCGGATAGAATTTTCAAACAATAGCATTATCAATTTTCTATCCAAAACATCAACGTTCTGAGGCAATAGGAAATGGTTAGGGAAAGCTCTCTGCAGCAATTACAAATCACTCGTCTTAAAAAGGTTTCAACGGTAAACGCACGTTGTGCACGGATCCATGCCATCGTCGTAACTGATCGTATACAAAAAAAAAAAAGAAAAAAAAAAGATTGAGCTACCTGTTACTTTCAGGTGACAGTTTAAAATGAATGAGGTATTTCTACCACACCGTGTATTTTAATATGAAACATTAAATGAGTGTTTTCACAAATGTATTTTCCTAGTGAAGCATTTTGTACGGTGACGTTTTCCAAGGTGCACATGAAAATCACTACCTGTCTTGACAGAAAGACAAAGATGAATATATTTGAGTACCATTGCCTTCTATTTCTGTTTTTTTTTCTTTGCCCATTAAGCGAAATTTATATATGCAACAAAAACATAATCACAGTTTCTGTCTGTAAAAGAGCTACATATATCTGTATTACTTTCTGTTTTTATCTTTTTTTTTCTTATTCTAACACAATACTCTGAAGTGATCGTTTTGACTGGGCAATCCTTAACGATAGTATATGCCTACTGGCATGACCACTTATGCGGGCAGTGATAGATAATGACCAGGGCGACTCCCATTAATTCTCCTGCCACGTCAACTTCTATTACACCGCACCTCACACACACTGCGGTTCATACAACGACATCATGACCGGATCAATTGCAAGCAACTCTCGGCTATGTTTGAACGAAAGAGGTTTCAACGGTGAGTGCAGGGAAGAAGAGCTCGGGCAGTTCGTCTGTTTGATGGGCAGAGAGGTGAAGGTAAACGTGGGAGTGAAGTAGTTAGAAACGACATCAAACCGGATAAACCGTCCAAAATTATCATGGCTTTTCGCGCCACTCAGAGTCACAGCTGATTCAAACTGACGGAGCGTGAATGCGGAGGCAGTCGGGCGTTATTCGCCACTACATAACCATTCTACTTACAATACTTACAACGTTTACATTAGTTCATAGAATGTGGTCGGATTTCCCTTGTTGGACATTAGGCAAGTGAGCAAACAACAACACATACATACACACACACACACACACACACACACACACACACCTATATATATAGTGAAATGTACATGGGCGTTTGTGTGTTCGTGTAATGTGTATGTGAGTATGTTCATGTCTGTATCTGGGGTCGAGGAGGTTGGTTTATTTGAGTAAACTTCCCTTTTCGTCCGTTACATAAGAATTGATTAGTTCAACACAGATAAGCGCAGATGTAAACTAATTGTTTCTTTTATAGTCAAATAATGTTTAGTATTTAATTCGGAAACTTGAATACCGACAAACCTAGAAATCATACAAGTAAGAACGAACGTATATGAAATATTATAAAACTAGTATATATACAAAATATAACGTAAAAAATGGATCCGACTGACCGAGTTCAAATTCTGGGCGAGGTTGTTTGAATTTTGAATATCACTATAAGCTTGGGAAAGGTATGAAAGGTATTCTCCTTCTAGCGATGAGTAACTAGTGAGGAAGAATTTAATCTAACTTTAGCATGAAAACTGGTGAATTCCCAAAATCCGCTTAAAAGATGACCTTGTATTGCAGCCTGCGAGGGTTAGTGAAATAGATATATATTCAAAACATACTTAATTTGCTTTAGCAAATTCCTAACTCAAGTTATTCTTATGAGTTCATGTCTTATTTTTACGGCTGGACAAATATATGTGAGAGAGAGAGAGAGAGAGAGAGAGAGAGAGAGAGAGAGAGAGAGAGAGAGAGAGAGAGAGAGAGAGAGAGATACATACAGAATACTGAGACAGAGAATGATAGTGGCATATGTTCCTTTATTATGAACACTAAAGTCATTGGATACGTGAATATTTCAAATAGAAAGATGGTCATATCTTTGGTCTGATGGTCCCAGAGGTGAGAAAGGGACAGTCATCAAGTGCCGTTGACAGGTTTTTATCTAGTTATACATGTTCCCTCACCAATATTGATCAGTCTTTATCTACAAATATAACAAAATACAATATATATATATATATTATATATATATATATATATATATTCTAGACACCACTTTGCGTAGGACGAATTAAATGCCGTTATATTGGAAGAAACATTTTTAGTGCAAAGTTTACAAATTTTGATTATTTTGTTTACAGGTAATACCCCCGTGGACAAACGTATCGCTCGTTTAGAACACCATCTCAATAATATTAATACTCCATTACGATTACCTGTAAACAAAATAATCAAAATTTGCAAACTTTGCACTAAAATCTGTTTCTTCCAATATAACGGCATTTTATATAAGCATATATATATAAATATATATAGCTATATTTATATATTTATTAAAGAACTGTCGTGCTGTTATTTATCTATTTTAAACAGGTAAATATTGATAGGAACCCGGCAGTATATGTGAGAATCTGCATCGATATAATCTGTATCGAGAGAAATGTACCAATGCCAATATATTTAATTTACTTTGGTTTGCTGACGTTAACAGATGCTTACTGTTTTGCAAGTCAGGGCTTCCATAGTGGACTCAATGTTTGATTTGATCTCTTTTGTCCAATATATTTCATCTTAATCTACCAAGTTCGTCCCCCAGTTATATTGTAGAATATTGTAAACTTATAATTTCAGTTTTATGATTAATGTGAAAGTAAGTTACGATGCAGAATCTTAAAGCATCGCCCTTAACATTGTCTATCCTTTGTTATTTAAAAAAATACATATATACATGTGTTTGTGTACAGTAGAGAGGACAAAATTTGAACAGATAACCATTGGTAAATACATATTTTTAATAACTCCTCCGCACGAGCAGTATGTGACACAGGTTTGAATATAGAGTTTTCCTTGACTGGTTACCAACCAAAGAGCCCAGTCTGCCCTACTATTTACACATACCTGGAAGAAAATTAGTCGGATGCATACCTTTCTCAAGGGTGCATCCAACTACTCTATGTGAAATGTAAATTGCCTCCTCCAGGATTTGAACTTGGATCGACGAGTCTTTTTTCCTACTCTAACCATTACATCACGTACATCCACTATTGGTAAATATGAATTTAAAAACATTATTTCTTACGTTCCTTTCTTCTTATTTATATAGTATTTTCAGCGTGAAAGTCACGTTCCACAAATATATGAGCTGGTATTTGTATAATATCATTATCTGCATTGTAAATATTCTGGGTTAATTCGTTTGACATTGGACAGACGGACAACCGTGAAGGAGTTGCATAAATCGATTATCTCAAGACATTTTTGTCCGATTCTCATCAAATATGAAATTTCTAGGTTAAGTTCGTTGAAAAACATTTCGGAAAAAATATATATCCCCAGTTCATCGCATTTTATAAGAACGTATTACGAGTGTTTTTTGTTTTCTTCTTTAGTTGTAAGCTGACATTGTTTAAAATGTCACATGAAGAACACTTCACACATATAATGGTACCACGGACTTACGAGTTTAATTTGTTCCGTTCGTAACTCAATTTCCTCGTATAACAAATCGATTTTCCACGTTGAAATAAACTGAAATACCATCAATTCTTTTCAGCCCCACCTCCCAAAAAACAGCCTATTTTATTTGTTTTTTTTTTGTAGATGGAAAGATAACACATTGTCTGTAAAACATAATGAAATAATTTAAATGAGCTGTAATATGGTTTAATGTATACTAAGCCACTCACCAATTTCTATATAAAAAATGAATTTGGAAACTTAAATATTTTTAGAGAACGTATTAACGTAAGCGTATCTGAAACTCGTTCCTACCTAAAATTTTAGCTCTCAAGAAAAGATTCGACTTATCGACCGCTCATTACTCGACAATAATTCAGTCGAAAGCCATTTAATATATTTTTATATTTTTAGGTACACCTACATTGAAAATTGGAATAAACTTTCCATTAACCTTGTTAATTAACCTTAATAATGTTATCGAAGCAATTGTGCTGAATGGTCTTATGGAAGATCAATTTGTATAATATGCAAAACCAATCCTAATAGAGAGCGACAAGCAAGCTTTGTCTACTTGGAAAAATGTAAAACATCTAGATTCGATATCAACCGTAATGCATATCGGAGTGTCAAGGCTAATATATAAGTGAGTCACTCATGAAAATGGGAAAAAGTTTGTATTTGATTATGTTAGATTATTGTCAAAACAACATATTCAAAATGATGGGTCGATGCTTCAAAATATAGATACTATTTATTTACCCAACAAGGACGCGATACATTTTTAGCGGAGAGCAGCTGGTTTTGAATTTTTTTTGTTTTTCCTGGCCCTTGACTGGGTGCCATAGCAAATCTAAAAAAGATTATATAGCTGGTGCAGAATAGTTAGATTATATATTTCTCAATGGTCTTAACGCTTGTATACTGAAGAAATAAAAAAAACTCGTAGAGTCCATGTCCTTCGGCGATAACCGTTACGTTATATATTAATGAATCTGTATTATTACTCTTCATAGATGAGGATGCTATTAGTTGCGTTTCTTCTGATTATGCAAAATATCTATAGAAACATTCGTATCAGTTTATATTGTTCAATTTCAATGTGGATTTTTTTAATGTGAAATTGACCTGTCTAAGCATGTCAAAAATATAATATCATTTACTTAAGTATTTCTGCTTTGATCTCCGCCGCTTTTTCCATCTATTTATCTATCTACCTAAATGTACTTTGTGTGTATATATTATATATATATATATAATATCATGCACAAACTCATAGACACACACAGAGATATATATATATATATATTATATATATATATATATATATATATATATATATATATATAATATATATCCATCAGGAATTAGTGGTTGTAACGATTGAAGTATGCACGAAAATCCCAGATATCATGTGTTCAAATCTCATGAAAAACTTTACAAAATGATTGCAACAATTTATAAAGATGTGAGGTCATGCTATTGACTATTGATATTGTCAAAAAAATCCTTTTTTTTTTCAATTGTTTCATACGATAGGAATAATATTGTCTTTTCCTATTTTGCATAATTCACCTGTCAGCTTTGTAGTTTTTAACCTATTGTTCTGAAAATTGAATTTCATATTCCTCTTTTGTGCTTATTAACATTGAAAAAATAAATGGCACCATGCTGGCATTAGATTTTGAGAGATGCAAATCAAATATCAAAAATCGATGGGTGTACGAATAATTTCATTGTTGACTGTATATTTACTACATTTGCCAATGCATAACATGTAACATATTATAGGCTTTTATTTTTAGAAATATTTACACAATGCAATTTAGTGATTGTTTCCCTTTCTATTTGCAGGTTCTTTTATAATATTTATGATTATTATTTTAAATAGCATTTACTATCGACATCACTCGATGTTAGCACTTATTTCATATTTTTTTAACTTAGAATTGTAATACTTTGTTTTCTTTCACTTTAAGAAATCGATACCAATACTTTTCGGGAACGAATGTATTTAAATGCCCATGTTTGAAAAAAATTATTCTCTTTTACTAATAATCTTCTCGTAAATTATTAGGTAGATAGAGGTCCCTGACCCCCATTACTGAAATATCCGCCTCTGTTCTCGTGACAGTGAACAGCACAAATATCTCTCGTGCTCTTCTGACCAGAAAAGATGTCGTTATTCAAATCACGGAAACCGAAGTCGATATTTCGAACGATTTGTTTGCATCTATTTCTGAATAAAATAAAAAAAAAAGGTTTTCCTTGAGAGAAAAATGTATATAGATATAAAAATGGGAAAGCAAAGAATGGAAAAGTGTTCCTTCAAACATATCTATATTGTAGATTTTCTTTTTGTTTGAATATATATATATATATATATATATATATATATATATATATATATATATATAATATACCAAGCGTGTTGGTAGATCCTTGCGGAGAGAAAAAACCCGGCAGAGAGTTTGATTGTAAAAATATACTACCAACATCAACCAGGAAGAAAAAAATTTTTGAAAAAAAGAAAAGACCAAGATATTCGTACCAACAAAAATAATCTATTGGTATAGTATTTGGCCAAAAGAAAAACAATTTATAGGCATATATATGTATATAAGATATATATATATATTCATATAACCGCTAGGAGAAGCTAATTTGTAAAAAGTGCTCGATACCTAAGTAGAGCCAAGTAATAAGGATATCTACTGAGTCAGACGAACCTACTATTAGTTTCGCATAAAGCTCTTCAGGGCTAAAATCTGATTTTAGCCCTGAAGAGTTTTATGCGAAACTAATAGTAGGTTCGTCTGACTCAGTAGATATCCTTATTATATATATATATATATATATATATATATATATATATATATATATGTGTGTGTGTGTGTGTGTTTGTTTATATATGTATATATATCCGTCAATTGGTGATATATATATATGGTTGATCCTCAAAACAAATAAATTATTTTTGTTATTGTCTGTTAATGTGTCGACTTTGACTATTGCTATTATGTTTCTACACACTTTTTCTCTTTACTTGCGCAATACTTTTCACTTTTTATTTCCTGCATTTTTTACTTTCCCGTTTCATCTTGTTGCGTCATATTTTCATTCTATCAGTGTCGAGCATTCTGTGTATCTTAGTACAATTTCTTTTTGAAGAGATTTTTATATTTTTGTTGAAATTATTGCTGTTCAAATATATTTCCTTTTAAACTTTTTCATTGTTGTCGGTTATTTTCGCCGTTTTATACAGTCATTCTTTTTTTGTTCTTCTTTTTTCACCATCCTCATGCTGTTACTTTCTTTCATTATGCTTTTATTATAAATAAGTTTCACTAAATTTCAACATTCCTTTTTCTTATATTCTTTCCATTCTTATTTCCTGTTAGGTTATGTTACGTTTCCTGTTAGTATATTTTAGTAAATGTCTACTTTCAAGTAAGTTCCTATACGCTGACATACGTTTATTTATACTTTTTATAATTTAATTCCTACTTACATATTTTTTTGCTCTTTACTTGAATCACATTCTCGTTATAGACCAAAGTTGTGCTAATATCTTCACATGTCTTTCTATTCTTCTGAATTGATTTGATAGTGTTAGGTTGAGTAACAGAAAATCGAGTTCAAATAGACAACTGAGGCTAATGTACGATTACTCTTAATGTTATGAGATAGATATAAACCAGCAATGTTGTGCCGTGTTCTACTGCTAGATACGTCGAAATCTATGAATTTAGGTAGGCAGAAACAACAGTATAATGTAATATTTATTGTTAATATTGACAGAATGTAGCCATTGCTACTGGAGAATTTAACACACAATACTGAATACATGATTTCAAAGAAGAAAAAAAACTAAAGTAGAAACTGTCTGAAAAAGAACTCACATTTTAGTTGTGCTGGACTAGCTTTTCCTAACGAACAATTTTAAAGAACTTGATTTTATACTGAGCATGAACACCGACTATTGGAGTCAGTAGTGAATATTCATCAATTTAAACCAACAACCCACACTCAAACATTTAAAGTAATATATTATTCTTTCTTTTTTGTTTTCTTTTATTTTC
>CM042139.1:146806117-146808507 GCA_023376005.1 Doryteuthis pealeii
AGACTCGTCGATCCAAGTTCAAATCCTGGAGGAGGCATTTACATTTCACATAGAGTAGTTGGATGCACCTTGAGAAGGTTGCATCCGACTATTTCTTCCAGGTATGTTGTTAAATAGTAGGGCAGAACTTGGGCTCTTTGGGTTGGTAACCAGTCAAGGAAAACTCATAATTCCAACCTGTGCTCACATACTGCTCGTGGGAGGAAGTTATTAAAAAGTATGTATTTACCAAATGGTTATCTGTTCAAATTATGTCCTCTCTACTGTACACAAACACATGTTAATATGTATTTTTTTAAATAACCAGGATAGACAATGTTAAGGGCGATGCTTTAAAGATTCTGCATCGTAACTTACTTTCACATTAATCATAAAACTTGACAAATTATGAAGTTTACAATATTACTACAATATAACTGGGGGACGAACTTTGGTAGATTAAGATGAAATTATTGGGACAAAAGAGATCAATAACATTGAGTGCCACTATGGAAGCTGATTGCAAAAGCAGTAACATTGTTAACGTCAGCAAACCAAGTAAATTAAATATATTGGCATTGGTACATTTCTCTCGATACAGATTATATCGATGCAGATTCTCACATATACTGCGGGTTTCTATCAATATTTCCCTGTTTAAATAGATTAAATAACAGCACGAAGTTCTTTATAAATTATATTAGATATATATATTTATATTATATGCTTATATAAATGCGTTATATTGGAAGAAACGATTATTAGTGCAAAGTTTGCAATTTTTGATTATTTTGTTTAGCAGGTAATCGTAATGGAGTATTATATTATTGAGTGGTGTTCTAAACGAGCGATACCGTTTGTCACGGGGGTATTACCTGTAAACAAAATAATCAAATTTGTAAACTTTTGCACTAAAAATGTTTCTTCCATATAACGCATTTAATTCGTCCTACGCAAGGTGGTGTCTAGAATATATATTATATAAATATACTATTATATATATATTATATAATATTGTATTTTGTTTATAATTTGTAGATAAAGACTGATCAAGTATTGGTGAGGGAACATGTTAACTAGATAAAAACGTTTCTGTCAACGGCACGTTGATGACTGTCCCTTTCTCACCTCTGGACGCATCCAGAAAAGATAATGACATTCTTTCTGATTTGAAATACATTCACGTATCAATGATTTGTGTTCTCAATAAGGAACATATGCCATATCATTCTTGTTAGATTCTGTATGTATTCTCTCTCTCTCTCTCTCTCTCTCTCTCTCTCTCTCTTCTCTCTCTCTCTTCTCTTCTCTTCTTCATCTCTCTCTCACATATATTTGTCCAGCGTAAAAATTTAAGAATGAACTGCATAAGAATCAACTTGAGTTAGGAATTTGCTAAAGCAATTAAGTATGTTTTTGAATATATATCTAAATTTCACTAACCCTCGCAGGCTGCAATAACAAGGTCTCTTTAAGCGGATTTTGGGAATGTCACCAAGTTTTCATGCTAAAGTTAGATTAAATTCTTCCTCATAGTACTCATCGTAGAGGAGAATACTTTCATACTTTTCCAAGCTTATAGTGATATTCAAAATTAAACAACCTGCCTCAGATTTGAACTCGTCAGTGCCGGATCATTTTTACGTTTATTTTTGTATATATACTAGTTTTTAATAATATTTCATATACGTTCGTTTTACTTGTATGATTTCTAGGTTTGTCGTATTCAAGTTTCGAATTAATACTAAACATTATTTGACTATAAAAGAACAATTAGTTTACATCTGCGCTATCTGTGTTGAACTAATCAATTCTTATGGTAACGGACGAAAAGGGAAGTTTACTCAAATAAACAATCTCCTTCGAACCCAGATATCAGACATGAACATATCACATCAACATTACACGAACACAACAAACGCGCATGTACATTTCCTATATATATAGGTGTGTGTGTGTGTGTGTGTGTGTGTGTGTGTGTATGTATGTGTTGTTGTTTGGCTCACTTGCTGTAATGTCCCACAGTGAAATCACGACAATTCTATGACTAATGTACACGTTGTAAGTATTGTAAGTAGAATGGTTATGTATGGGAATAGCCCGACTGCTCCGCATATCAGCTCCGTCAGTTTTGAATAGCTGTGACTCTGAGTGGCGGCGAAAAGCATGATAATTTTGGACGGTTTTATCGGTTTGATGTCGTTTCAACTACTTCATTCCCAGTTTACCTTCACCTCTCTGCCCATAAAACAGACGACTGCCCGAGCTCTTCTTCGCTGCACCACCGTGAAACCTCTTTCGTTCAAACATAGCCAGAGAGTTGCTTGCAATTGATTCCGGTCATGAATGTCGTTGTATGAACGCGCAGTGTGTCGTGAGGTGCGGTGTAATAGAAGTTGCGTGGCAGGGAA
>CM042139.1:146808607-146841107 GCA_023376005.1 Doryteuthis pealeii
CATACCGCACGCCAATCTCTCATCTGCAGACTTTCATTCCTAATTTAATGTATATTCAATTTGTCAACACAACACACCACACACACACAACACACACACACACACACACGCCTTCCTCTGTGTGTATTTATTCACATATAAATATTCATCAGTATTAGGTGCTTTTTGTTTGAATATATTTTCTTTCAGTTAACATTTTTTCACTCTTTTCTAACTATTTTTTTCCAATTTGGAGGAACAAAAACGAAATAATTATAGAATAAAAACGTCATACCCGAAGGAATTCATCCTGAGGCTATAACGCTTATACGACAAATAAATAGAAATAATAACCAGGCGATGAAATATTACTAAAACTCTCAGTGGAATATAATAAAAAACTGGCACGAATATTTGAAAACTAAAATACTATCCAGTCGTATTGTTGATAATACCGTTGCAACCCGATATCAGTAGTGGCTCTACTCTTTGATGATATCGGATTGTTGTTTGATAGGTTATTATTTATGTTAGACAAATCTGTTTGTTATGTATAAGTCTATTGTATTTCCATGGATAGTCAATGGTTTATCGTTATTACGGACAAGATGTTTTCCAAATTTGTCCGTAATGGGACAAGGGTGTAGTCACAGGATGAGAACCATATACTCAATCGGTAGAAAACTAGCCGGGAAGGCATACTAGCAAGTAAGGTAGGCGATTAGACCGACGCGAGCATTCCTGTTTGCCTAATAATGGCCAAAATTAAATTAAACGTTCTGTAAGAATCAAAAGAGGCTTTCCACGAAAATTAAAAAAACAAACAACCATAAATCGATATTAAAAGATAAAGAATTTATATCTTGATTCAGAGTTAATTTTATAAACCACTAGACGCATCATTAAAATATGTTTCGTTTCTCAGAGATCATCAATTTGCTCTATGCAGGCGCCCGAGAGGTTCGTTCTACTTTTTAACAAGGGACACCCGCGTTTCCCTTTACGCTGATGATGGTAGGGTACTCTGAGAACGAAACATATTTTTAATGATTCGTCTAGTGTTTTAAAAAATAACTCTGAATCAAGAATATAAATTCTTTCATTCTTATATCGGATTTATTGTGTGATTTGTTTTTTTAATTTCTGGAAAGCCTCTTGATTCTTAACAAACGTTTATTTAATTTTGCCACAATTAGGAAACAGGAATGCTCCGTCGGTCTAACCACACCCTATACTTGCTAGTATGCTTCCCGGCTAGTTTTCTACCGATGAGTATATGGTCTCATCCTGTGACACACCCCTGTCCATTACGGACACAATTTTGGAAACATCTGTCCGTAATAACAGATAACCATTAGACTATCCATGGAATACAATAGACTTATACATAACAAACAGATTTGTCTAACCATAAATAATAAACCTATCAAACAACAATCCCGATATCATCAAGAGTAGAAGCCCACTACTATATCGGGTTGCAACGGTATTATCAACAATACGACTGGATTAGTTTTTAGTTTTCAATATTCGTGCCAGTTCTTTTATATATCCACGTTGAGAGTTTTAGTATATTTTCATCGCCTGGTTATTATTTCTATTTATTGTCGTATAACGTTATAGCCTCAGGATTGAATTCCTTCCGGGTATGGACGTTTTTATCATCTATAATTATTTTCGTTTTTGTTCTCCAAATTGGAAAAAATATTTAGAAAAGAGTGAAAAAATGTTAACTGAAAGAAAATATATTCACAAAAAGCACCTATACTGATGAATATTTATATGTGAATAAATACACACAGAGGAAAAGGCGTGTGTGTGTGTGTGTTGTGTGTGGTGTGTGTGTGTGTGTGTGACAAATTGATATAACATTAAATATTAGGAATGAAGTCTGCAAAAAATCGGAAAGTAGAAAATAGGTCTTCACTAGTTCAATTTTCATTTGATGTTTTTATTGGTTTCATCTTTTCAGAGACTAAACTCTTAATCAATAATTACCTTATCTCACGGTATCTTCTGCAGAGTCAGTCCTTGGTATGACAACAAACTGCATCTTGATGGTGAGACCCATTTCTGGAGATTGGGAATATGGATTACTTCTTCATTGTACTTACTCCCATGTCCACTTTTCCCGGTGTGGAATTACCTATTAGGGCCCCAATCTATGAGTCAAATCGATCTGTTTGAAATTATCTGTATTTGATAAGACTTAAAAAAACGCTCAGAAAACTATACACAATATGTCAATATGAAACGCAAAATGGATTTGATTCACTAACTTCTAGATATGATAATAGACGGCTTAACATGTTAAAATCAAACATTTTCAATATCATAAGCACTATACTTTAAATTTTGAACGTGTCCAAGCATTTCCTCTCTTCCTGTTTACATTCTTTTTCTTTTTTGTTAATAATATTTTCTAACAATCTGTGTTAGCATAAATTTCTTACACCTTTTCTAGGTTTCAATTCTAGTTTCATAAATTAACAAAAATACCGTAAAGTCTTATTTAGTAATTCATTCACACCCAACGTAACTTTTTACTTATACGAGAAAACACGGTGACCCGAGTTCAAATCCTGGATGAGGTTATTTGCATTTTACATAAAATCAAATCCCGTAATCTTATGAATGCATCACTAAAAAAAAAAAAAAAAAAAAAAAAATCTATATATAATATACAGAACTAAATCGCTCCCAGAAAAACCACTGTATACTTATCCTGAAATCAACTGATAGTGATTTTATGCTTCATTGCATGCTTTGCTCTTTGATTTCGTTTCAACCTTCTTTTTATTCGAAAGATTTTTATTCGTGATAACTCTTCGATGGCGTCTTTAAGAATCTATCGTTACAACTTAATCAAACACATTCCTAGTCACCCTTTGCAGAACATTTATTTTTTTACTGCTTAGCATATCTTTTCTTCTAATCTTATCTTTTATTTTTTTAATACTATACAAACTGAAGTTAGTATGCAAATTAAAACTAATATTAGCTTAACACATCCGAAAATCTAATATATGTCTATCTTTTCATACATAATGTATATTGAAACGTGGGTAAAGCGAAGGATCTAAGAAATTCTGAAACACAGAAAATAAAGTTATTGAATGAGGAATTTCTACATTGGTGATATAAAGAGCTTCCAGCAATCATCGAACGATAAAGAAGAATTGTTGATTTGGTTTGGTTTGTTTTGTTTTACGGCATATCAACCTCAGTGGGTCATTTAATGCCGATAAAGTTTTGAAATAAATCAATTCTAATGGATAATATATTTTTTAAATAAATACATTTTTATATTTAACCCATTGATGGAAGCCTAACAGGTACTACCACTCCGGGTCAGAGTGGACCAGGAGCAATGGTGATGAAGGGGTGCTCCACATTCCCCAAACTCCCAAAACTGGAACCTCACCATTCAGATAGAGTTTAACGTCATTCCCAGACATGTAGACACTCAGTCACCGCCTTCTATTCTAGCACCCATATGATTAAAAAGGGGTTGGGGCTTGCCATAAGGGCAATAGGGTTGGAAAATCATATAGGTGCTAGGGCTTGACATAACCAAGCCAATTGATCTGAGGGGGCCTCTCCGACCGCCCGTCTAGCCCAAGTAAGGGCCAAAGTGGAGTATTGCAGGTCAGGCACTGCTCATCCACCCGGGTTCTATCCTTAAGCGTCACGGGTCGCCACCCACGGCTAACAGGTGGCCCCATTGGGGAGTCTTACCCCTCTGCAGAGGTGCAGTTGGTGCATTCTAACGCCTCAGCAAACAGGACGGAAGAATGTTGAAAAGATAACTAAGTTGCAAAAAAATGAGAACCGACCAGAGAGTCCTTGTGGCTAGACTCATATTTGTCTTATCTGCAGATTTCACCTGCACTCGCATGTTGATGATAGGATCAGATAATAAAAACTATGATTTATAAGAACTAAGATGGAAGCGAAGGGAAACAACACCCAATACGAAGATGTCTCCAAACCGCAGAGAGCTCGACACGATCAGGCATAGCAGCGGTAACGTACTAAGAATGAGAAATCAACAGAAAGTACCAAGGTAGTCTCGCAGATATATTACTACTGAATTGCGAGTCCGTCCATCACTGGATGATGCATACCTGGGACGTATTGCCATCTCCTACCCGTCGCGAAAGGTATAGATAAAACCTATTTTCTGCTTAAACATTGACGCCAACCGGACACGGCCAGGTCAAAACCGTTCTAGCTAACTGCTGCTGCTGTTATTGTTGACTTCCCCCTTCGGATACCGCTTACTGTTGCCTGCCCGAATGACTGAGTAAGCCTAAACGATTGATTGATACGACTGCATATCATTTTGAATGCACTCATCGTTATAAAAAAGCATAGTCACACTTACGCTCAAATTCTAGTGACCTCATCACGCGTCTTGTTTTCATCTAGCATTAACGACGTGTTACAATTGGCGCGAACTCTCATGCAATTAAGAAGTTAACGGTTTCTGTCGATTATATTAATTTTTTGGATAATATAGTCTACAAATATAACATATTTAAAGCTTAAGTATGTTTATTACCAAAGCCTTCTGCACGAGTAGAATGTGACACAAGGTCAATTTATTACTCGGAATTTAACAAGTCTGAATTAAGAGTTTTTCTTCTCCTAGATGGGTATTGCCAGACAAAGGGTGAGGAGACCAGTCTATACTATAATTTATATATAGCTGCAGGGAGATTAATAGGATTCATACTTCCCTAAGGGATCTGTGCTATGGGAAATGCAAATGTGTCCATTTCCTATGGCAGCAATCATTACACGACAAACATCTTATTTAAATCTTATACCTCTGAAACGCATTTCTGAATAAGAAACAGAAAACGCATCTTTAACTATTGACTAAAAAACTCTGGAAATAAATGGCGTGTAAAATATGCACTGACGTTTTCGATGTTGTAGCAACTAAATTCAACCTAAATGTATAATTTGTTCAACTTTTTATCAGTTTATAATGAATTAGAATAAGACTTCACAGATTACATTATGTTTTGAAACACAACTGCATATTTTTTACGACAAACACACGGGTATGTTCATACAAAAATGCAACACGTTTGCAGCAAAAATAAGATCACGTTATCAGAAATAAGATTATAAATAAACACATATGCCAATGGATATTTCTATTACGGCGTAAAACACACTAGTTCCGACAAGAGATATCACTTTAATCATCCGCCCCAGAATATGCTGAGGTATGTGGCATGAAATAAAAATTGATGAGTTAGCTGCTCCCTTAACTTTTGGGCTAAAAATCTTGTAGACAAATAATTAAGGTATCATAGTTACGTGCGGATGAATTTGAAATTAAGTGAAGTTCATCATCACTTTATTTAAAAAGAAATTTAAAAAAATGTATTTTTAATGTGAATGAGAAGATTCTATATATTGAACAGAATCTAATGATTGAACCTAGGATCTACAGGATTTAGACCCTCGTCAGAACTGTTAAGATTACACGGCAAGTTTTCGGTCCGTGTTTTATCATTATACCATATGAATGGGCAAGTGCTCACGTTAGACTGAAATTTAAAGAATTGTGACTGTCTAGTCGGCTAACACATTGTTAAGAATACGCAAACTACAACATTAGTGATGTTGTCTTCATTAGAACAAGTTTCCCGAATTTCAAAATTGCTCATTAAATTCTTTATTTGTGGCTGGAAAAATTGACCAAGCGAAAGGAAGGTAACGTCTATAATTGGACGAAAACGTGTTCTCAGAAGAAGAAATAATGCATTCAGAAATAACAACAGAAAAATAAAAACATACCCCGAACAAAGAGGGGAAGAATGGGTTTACAAGGAAGATAATTTAAAAAATGATTTAATACGGCATACTGACACATTAAGGGGCCTCATAACGACCAACGTTAGTCCCATCTGAATAAGCAAATTAGAGTGTGATAGAACAATCGAAAGAAACGATTTTTCTATAGAGAGACATTTTCAGCCTGGTGAGTCTATCATTGTGTGTCTCTATTTGTCAAATATCATTAGTCTGTGTGTGAAAGAAGAAACTTTAAATGATACAAGTTTTTATTGACTTTTAAGTACACATTCATCCTATCAATATGTCAAGATCTTTCCTTGTCACCACCGGTGATCTGATAAAGAATTGAACCACTAATGTTACTCTTGTCAATAGACCTTTTTCCAATTATCGATTTCTTGATGATCTGTCTATGTACAAATCCTGCTGCAACAAGATGATACTAATGATGATAACATCTTCATCAAATCATGTGATACAATGGACGACAATGGTTGTAATACTTTAATAGATAAACGTTTAGAATCTATATTGTTAGCAAGTGAATACTCTATTAATATTAACGAATCCTTTGGAGCAAATAAATGATGAAAATACATAAAAATGTTGATTAATCTGAATAAGATTCTGAGAGACTGAAAATTATTAAACTGTAATCAAAAAACGATAGACGCTTTGTACAATATTCATTTTATGTTTTTTAGGAAGAGCCGATTTATATATGGCTGACAACTTCAACATAGCAATACATGTTTTACCGACGCAGTGGATTAGATATTATGACCAAGGTATATAAACTTGTATACTAATTTCAGAGGCATGCCATTAAACTAGGAGATGGTATATCAGTTTCAAACTTTTAAACTAAGAGAATAATTATCTCGATGCAATGAAAGTGAAAGGTGAGGCTGCAGATCATATATATATATATATATATATATATATATATATATATACACACCCATTAAACAACCCCTAGTCCACGACTAGGAAGTGACAAGGTCAATATTTAAGCGGAGTATAGCTGGTTCGAAGTGAGAGTTTTCATTCACTTAGAGTAACTGTTTAACTAAGGTTAAAGAATCTTGCTTGCCCTAATATTTACCCATAACCGTGGAAAAAGACACGGATCTATGCTTTTTCCCAGTGGCTCTAGTGCGAAATCAAAGGCAAACAGTCGTGTCCAGGATATAAACTCGGCCCACCGATTCCATTACAATAAGCATTAAGCCAAATGTGTCTCCAATATTATATATTATATATATATATATATATATATATAAGGGTTGAAGGCGTATCATGTTATGATTAGCGTTTTAGGATATGAACACAGCGACAAGAGCAGAAATCCTAGACGAGTTTGGTTGCATTTCACATAGCGCTAATATACTTACGAAAATATGCACGAAACTCTACTACTTAGTAGGGCGGATTGAGCTTTCTAACCTTAGGCAACCAATTTAGTAGAAGGAAAACTGAATTCGTACCTAACCTCCGCTCAAAAAAGCGTCCTTGTGCCAAATCCTACACATGAGGAGGGGTATTATATATATATGTGTGAGTGAGAAAGAGGAAGGGAGAGTCGGTTTCATATGTTGTAATAGTGATCTAAATTCTCAAAACATTACTATTAATTCTTAGTCTTATACGTGCCTTATACTTTTGACCTTGTCACAAATTAAGCAAAGATAAATAAAGTAATATATATACACATACACACACACACACACACACACACATATATGACCGGGTTAGCTCAGTCGGTTGAGCGTTCGGCTAGAAACCACAAGGATCTTAGTTCGATACCGGTCTTCGCCAACTCAACGTATGAGTAGCACAGGGATCTGTGCTGTAAAATAAGGAGCTGATGGTAGGTGTGGCGCTCCACCTCAGACGCAAAAGCAATCATCTACCGCTAGTGAAAAGGGGATAGACTCCCTCGCTGATTGTCTGATACCGACTTTAGGCCGCCCCGACGACTTTACTTACTATATATATATATATATATATATATATATATATATATATATACCCCGACGATTTATATATATATATATATATATATATATATATATATATATATATATATATATATACATATATATATATATATGAGAGGAGAAACAGTTTAAAGAGCTTCAGGGACAAGTGGTATGATGGGTTAAGGCACACGCGTAGAAATAAGAAAGAATGTATAGAAAACTTTGCACGTTAGAAAAACTTGAGAAACGGAGAAAACCAAACAAATGTAAGCGAAAACTAAAAAGTTCGTTCAAGGAAAAAAAATGAAAGAAAAAAAAAGCATGAGTAAACTCTTACAAAAGACCAATAAATATAAACGTTCTTTTATTTATTTGTGGAAAAAAGTCAATACTGTCTCGTGTATTTGCCTTGAAGAATATTTGCGTCTTTGAAGATGGGTATCCACATGTAAAATGTATATGTTTATTGGAAGATGTTTCTGTAAGCATGTGATTGTGTTTTAGATGTGTAGGAATGTGTTTATATTTATGTAGGTACGAGTTTTTGCTGTTGTTTGAATATGTGACGCGCAGATGTATGTTTCTGGGATTGCGCTGATGTGCATGTGTTGTTTGTGTGTGTGTCTGTAGAGGGTGTGCCTTTTTTCTAAGAACTGGAATAAGTATATATATATATATATATATATTATATATATATATATATATATGTGTGTGTGTGTGTGTGTATGTGTGTATGTATGTGGAATCAATCAGTTATATGAACAAAAGCTAAAAAGAAAGGCCATGTATCTATATACACAGCAAAACGCCTTTATTTATTCTCTTTTATTCTGTTTTTCTTTGATTTTTTTTACAGGGGGGTGCGCTGGGCTCACCTCTAGAAGATAATCTCCGACATGTGGGCGTGCGTGACAATCGAGCCAAGCTTTGCGCATGTCAGCACAATTTCCAAATACACTGTCAAATGGTAAAGACTTTTGGGCACCTAGAGAATTCTAATTCTATTGGAAATGGCAAGATAATTTCTCATTTAACCGTGCTTTGGTTAAACCTTTTATCACGGCTTCTCTATAAGCATTGTATTATTCAACGTTAGTTGCAGATTTTATTTGTAGTCTTTGCCACGACAGATTTTTGCAAGTCGATAAAAAGAGGACCATAAACAAAAGGGTAAATAGAACCATTAAAAGACATACATCTTCAACTTATTTGAAAACAACGAAATCTTTGCAAGTTATGCTTTTCTGACTGTAAGTTTCAATTTTTTGTATCAGAGTTTTCCTTCTTCTAGACTGGTTGCCATATCAAGGTTAAAGAATCCGGACTGCCAACTATTTATCAAAAGCTGGAAGGAGAATAGTTGAAGACATACATTTCCCAAGGGTAGTAGCGCTATGTGAAATGTAAACAGCATTGTCCTGGATTTGAACTCGTTTGCCGGGTTCATTTTCTACAACGATAACCATTACACAACGAGCACAGCCAAATGTATCATTATAGTAGCACTCACATAAATTCATTTTGTCGGCATGTCAAACCATTTAGTGTTATGTTATTCCTAGAAGCTAGGAAATTGCATACATTGTAAAATCATATTTACTTTTTGGTAATTGATTATTTTATTAGTTATTCTTGCAAACTTATTTGATATCAAGTATGAGGATCTAATACAAATGATTTGCACAGTTATATGGTTTCAAGTAACGCATAATAACCCTTAATGAACAATTATTGTTGTAAGTAAGCTTTCTTAATATAGATGATTTACAGTTATCTGCTATTTCGTTCTTAATTTCAAATCAAATAATATTATAATAAATCGGGGAATTCCATAGAAAAGCTCGGAGTTAAACACATGTGTATCTGAAGCAACAACTGATGTATATTCAATTTGAAATCTTATAGAAATAAAATTAGCCCCAATATAAATAGACTTAACGTTGACAGTTATAGGAAAGGCTCAAACTCATTCATGCTATATATGTATATGTGTATATACATACATGTTTATATATGCAACTATGCCCTTATATTAATACAACAACCGTTCCGGACAATCTAGAAATATGCACGCAAGTGAGATATCCAGCGGTTATCTAACTTGCTCAAACAGGATGGTAAGATGAGAGAGGAACATCAAATTTAGAATCCCAGAAGCAATTATTACTTCGTAGAGATTGCACAGAAATGGTCTAATCTAAGATAGACATACCAATATTCATCATCTGTACTGACAGCGATTGAAAAATTTTACACGGAGTCTATTTTCAGATCAAAGGAAGAAACGGATGGTGCGATTGAATATATATATATATATATATATATATATATATATATATATATAAAATCACTATGATATGATTATATAGAGATAACTACTAAGTTATTATAAATTATATATAATCACTACTAAATTATTGAAATTGTTCTTCAGATGTTTTTTTTCTTGCTGTAGTAAACAATACTTTTTTCATTCAATACCACGATTAATAAAAGAAGTGATGATTAAACGTCCATTAAAATTCATGTTAATTTGTTAAGATTGGAATCTTTTATATAACATTCAAATTGTAAAATTTGAAAAATAAATTAGAAAAAAATTATAAAATTCTATCCAATAGATTGATGTTGAAATTAATTTGAATCTTTAGTTTGAAATATAAAAAGTAAATGTTTTATATACTGAAGATATTCGAGTTAAATCGGTTTTACTCATTTATAAACTAAGAAATGCAAGGAACTTCATATTTCTAGCTCAGGTGTATTAGATTACAATAATATACTCAAGTTTGGTAAATTTATACTTCCGTATTTCATATCCATAATCGGTTCCATAACTTCAGAGGGTAACATAGTCGTTTCCAAAGGAATTGTAGAATTTGAATTCTTTGGAATATTGTCCTCATTTTTATTGTTATTTGCACAAAATCTCGGTCGATATGCCCTCTGGCCTTCTTCAGGTGTTCCTTGTTGGACTCGGGAATAAATACCCGAAGAAGTCCCATCAGTCAGAACGTTGTGCAGATAACAATAAAGATGAGGATAATAGTTCGAATAATCCAAATAATACATATTATCAAGCCTCATCTCAAAGCTTCAGAGAAATGAATTGTATAACAAAATTCTTTTAAAGCAGAACATGTGTTTTTCTAAATATAAAAAAAAACTAACGAAGATGAGTAGCACTAATGAGTAAGGAATAAACATTGCAATTTAAATCAGGGAAATAAAGACTGGATTGTAACGTGTGATTGGTTGAAGAAGAGATGAATAGGCGATTCGATTAGTGAGAGCAAACGAAAGAAGGGTATACTGAGGGAGAAAAAGGAGATTGTATAGAAAAGAAGTGGCATAACACAAGAAGATTCAAAAGCTTTTCAGGTTCGATGGTGAAGTGTTTTCTCTATTAAATTAACAAAACCGAGACAGAATGAAAATAAATTATGTTTAGAGAAATTTAATATAATCGAATGGCTTAGTATATTTCTGACGTATGATATCTCGAGACGTGTTGAGCAACTACGTCCGGTTCGCGCCACCCTCAAATCCGTAATCTTCTCATTCACCAAATATGTCATCAGAGAAGAATTTACTTAAAAATATAAAAGTATGAAAGAACACGAATTATTTCTAAGAGAAGAACAAAATAAAATAAAAGGAACAATTAATCACTTACACAACCCCATCCCCAGCAAAAACTGTACAATTTACTGGAACTACTCATAGCAAAACAAAAAGAGTGCCAAGAAAATATGAATAAAGATATTTTTCTTCAATCTTTAATAAAAAAAATGTTTTTCTCTTTTGGTTTCGCATCTTCAACTTATCCAGAAATAAGGAATTTAATTAGGGAAATTATACAGGAATTCACAAGATTTCAATAAAAATAGAATAGATCAAAATTACAAAAAAGTTCAAATAATTGAGGTAACGTCTAATACTACCAGAAAGATTAGGTGATACTTAGCCTTCCAATTTTAAACCATTGTACTGTAATTATTCAAATAATTGCATTATTTTACCATATCAATTTAAGGGTTTCGGGAAGTAGAATTCCAGGAGTTCGTGAAGTTATAAAAATGAATTCCTCACTAAATCCAGAGTCATGTATGAAATAGCCCAAAGTACATTCTCATTCCAACATGAATTCATGTAAAGAATATATATAACATTTACCTTGGAGGCACATGTTTAATTCATTGAAACATCCATATACATTCATCAAAATTGTTCGCGTTGACCCGGGTTCAAATACTCGATGATGCCGTTTGTACTTCACATGTTGTTCATTCCTTTTGGGAAGGTGTAAATAAAACTATTATCCCCCAGTTATGAATAAGTACTCGATAAGACAGAGCTCTTTGAACTTCGTCTAGCAAACTATCTAGGTGAAGGACATCTCTGAATTCGAACCTTTTAAATTCCGCTTAAAAATTGATCTTATACATCATCCTGATCATGGGGGAGTGGTTGGGTAAATACATATGATTGCGACAATCAGCACGTAACAAGGATTTTTTGAAATCTGTAAAACCTCATTTATTCTTTCTAAAACTTTAATTTTAGCATGAAGTATATATATATATATATATATATATATATATAATATATTAATAATTTGAAGGCAATACAATGCGTATAAAAAATAAAAACAAAAAGATGATGTTTTTTTGTCTTATCGATTTCAAAGAAACTATCTTCAGAGACGAAAATCAGAAATGGACGTGCTTAAGTTTTTTTTTGCATGGTGATAATTTCTTTTTTTTTTCTTTTTTTCCCTCTTCTTCTCCTTTCTCATACCTTCCCCCTTCTTTATGTTATGAATGAAATGGCCGAATAACTGTAATTTCTTTCTTTTTTTTTCTAAATATCTTTTTTTTTGAGAGCGAATGCTTAAGATCCTACCTTGTATATGTATCCAATATTGTCTGTTTATCATCCGGTCAAAATTGTGGCGAATATTGCGACAATGTATCCATCCAATTCAAAATAAAAAGACGGTTATAGAAGATTCTTATGCTTAGCTTTCATTTTCTTTTCTTTCTCTTTCTTTTTTTGTTTTGATTCTTTCTCTTTCCCTCCCTTCTCTCATTTTCTATTTTATTTTTATTTATTTATTTATTCTTATTTTCAGTTGTAAACAATTATTAATATATTATAACATACTTAACAATGCTTCAAGCAAATTACCAATTACTTTTATATATATATTTGTTTCGCTGTCGTTTATCGCAAAAGATTTATACACACACGCGCAACCACACACCTAAAAAATGGACAATGCTTTTTTTTTTCGATACACACACTTACACAGTCCCATACTCACACCGTGAATATTTGACGTCATATTTCAAACCGTCTTCTTTTTTCAAACTTCAAATTTTAAACAGACTGATAAACAAGGACTGTCACTCGCTTTTCTCGTTATTCTGTGATAAGTAAATTTCTTATTAACTTCCATATACCAACAAATGCCCTGAAGATGATCTAATTAATAGATCGAAACACTGCAGCGTCGGCCAATAAACTCACCACATAACTCATTTAAACCTGTGTTTTTTCAATCTTTCTTAATATACTACATACCGTCGGATTCACTTCCTTTTCTTCATATATATATATATTATATATATATATATATATATATATATATAATATATATATGTGTGTGTGTGTGTGTGGTTGAAAATAAAGGGAAAATGTAGATGAAACAACAACAACTAAATTCAAATGATATTTCGCGTCGGTCTTATTCGAAGCTTTCTCAAATTTATTCAAAGCTTCGCATAACACCGAGGCGAAATATCATTTGAATTTAGTTGTTGTGTTGTTTTATCCCCAGTGTTCCTCTAATTCCAACCATATACTTTACTCCTGATTATATATATATATATACATATATATATATATATATATATACATACATACATACACTTCTTAAAATAGACATTGCGTTGCATCCTGCTTGTAGTCGAGGTATTTGGATAAATACACACATATTCATTCCATACGTTTCCGACATACGTATACGTAAATGTTAAGTTAAGTCTTCAAAATGTCTGTATTATTATTTTCAATATTTGTAAAGATTTAATTAGATTTCACAGCGAAAGTCGAGTACCTGATTGCAGTACAGAAAAGAGACACAAAGGATAGATTTTTTTAATTTATTAGAAGATGTTCATGATAAAATCAAATTAGACAGAAACGCATTTCTCTGTGAGCAATAAGCCATTATCAAATATCTTAATCTCTTCTGGAATCCTGTTTAGTTAAACCATATTTCTATAATAATATATTTAGTCAATAGTATCAAATCGCTCCTTCTCTCAGAGAAAACAACCAATTAATTGAACATTCAGTCGGGAAATTGGGAAATATATAGTCAACGAATATACAAAGCATTCATACAGGCTCCGACTGAATGATTCGTTGGAACGAGACAATTATACGAGGTAACATATTTACTCTTTATATAATAACAGTGCTTATAATACACTGTCTATATTCCCTGTGACTTGGGTATGTCTTTAAATTGTATTTGAGTGCGTAGTTCAAGTTTTGGAGATATGATGATTGTGGAGTACCCTGTCTTTTCCATTACTCCTAAGTCAAGTGCCATGGCCCCAAATAGGGGTCAAATAGATATGATTAAAAATGTTCCGCCATCGATAGGACAGATGAAAAAAAACGAAGAGAAAAAGTAGTGTGAAAATAGTTAAACTAAAAAGATATAAATAAAAACGTACAATGTACGCAATTCCCTAAATCTAAAAAAATCCCTTAAGATTTGACATGATATAAAAATGATTAATGGCATATCAAACATAGGGGGTTATTTAATGCCAGATCTTTCCTCGTATAAGTACAGTAAAAAAAAAAAAAAAGAAGTAAAATCAGAGGTGTCGCTACATTTGTCGCTATCAACCGCTCTAGACGAAGGAAGCGTGCTGGGCCCATAACTTGTTAAGTTTTTAAATATCATCCTTGGCCAGTTGAAAAGGGCTTAAAGAAAGTCCTATGTTATGGAATCCTTTGGTAAGTGTATAAGACCTATCCTAGGAATAGGTAAAGGTCCAGTGATTTAATCCTATGTCCGTCGTCAATGAATGTCACAGTAATTATGACCAGAAGGGTCGGTTTAAGTATCAACCTCAGAGTACTGCCAGTGATTGGCCAAGAATTAGATCAAATAATTCGGGCCTTGTCTATAAGTAAGAGCGGGCATTTAGCCCACACCTTATATCACAAAAAAAATCAGCAGATTGTTTTTTCATCTGGGTAAGAGCGCCACCATCATCTCCTCACTTTACCGCACATATCTAAGCTCTGTTACTCATGCAGTATGTTGGTGATGGCCAAACACATTGATCATCACATCCAAAGTAGTTAAAACGCATATATATCCTGCCTTATGACGTCACTGTGGCGTAGTGGCTAATGTGCTGGACTGTAACATCGTAGTAAGAGAGTTCTAACTCTAGTCGTCATATTAGATTCACTTTCGGACCAATATCATTAGGAAAGATATGA
Organism: Doryteuthis pealeii; assembly: GCA_023376005.1. Taxonomy (NCBI): domain Eukaryota; kingdom Metazoa; phylum Mollusca; class Cephalopoda; order Myopsida; family Loliginidae; genus Doryteuthis; species Doryteuthis pealeii. Next base: position 146,823,919 of record CM042139.1, read on the forward strand.
ACCCTCTGATGATCTCAGCCATGATTTAGATAGTACCACTACTGTTCTACTACTAGGATGGATTTGGTATTAAATAACCCACGAATTTTGATATGCCATTAAACAAAGTATACAAAACCGAAATCTAGCCTTGGCATAGAAAACTACATGGGAATTAGTGTACAGAGTCCTTAGTCCATGAATTGAACTCTGGTCGCCGTTTCCATTCCCCACGTAGATAAATGTTATGTTAATCACACCTCTTATATTGCTTGTAACATTATCAAACACATTGAAAGTAAAAACTTGCAAATAGTATCGTTAAGCCATTTCTCTGTCTAATCAGTGTAAACTTAGTAAATCTTATGTTTTATAATATTTAAACTATTTCTCTATACCTTTCTTCAACACAGGCCGAATAAATATTCACAGAGATATAGGGCGCCAGTTATGAAGTGTGACGTTATAATAGCGTAAAATATGATTATTGTTCAAATGTTAAATCTGAAGAGTAAAAAAGTAGAGTGAAATGAATTACGAAATTCGTGAGCAGCTGTTGGGTTCTACACAGATGATGAGCGTTACTGGTTCTCATTCCCTCCGGTGAGTAGAGATGATTCGGCAAAAGACACAGAAATAACATCAATATGCTACCTTGGCCTATTTCGCCATCTATTCCGCTTTGACGGGCCAAATAGCAATTCAATGACAAAATCGATAACGGTAGCACTATAACAAGGGAGTGTGGCGTGATGGCTCCAGACTGCAGAGCTTGCCAGCTAAATACAGTCAGCGGAGTAAAATTGGAAATGGCTCGGTACACGGAAGAAAGACGTGTACGTACAGAAGAAATAAAGAGATTGACAGGAGAAAAAATAGAAGGAATATCTTTGTAGGAAGCGCGTGGTAATGAAGAAGAGACAATAGGAAAAAAAAGGGAGTAGGAAGGAAAAAAACAAACAAATGAAAGGAAGATGGCAAAGATTAAGAAAGAGGAATGAAAATAAAAAAATGTATAAATCTAAGATGAAAGAGAGAGAGAAACGTATGAAAGAAAATGATTTGAATAGAAAAGACATAACATTTGAACAAGAAAGGAAATAGAGATACGAGATTACTGAATAAAAGAAAATACGATTAAGATGCAAAGGAATTATTCAGAAAGAATTCTGAATGAGTTGCAAGATAGAAAGATATTTCAAATAAATAAATACGAGTAAAAAAAAAAAAAAAAGGTGGAATATTCAATTATGGAAGGAAACAGATAAAAAAAATAACTGAAAGAGGAGATATAACTTAAAAGGGAAGAAAGAAGATATAAAGGCAAAGAACTGCATTAGATATTGTACAAAGCGAAGGATTAAACAAACAAAAAAGAACACAAAAAAAGAAAAAAAGAAATATAGGAAAGAAGAAAGAATGAAAAAACCCAAAATTGCATTTTATATCGGATGGTAGAATTGCACTTGCACCATTTGTGTCACAGTATTTAGTCATCGTAAAGAATAACCAAAATGGTGTCTCCCACAGATTAAGTGAAAAAGTAATTGACACTGAGGGTTGATACAAAATTCCGAGATAGGTTAGAAAACAAATAGAATAAGTAAAGTTACTCTCGCCATTGCATCCTTCAGGTTCTTGAGAATTGTTTTGAATATTCTACCTGAAATGTAGGCGTATCTTTTTTCTTTCTTTTTTTATAGAAAAGTGGCAGCTTTCAGCAAGATATCTTAATATTCAATGAAGCTTAGTGATTAGTTATTTTGTCTGTAGACACTCCTAAAATTGACGCTTACGGGTATAAATTAAAAAATAAGATTATTGTAGTTTTGCAGAGTGGCCTATTGTTGGTATCAGCCTGACAGCGAGAGAGTCTATCTTCTTTTCACTATCGCAAAACCAGGGAGATTTTTCTGCAGCGGGCACCATACCTACCATCAACTCCCACTTTACTACACAGATCAGCTTATCCAAGGTGTGTGACTAATGTGCTGAGTTATTGAGTGCCGGTATCGAAATCGGATTCCTCGACTGATGCTCTATTAAATGATCTAAACCTCTCTAGGTCAGAAAGTAGAGCAATCTGTGGATGTTAAGGAAATCAGTGAGGGACAAAAAAATTTATTCAAATCCAGAGAAATATAGTTTGGAAGAATGTGGGACATATTGGCTCTCCGTTGTTTTATTATCAGCTTCATATAAAAAGAGGAGCTCGTCCTGGAAGAGCCTTGGCCGTTATAAATAAATCATCTATGAATATAATTCGACAGTTCATATCTTTAACTGATCGAGTGGAAATACCATCATATATAATATTATGATGACTATGTAATGCTAAAAGTGTTTGTACTTAGTAAAATATTTATAGTGATATATGCACAGGAATCCAGAGAAATATCAATATTTTCATTAAGTATAAATATTTCAATAAATAACAGGATAAAAAACACGAGTGCGTGTTTCACGCTGTCGATCATTAGTTGTGCTAGTAAACGAAACGTCTGTCTATAATATATGTCACATAGATTTGTAAAAATATAAATGCTTGTCACAAACACATTGCGGTTGTTACAGATAATGTCTGTAAATAAGTTATTAACATGTAAACCTAATATGATATTGATATAATATATATATATATATATATATATATATATATATATATATATATGGTAGAGATATGAGGAACACAAGGACAAAACTCAGACAAATATATGTAGAATATATTTTGCTAGAGCTTTGAGTTCGGCATCATCAGTTGTTTTATTGATTATCAAATGTATATATATACAAATACGTGTACAATTCCTGGACGAGGCTGCTTACGTTTCACATAGCGCAAAATTCCCTTAGGAAAAGTATAAATCTAACTTCTCCATAAAGCTACGGGGAAATAGTAGGGCAGACTGGGCTCTTTACCCCTGGCATGCCAACTAATATAAGAGAAGACAAAGTCTGAATACAAAACTGTTAAACTCTGCTTGGGAAATTGACCTTTTATCACATACTATTCATGAGGATTGGTTAGTAATTATGTATATATTGACTGGTGAGATATGCATTGTACCTGCCACAAACCATTTTTGTATTTCTTTATGTTGCCGCACGTATAACTTGAATCTGGTTTAAGGAACATTTATCTAATTTCTGGTTACTCATCTTGTCTCCGAGGTCAACTGATTTACATTTCATTGTCCAAGGATGGAGCGTATTTAGACCACACTTATATTCATGAAAACAGAAAAAGTAAACTAACAGGCATGGCCAGGTACGCAACGGGCTGTAAAGATCTAATCAAACAAGCATAAGTATCCACCGTTATTCAGTCGAACCAAAGGCTACGCAATATTAGTCAATCCCTAACATCCCTGGTACTCGACAAATTATATATATATATATATATATATATATATATATATATATATATATATATGTGTGTGTGTGTTATATATATATATATATATATATATATATATATACACACTTATGTTTGGCTATAACTGCACTTGGCATGTGTCGGATTAAGATAACCCCAGTAACTATCTACGACATACACAAATTTATATCTATGTTATAGTACGTGCTGTGGAAGCAGCTATGCATTTGCTTATTGTAGTTTATTATGTCCTCCGTTTCTAGCTGTAAATATTTATCTATATGCGTGTCCTAACCCAAAAGCTTCTTCACGTATTCTATTACTATTTGGTTGGATATAAGTTCAGCTGTGTCATCTCAGAACTAATTATAAAAACAGAATTTCAGTGTGTCCTGGAAATTGGTTAAATTTTCAAAATGGCCCCATTCTTTATATAGTCTAGTAAGATCTAAAATATTTTCGATAGCATGACAGAACATCAAGAGATAAATATTACTATACTAAAAAGACAATAAGATTATAATGAGAAATATTGCTGGTCATATTTATGTTAAAATGTCTGGTGTTTGCTTCGTGGTTAAACAGTCGCCTTTTTCTTATGTCTGACAAAAATGTTCCGGTATCATCATAGGAAATAGAATTGACGACCACAGTTCTATTTCTAAAGCAGTATTTGCGTTTCACTTGAATCAAATGCCCTGTATATATCATTATCTTCTCCCTTTAGCTATAGGTATATAGTAGGGCATACTCGGGTCTTTATAATTGGCAAGGCAACCAGTATAGTAGAAAAACTGAATTAAAACCAGTTGTAAGTAGCTTACAATTGACAGTGTAGCATCCTGGTCATGGTAGAGGGGTTCGAGAAATACATTGTTGGTTTGTGAATGACTAAATACTACTACTAATAATAATAGTTTCTATCGTCACAGGTGCAATAGGTATCACATTAATTAAATTAAAGTTTTTCCAAGGACAAAGAGCTATGTAATATAACATTAGCACTATTCAAATCCCAGTAATACTTGAAAGTGCATATATTTTGAGAAAAATTAATAATGCCTATGTTCCAGTTACGAATAATAGCACTGACTTGTGAAACAAGCACTTTATGAAGTATTATGTTTAGCACCCTTTGAAGGTTTCCCATATTCCTGGAAAAATACTGTGGTAACTAAAGGTCAGAGGAAGAAGCAAGACCATCCAAACCACAGCACTGTTGCAACTGACTAGAATACTTAGAAGAGACATACCACTCAGAATTTAGTGGAAAACCACTAGTTTAAACTGTTTTGAAAACTTTCATTCGTTTAAAATGTGCTTTTTCTCTTAGATTTCATAATTTCCACTCCTCCAACCTACAAACCAATGGACAATAAATATTTCGTTTTAAATATCTAAATACATATAAATGTTATTTCGTAAACTTGACTATTTAATATCATAAATATATCTGCAAAAGAAATTAGTAGCAGAAAGTAACACAACGGGAACTAATTGTAAAAAAAGCTAAACTAAATAAGATGCAGGAACACAAGAACACTCATGCAGATTTCACTGATGGCCAACAATTACTTTTGGGGTGATAAATTTACAAAGCGTATACTACTACTATAATTAATGTCACTATTAGAAATGACTTGATGTCACTTGGAGCCAGTGAAGCCCACCAGAATGTACAGAAGTTAAAGTGTATATACATACGTACTTCTATACATATATGTATCCATGTATGTACTATTTTATTAATTATTATCTCTCACTATGCTTAGCTGATGGTATTCACTGATGTTCCAATGATAGCATGTAAATTCTGTTCCCATATGTGTTACAGAAAACAATGTTAAATCGAATATAAGTTCTCAAAATAATCGGAAACACGCCTCTTATTTCCTCAAAAGGATTCTAAATGATTTTGTTTATTTTTTTTTAATCAAAAATCAAGCTAAACACAAACATTGGTCAAAACAACTAGAATTTCAAACACTAATAATGGGATGGAAATTCAGATCAGAGATGAATTCGTATTTTTTTGAATAGAACATTCACTCGAAATCCTGTTCAATGCCGGAATCAATTTCAATTGAAAATAATGAAATTAAAGAACAATGCAGGAAAGTTAACTCACGACATCGAATATCTTCGACATAAGATAAATCAGCAGGGAGATATGTACCAGGACAATACTTATAATAATGATGATCTTCTTTCAGAAAACAACTGAAAACCATTTATATTTCATAATACAACATTAAATATCATTAGTCGTATTGTTAGTATGTTTTACCGAATAATTCCATGCAGCTGTCATTATATCTATCATGAAATACACTGTTTCAAATTATTAACGAGATGATACTTTTCCATCCTATCCAAAAATTACTAGTTTAACGAAATTATCAGAAAATGTTAACATGTATATACACCTAATCCGTAAAAATTGTAAGACTCAAAAAGTGATAGTAGTTAAGGTCATTTACCTAATTTACTATTATGGAGACAAATTATTAGCGAGGTGTAATAAAAAAATCACCTGTAAAATGAACATAATGTAATTTCTTCATTTACAGATTTTAGGGATATATGCAGTAACTAAGATGAAATTAATCGAAATAAAAAAGTAAATAGAGTTTTTTAAAAAATGAGAGTGGAGTTGGTTATTATGAGACATATGGTCCCATTTTTTTTAAATGAATAGGAAAATGCGCTGGTCCATCGAAAATACCAATTTCTGGATCCCCTCTGATGCAATTCTGCTTCTAAATTGACGTTCATCCGCATAAAAACGTCGTGTCAGAATGCTTCAACAAGATTTCAATTGTATTTAAGTTGGGAAAATTAGTCGGCCAGTTAATCTTCCGAGGTCAACAGAATCCCAATATTTGCAGGTACTCCGTAGTTTTACATGCTGAATGCGAAGGAGGATTATCTTGCATAAATATGATGGTGATACTTTGTTTTTAGTCAAGATTTCAGGTGCTCTTTGAGGGAGACTATATAAGCATATGTAGTTATTTTTGTACCGCCACGCACTCTACACGGCCTATCCATGATACCTTTAATAATACCACCCAAAATTATAATACCTCCTCCAGCTTTGATGACGTTCTTGTCTATTTGCAACCCAAACATTGCTCAAACTATCAGGGCCACAAGGTTCATCTGGGAACAGAACAGAAATTGACCTTCATTTTCTTCTTTGCCCATTTCAAACGCATTCGTAAATATACTTTTGTCAATTGAGGTTTTATCACTTGTCTCACTTTCAGAAGACAATAACGAATACTTATGGACACTGATGCTCCTGCAAAGTACTCCACTTGTCAGTCAGCGGTTATTTACCGCTCCAAATGTCCTTCTTGACAATGAACGGGAAACAACACTCGAGTAACTCTTTTTGACAAGCTGCAACACATATTATAACAGTTTTGTGATATCTTCCAATCATTTTGTATATTTTTAATGTAGATTTGCCTTTGGGAAATTCAGATGTTATGTTATTCAGAAGGGATCAACTCACATTTGCAAATCAAAATTGTATGATCATAAGGACACTCGTTTATAGCCTGGACTACTTCTGTATCGTGTTAATATTTCAAATGACCACCGTTTGTTTCCTCTTACACAGAACTATACGGTTTTTATGCAACCAATGAATATATCCATCCCCATTATACTCGTTTACTTAAGTTCCTACCAGTAGCTTTTGGAGAAAATCAAAAAAATATCACCTTGTTAATAATTCAAAACACAGTGTAAAGGACCGTGTGGTAAAAATTCTCATTCCCAATTTAGTGCCAAAAGCGTTCTTGTTATTGCCATACCGATTAAGTTTCTCCACCATTTTTATATATATATATATATATATATATATATATATATATATATATATAGTAACCGTCGACCGCAGGAGTAGGTTTTGACATATGGACAAAATTTTAACGGAGTTTAACAGAGTTTTTTTTTTCTTTTTGAATGGTTGCCTAACCAAGATTAATGAGCCTAGTCCTGCTAATTATTTTCCAATATCAGGAAAGAGAATAGTGGGATGCTTACCTTTCCCAGGGGGTATTAGCACTATATGAAATGCAAAAAAAACTTATCAAAATTTGAACTCCGACCACCGACTTCAATTACTAGGACGATAACCATTACGCAACAGTCCTCCATTTAAGTTAACATACGTAATGTCAACAGCATAAGGTTGAAAATCGTCTCATTAAGAGGTGAAAAAGCACTTTAGCAGCCTTATGAATAAACCATGCACTTTTATAGCAAGAGCCCCGGACCACCTCCCTCAGACTCGTGATAGACAATCTAGTCTATCTCCCTTTTACATTGAAACAGTTTAAGAAAGCCGTTGGTTTGGGCAAATCAGAAACAATTCCTAGGTTGGATGTCATCTTTACAGATATATTCAAATCAGCAGTAGCCTTTCATAGCATCCTCGAAACTATATGAGTAGAGAAGACAAGGAATTTAAAGAGTCCACGTTTATCGTCCTCTTAAAAAAACAATAGCAAATCAAAATGCGCCAATAACCGATGCCCTGTTTACTCTCGCTAGAAAGATATTTTCGCTCCTCCTCGTCAGACATCTCAAGAGTCTCACAATGTGACTTTTGACTAGTTCGGAACATATGATTTCTGAAATAAGTGCAGATAAAATATGAAGAGCAGGATCTAGAGCTCTTGACTTGCCTGGTATTTGATACTGCAATAGGAAACCACTCTCTGAATGATTGGGAAGTTTGATTGCCCGAACTTATTTGATTAGCGTTTTTCACGAAATGATTCATTCTGGCGAAGTGGTATCTGACGCATAAGCAATATCCATCGGAGTGAAACAGGAGTTTGCCCCATCACACATTTTTACCTCTTCTTGACCTGTGTCCTCAAACGACACATCAAACATTTTTGTCATCTAAGCATCAGAGGTGAAGATTATCGTACATACCCTCTTTTCTGATGACTTCGATTCGTGATGTCCAAAGTGATTACTCTCGAGAGGATCTTCAATCAATTCAGTTGATCGTCCTGTCTCTTTGATTTTGTGATCAGTCCAGATAAAATAAAATGCTCTTCTAGACAGATAACCTGTTGCACTTCTAATTCTATTGCCAACTTTAAATATGTTTATATACACGGGTAGTATCATTTCAAGTGACGAAAGTCAGGTTAGCGCTAGGATCTGTAAAGTAAACTAACCACTTGGTGGATAGTGGTTCTTAGTGAAACACCGAGACAATATCCAGGTGTAAACGAAACAGTCTACAATTCAGTTATGTATGAGTTTCACTATATTTCAAGCCGTTGGGATATTTTTACGCGAATATTGTCCTACTATCAAACTCGCTATTTAGTAGTAATGGATCTGCGAGACCAGCTTGCTAACTATTGTACCACTATGGGGCACCCAAAAGCATTGAATTGTATGTGATCATTCTGTATAGTTAATGTTGACGATTTAACTATTTAAGAGTATCCTATTTTTTCTCTATGGTGACAATATAGGATCCCTAAACAAATCTTTGTCGCAGTAGAGACAAGAGAACCTGAAGCCATCAACATAAAATCTCGGGTTTGATGGACTGAACATGTCATCCAAGTGGATGATTCTAGAAACCCCAAGCAGTTCTCCAACAATGGAATCTAACCAGAGTTAACAAAGCGACCCCGCCTCTAGAAGAAAAAGACAATGTAGAAGACAAAATTGGATAGACTGATTCACCAAAACTAAAGAGGGCTGCTTATTTCCGGATCAGCTAGTGTGCGCTGTTATAATATAATTCACATCACGTTTGGTAAGAACTCTTAATACAGCACCAACATAATCTGCGGGTAGAGAAATTCAGTATCAACAAAATTCAAAGAGTCCACTTTCCGGTCTTTAATAACACACAAGAAGTACGAAACTTGATACTGATATGAAGAAACAAAACAAAACAAAAAAACTGGAGCTTCGTTGAAAATGACCCAGTTCATTCACGGGTAAATTTCACCTTAGATAAACGTGCATACTGCAGCCAATTATGTATTTATTCAACCCTTCCATTACGGTCATGTGACACAAAGCAAACAATTTGAAGCCGATTAACGACGGTTTGAGAATTCAAAGTTTTCCTTCTCAACTGATTGCCTAACCCAATTTACCCTATTATTTACCCATAATTGAGGTAGGAATGTCTTTCCCGATGGCATTAGAGCAAAGTGAAACAGGAACAGCCTCATCACGAGTTGATGCCTGTCACTCGTTCCATTCCCACAATGATAACCGTTACCCTTTGCTTATCCCTAAAAATGCTGCAGCCAAGTAGGGACATACTCTTTTGTCATTTCCTTAGAATGATCGTGGATATCTGTATTGTGAAAAGTTTAACTTTCATTATAATAATCCCCCATAACTGTCATTTGACAATGTAAACCATATTAAATCATATGATACAAGAGTAAATCAACTTATCCACTCAGAAAGTAACAGCAAATATTTGTTATCCTACAATTCGATCATGACAATGCATCAATCGTGTTGGAGTAGACGAAATTCTGATTATTTACTTAGATTGATCAAACAAAGCTGATTGAAAATGAAGCTTTGCGGAGATGAAACAAAAGTTTATCTTTAATGAAGAAATATAACGAATGTAAGAATGACATTTAAAAATTATGTTAGTATTTCGATTAACGGTCGCAAAGGTTCAATATGAATACTTTGCTATTTACCTTGCCTTAGATTGATGAAATTTCGATCATGCAGAAAACTACTTAGTATAGTGTAATTTAAACCTAAAGAAAATATAACAAAATCTGATTTCACCAATATAATTTCCCTGACAAGGTATTTGTTACAAGAAATTACTCAAAGTGCCAGTATTACCTAGTTTTCTGTTTTCAAGGAAATTATATTTTAACTTTGATATAAAAGAGCAATTAAGTGAAGAGATTGTATTACTATAAATCTAAATATTGTGTATGTGTGTGTCATTTGATCGTCGTAGAAAATATAATGTATATATATATATATATATATATGTATGTGTGTGTATAAATATAAAGTACATATATATATGTATAATATATATATACATGTATAAAATGTACGTATACATATATATAAAAGTACATACACATACAAAAAGTACATACATATACAAATATAAAAGTACATTATATATATATATATATATATATATATATATATATATATATAAAGTACATATATATAAGTACATACACACTCATACCCTAATACACACATACACATATATATATACAAGAAATGATGAACAAAAGTGATAATTCAAATAGGAAATGTTACTATATATTATTCCTTATATTCTTTTTCTTTAATTCATAGCTTATCACATCAGCAGCAGAAAAAAGTATTTGTGAAAAATTATTCTTAGAAGTTATAAAAAAGAAAATTCCAATTAGTTGTTTATCCACAAGAGAGTCGAACAATGTACTTGCAAAATGGGATATGATATTGGAAACAAATTAAATTAACTAGGCAGCAGCTAATCAAAAGTACAGTTTCCAAAAAATTAAAAGGAAAAAAGCAAACTAATCCCTTTGTACGAAGTATTTCGACTCAGAATTTAATGCCATGCGTTGATAATGAAGCAATTTCACGTTTGATTGCTTCACAATTAGTATTAAACTTTATCTATCCATTCATCCATGTGTGTGTGTGTGTGTGTGTGTGTGTGTGTGTGTGTGAAATATGTTTAACCGGTAATATATCCTAGTGTCGGTAATTTGCTTTTATCCTTTACCCAATATTAAAATAAACTTAACCCAAACTGAGATCCCCCTGGTCCAGCTACTATTCTGATTCATATCTCATAAAACGTTTTGGTACCTTTAATCCTGAGTGGCGTCACATTTCTGTGGCCTTCACTCTGATAACATAGGATTATGCCTTTGAACGAATTACCGAACATGTAAAATGGAAAAATCGTAATTAAGTACCCAAACATTACATCAGATCGGTTGATTACAATCTAACAAAACTAGGCAGAGTTGACGCAATCAAGAATGATGTATCCTCCCACATAGAAAGTTTTCTGTCAAATAGTTCCGTGACTAATTGATGTGTTTGCATTCAACTTGGACATCTACTTGTTTGTACTACTGACAAATGTTTGGATTATAACAAGGATAAATTCAATTTGATTTCAAAATGAAAATCATTCATATTTAATTACAGTAAATAAATCAATTATGAAGTGTTTTTTTCTTTCTTTCTCTAAGTAACGCTCAGCATTCATTAGTATAATAAGTGGAAACCTTTTGAGGATATATCTTATCTCAAATAAATGTCAATAAAAAATCTCATTAAAAAGTGTTGCCTTAAATTGCTTAAACTATTGTGGATACTCTACGAAATTGTCACGCAATTGACAACTTTTGCATGATATCAAACTGTCGTGTAATTATACTCATGAGTGCTGGAGTTCCGAGGAGACTTGTTGTTACTCGGATTTCAGTGAAATAGCACAAGAAGGACAAATTGAAATATAGAATTATCAGACTAGAGAAATTCATATGACATGTTCATTCACACATTGCTAATAGAAGGTGTAAAATGTTCTACGTCTTAGAGCAAGTAATCAGCTCCATCATGAAAACAATGCAAAACTGGAAAATAAAACTCGCAGCCAAAGGGCAACAGATAGATAAAATCGAAAAAGGCATATTTCAGTCAGACTCATTATTGCCATTACTGTCGGTTACAACGATGATACAAGTGCATTTTATGCTCAGACAAATGTAAAGGAGACTACCTTTTTATAATGTTACAAGAAAAGATAAATCACATCATGTATATGGGGCATATGAAAACTGTTTTGCCAGGAATATAAAATAATTCTTTAAAAAATACAATGTTAGATTTATCAGCCAAATTATAGCAAATAAAGCTGGGATAAAGAAGTATGCAATCTATCTATACATACATATATAAAGGTCAGTTTGTGTGTATGTATATCCGGAGGAAACTATGAATATAAAACAATCAATGACAAAGTAAATATATATACACATTCACTATCACTAGATCTTGATTTTTGAAGAAAAATTATGAATATTTGATTATAAATCAAATATTCATAATTTTCGTGAAGATAATTAAAAAATAAAATTTAAAGGATGACAGCATGGATTTCTTTTTTCTTTTCTTTCTTTTTTTGCATTTAGTATTTTAAATAGAAGACATCAGTTTTTCTTTTCAGAGTGTCTCGATCAACGTAAGGTATTTTTCTTTCAAAAAGATTTTAATGGGAAATCTTGAGAGGATTCAGCTCGTGATTCAACAATAATGAATATGCGAGACTACCTATTTTTTACCTCCCACTAACCGCAATGCCTAGTAGCCGTTTCTAGCGACTAATAAAGTAAGGACAAAGATAGAAAAACGGAGATAAAAGAAAAAAGTAAGAAGGTATTGCGTCATAGCAACGAGTAAATTCTTTGAAACCAAACTCAACAGGAGAAATCTAATCAAACAAATAAATACAGGAACGTTCTCTTTTAGGATAGTGCTGAACCTTCTTAAACTCAACAAGAGGGCTTCTCAGAAATATGGACAATAGAACTATAAATTTGACGACTATGAACTAAGTCTTACACCCGAGAGATTACAGTCTAGGCGACGAGAAAAAAAAAGGGAAGATGACGCGTCAGCAGATAAAATTGTGCGTATCTCAGCAACATAGGAATCGAAGAATATTCTAAAATAGGTAAAGGAGATTAATTACAGAAGCCAGTAACGGAAATAAAATGTAAGGACAAACAGGAAAAGCAATAACCATAAAATCCCGAAAAAACAATAAGTAAAAAATATGTGGATACATTAAGCGGCAAACTAAGAGAATTGCTGACAAGATAGCCTGAAACTGGTCCCGAATGGGAATACTAAAGTGAAAAACTGGATCTCTTAATAGCAGCAGAAAAATAATACGACAAAAAGTAATTTATCATAGAAAATAATGATAATACCTAGAAAATATGATGTATAGGCTCTGTGGAGGTCGAGGTAAAACATTTAATCATATAAAAAAGCGAAGTGGGGCAAACTGACAGTAATGAAATAAATTAGCAGGCATGATTTAGAAGGAAATGAGGTCCACAGAGAATTGTGCAAGAGACTAACTTTGACCCTATTCACAAATGGTATATGCACAAATCAGAATATGTCTTAGAAAAAAAGACGAACACGATCTTGGAATACGAATGGATCGACATATTTAAAATAAAAGGTTAACAAACTGGCCGACTACGTAGACGTAGAATAATTTCTGGAACATAAAGGTGATGGTGATCTGAATGGTAGTTGTAATCCTTAAAACAGTCCCAAAGAACTTGGCAAAGAAACTGAGGCTACTGGAGATAACATATAGATTTGAGTCGTTCCAGGTTACATCACTGATAAAATCAAAGAGAATACAAAAAAAGGTATTGGTTATCCGAGAGAACTTGCTGTCATTCAGACTTTAATAATAATTTTTTTTAAAAACATCAGTTAGAACTCGTGTTAAAATATCTCGAAGCGGATAACAATTACACCAACGCCTTACTTATAGCTACAATAGTAACTGCAGGCATCAATTATCAATTAATTTATATATTTATAATATAATGTAATAATATTTCGAACGGAGTTATTATATTAAGTCTGAAATTTATGACACACATCCGAAAGATGAACGTAGAATAAATTAAAAGTGAGAATGTAACAACTGAAATGGGACATTAATCTGAAATATGTTATTAATTTACGTGAGTTTCACCATCTACGAAATTAAAACAGAAACATCTTAACTTTGCGTCTATTTAAATATACCAAAACTATTATTTTTTTTAAACCAAAAAATGAACGCTTGTGAAAGTCATTTTATACAGGTTAATCTATAAATACTATAGAGAGCTTCATTTGTATTGTTTGGATTATTCGGACTGTTGTCCTCATCTTTATTGTTATCTGTACAATTAGGACAATAGTCTGAATAATACAGAAATACACAAATTCTCAAAACTCATCACAAACATTCAGAGAAATAGAGAGTTTTATGTTCACACATTATGTTAAATCGGAATTATTCTGTTTCGGATAGAATTTTCAAACAATAGCATTATCAATTTTCTATCCAAAACATCAACGTTCTGAGGCAATAGGAAATGGTTAGGGAAAGCTCTCTGCAGCAATTACAAATCACTCGTCTTAAAAAGGTTTCAACGGTAAACGCACGTTGTGCACGGATCCATGCCATCGTCGTAACTGATCGTATACAAAAAAAAAAAGAAAAAAAAAAGATTGAGCTACCTGTTACTTTCAGGTGACAGTTTAAAATGAATGAGGTATTTCTACCACACCGTGTATTTTAATATGAAACATTAAATGAGTGTTTTCACAAATGTATTTTCCTAGTGAAGCATTTTGTACGGTGACGTTTTCCAAGGTGCACATGAAAAATCACTACCTGTCTTGACAGAAAGACAAAGATGAATATATTTGAGTACCATTGCCTTCTATTTCTGTTTTTTTTTCTTTGCCCATTAAGCGAAATTTATATATGCAACAAAAACATAATCACAGTTTCTGTCTGTAAAAGAGCTACATATATCTGTATTACTTTCTGTTTTTATCTTTTTTTTTCTTATTCTAACACAATACTCTGAAGTGATCGTTTTGACTGGGCAATCCTTAACGATAGTATATGCCTACTGGCATGACCACTTATGCGGGCAGTGATAGATAATGACCAGGGCGACTCCCATTAATTCTCCTGCCACGTCAACTTCTATTACACCGCACCTCACACACACACTGCGGTTCATACAACGACATCATGACCGGATCAATTGCAAGCAACTCTCGGCTATGTTTGAACGAAAGAGTTTCAACGGTGAGTGCAGGGAAGAAGAGCTCGGGCAGTTCGTCTGTTTGATGGGCAGAGAGGTGAAGGTAAACGTGGGAGTGAAGTAGTTAGAAACGACATCAAACCGGATAAACCGTCCAAAATTATCATGGCTTTTCGCGCCACTCAGAGTCACAGCTGATTCAAACTGACGGAGCGTGAATGCGGAGGCAGTCGGGGCGTTATTCGCCACTACATAACCATTCTACTTACAATACTTACAACGTTTACATTAGTTCATAGAATGTGGTCGGATTTCCCTTGTTGGACATTAGGCAAGTGAGCAAACAACAACACATACATACACACACACACACACACACACACACACCACACACCTATTATATAGTGAAATGTACATGGGCGTTTGTGTGTTCGTGTAATGTGTATGTGAGTTATGTTCATGTCTGTATCTGGGGTCGAGGAGGTTGGTTTATTTGAGTAAACTTCCCTTTTCGTCCGTTACATAAGAATTGATAGTTCAACACAGATAAGCGCAGATGTAAACTAATTGTTCTTTTATAGTCAAATAATGTTAGTACTTTAAATTCGCGGAAACTTGAATACCGACAAACCTAGAAATCATACAAGTAAGAACGAACGTATATGAAAATATTATAAAACTAGTTATATTACAAAATATAACGTAAAAAATGGATCGACTGACCGAGTTCCAAATTCTGGGCGAGGTTGTTTGTATTTTGAATAATCACTATAAGCTTGGGAAAGGTATGAAAGGTATTTCTTCCTTCTAGCGATGAGTAAACTAGTGAAGGAGAGAAATTTAATCTAACTTTAGCATGAAAACGGTGAATTCCCAAAAATCGCTTTAAAAGATGACCCTTTGTATTGCAGCCTGGAGGGTTAGTGAAATAGATTATATATTCAAAACATACTTTATTTGCTTTTAGCAAAATTCCTAACTCAAGTTATTCTTATGAGTTCATGTCTTATTTTTACGGCTGGACAAATATAGTGAGATGATAAGGAGAGAGAAGAGAGGAGAGGAGAGAGTGAGAGAGAGAGAGAGAGAGAGAGAGAGAGAGAGAAGGATACATACAGAATACTGAGACAGAGAATGATAGTGGCATATGTTCCTTTATTATGACACTAAAAAAATTTCATTGGATACGTGAATATTTCAAATAGAAAGATGGGTCATATCTTTTGGTCTGATGGTCCCAGAGGTGAGGAAGGGACAGTCATCAAGTGCCGTTGACAGGTTTTTATCTAGTTATACATGTTCCCTCACCAAATATTGAATACAGTCTTATCTACAAATATAACAAAAATACAATATCTATATCTTATTATATATATATATATATATAATTATTCTAGAAACCCACTTTGGCGTAGGACGAATTAAATGCCTGCGTTATATTTGGAAGAAACATCTTTTAGTGCAAAGTTTACAAATTTTTATTTTTTTTTACAGGTAATACCCCCGTGGGACAAACGTATCGCTCGTTATTAGAACACCATCTCAATAATATTAATACTCCATTACGATTACCTGTAAACAAAATAATCAAAATTTTGCAAACTTTGCACTAAAATCTGTTTCTTCCAATATAACGGCATTTATATAAGCATAATATATAAATATTATATAGCTATATTTAATTATATTTATTAAAGAACTGTCGTGCTGTTATTTATCTATTTTTTAAACAGGTAATATTGATAGGAACCCGGCAAGTATATGTGAGAAAACTGCATCGATATAATCTGTTATCGAGAGAGAAATGTACCAATGCCAATATATTTAATTTACTTTGGTTTGCTGACGTTAACAGATATGCTTACTGTTTGCAAGTCAGGGCTTCCATAGTGGAACTCAATTGTGATTTGATCTCTTTTTTTGTCCAATATATTTCATTTAATCCTCAAGTTCGTCCCCCAGTTATATTGTAG
>CM042139.1:146848607-146896107 GCA_023376005.1 Doryteuthis pealeii
AAGAAAAAAAGAAATTGTAATACAAACAATTGTAATTATTCAATTTTAGCATTTTATTGTTACATTTTTATGCGGTAAAAAAAAGAAGGAATTAAACGAAAACATTTCATTTCTCGCTTAAAAAAATAAAATTGTTTAAAAAATGTAAAGAAAAATAGGCTATTCTTGAAATAAACGAATATTATAATACACAAATTCGTAGCTTTGTTTATCGTTAAAGCTTGAATAAAGTCTAGGAATTCATTTAAAAAATAATATCTTAAATATAAACAAAAAGAAAAACAATTCCTGAAATAAACAAACATTCTACTATACAAATTATCGGCGATTTTTTTTTTAATTTGATAAATCATTTTCCTCTTATTTTTTTCCTTATTCCTGTTTTCTAATCACTCACTCTTTGGTGTTTCTAATTTGTTCTTAGTCCGGTCATGAACCGTGTACTTTTCTAGTATATATATATAAATAAAGGGATAGTAGAATTCCATCTGAACAGGATTGTAATTTTCAGATATGTTCTCACATATCTTTCCCGATTATTGCTTACCAGCTTTTTATTTTTAACTTACTTCTCATAACCATCAACAATTTCGCTTGAAGTATAGACTGAGAATTTATAAAAAACTTCAAACATTGAAATATATAGAACCAAGTATCAGCCACAAATAAAATTAATAGTAAAATAAATAAAGCTATAAATATATAATCATAATAATCGTCCTTATTTTATTTATTTGCCGATTATTATTTCTTCATCTTTGGCTTTTGTTCATCTGTCTGACTGGCACCTTCCTTCATAACTGATATCAATGCCTGGTTGCTTAGCAACATTTTGCCCGATTGACTTAGAAATCTGAGATCGCACGCTTTGATTGCGTTATAGGAACCACGACACTTTTTTCTACACAAAATATTACTTAGAGAAATAAGGAACGAAAAAAATAATGGAAAAGAAAACAGAGAAAATGCCCAGTTAAGAAGATTTGACGTGAGTGTTTCTGACGTCATCATGCGCACTCTTGATGCTAATATAAATTTATAAAGAAAGTCTCCATGTTATATATATATATATATATATATATATATATATATATATATATATATATATATACACACACATACACACGTATATATACATATTTCTATATATATACGTATATATATAACAAGCGTACTTGAATATCATCACTAGCTAAGTACTGAACAACCAATTTAATATAAAACTTCTTTTTTTTTTAAAGCAAGTATATTAAAGATTATCACTTCTAATGGAATATTTCACAATGGAAATGAATGTTATGAATGGCGTATTGCTAAACTAAACTATATATATATATATATATATATATATATATATATATATATATATATATATATATAGTTATAGTTTAGTTTAGCAATACGCAATTCATAACTGTTTCCGCAAAAATAGATCCACAACCTCACAAATCCTGACTATACGACGAATTATAGAAGAGGTTCGAGCAAAAAATCTGGAGGCAACGCTACTATTCGTAGATTTCTCTAAAGCATTTGATTCCATAGACAGAGGGAAAATGGAACAAATACTACTAGCGTATGGTCTCCACAAAGAAACTGTTGCCGCCATAATGATGCTCTACAAAAACACTAAAGCAATGGTACGCTCGCCTGATGGAGACACAGATTTCTTTGATATTGCCGCTGGGATCCTACAGGGAGATACTTTGGCTCCATATATATTCATTATTTGTCTAGACTATGTACTCCGAACTTCATTAGATACCATAAAAGAAAAAGGTTTCACACTAAAAAAGGCTAGAAGCAGGCGATACCCCGCACAAACTGTCACAGATGTAGACTATGCTGACGACCTCGCACTTCTTGCAGATACACCGACACAAGCTGAGGCACCACTACACAGCCTGGAGGAGGCAGCAAAAAATGTCGGCCTCTATGTGAACTCTGATAAAACCGAGTTCATGAGCTTCAAAAAGCAAGGAGACATCTCCACACTAGACGGTAGGCCTCTTAAACTAGTGGGAAAATTCACATACCTAGGTAGTAGTATCTCATCCACAGAAAGCGATGTTAACACAAGAATAGGAAAGGCATGGTTGGCCACCAATAAACTATCAGTCGTATGGAAATCCGACCTCCCTGACAAAATAAAGAGACGATTCTTCCAGGCTGTGGTCATATCGGTACTGCTGTATGGCTGTACCACATGGACCCTAACGAAGCGCCTTGAGAATAAGCTGGATGGGAGCTGCACAAGAATGCTGCGAGCAGTCCTGAATAAGTCGTGGAAACAGCACCCAACAAAGAAGCAGCTGTATGACCACCTGCCTCCCATATCACAAACCATACGAGTAAGGAGGGCTGGGCATGTGGGGCACTGCTGGAGAAGTAGGAATGAGCTCGTAAGCGACGTATTACTGTGGAGGCCAACACATGGACATGCTAACGTAGGCCGCCCAGCCAGAACCTACATTGACCAACTATGTAAAGATACTGGATGCTGCGCGGAGGAGCTCCCAGAATCGATGAGTGATAGAGAGGGTTGGCGATAGACCGTCATGGATATCCGTGCAAATTGCGCGACGTGATGATGATGAGATATATATATATATATATATATATATATATATATATATATATAATTTTAATTGTCCTTGTATGATTTTCGCGTATGTTTCGTATGTTTGTGTTATATATAAAAAATACTGGGTTTTGTGATTGTTGGTGAATATTAGTGCTAAAATAGACTAATATTTAAGATTACAGAAATACTGTTGACTTACCGTGTGCGGCAAAATTAATATTTTGCACTATGCAGATAATTATACTCGTTGTTGGTAGATAAAAAATCGCTTGATGTAATCTTTTTAAAGTGAGTGGACATTTAAAAATCCCACTTGAATAATACTCGTCATTTATTCAAGTACATTCTGTGTATCGTGAATAATTAGACGCGGATAAAAAGTGGAAATGAATCCAACAGATATGTTGAAAAGATAATTAGAAGACAAAATATTTTTATATTTATTATAAGCCGACATTTGTTCCAACGACAATTTGCCTGCATATACATATTTTTTAAGATTATTTTAAATATAAAATAGTATTGATATAAAAACACATGTAATCAATACGTCATCACCAGAGCAGAATGTTTTGATTTTTAAAAGAAAGACGAATAATACAAGAGAAAAATTCAAAATTGATTACGTCGTGAAATGGAATCTTAAAAAACAAAAAAAAAAAAAACAAAAACAACTCAACCGCGTTTCCTGGTTTGAAAAATAATATGGAAATATTTTTAACTCTTTATCTTTTGAAAATTTGAAAAGAAAGATTTTTAATGTTTGAAAAGGGGAAGTTTAGAAATCTTTGAAAAATATTAGGCTTAGCTGTTATGTATGTTGGTGAAATAGTATTTGGTTTGAATCAATTTTGGATGTTTACAAATTTAAATGTGTGAAGTTACTTAGGTGTAGTAATTTAAACTTTCGTAATTAAATAAATGTGTGTAAAGATGAAAACAAAAGCAGCATATATACATGTACTCCATATATATATATATATATATATATATATATATATATATATATATATATATATATTATGGACTCTCTCGTGGATTTCGACGCATGGGGTTTCATACAATGAACAACCCACACAGTGATTTGTTTATAGTGGTGAAGGCTTGCGTTGGACTATCCGCACTTTTTGGTACAGTTGATAAGAAAGAATTGGTGCACGAATGCCACAAACCCAATCAACGACTATATATATATATATATATATATATAATATATATTATATATATATATATATATGGGGGTACATATATCTATGCTGCTTAAAATGACTTTAGAAAATTTAAATTAACTTCACAATTTTGTTTAACTTTGCAATCAGACAAAAGAAAAGGACACTGAATGTTAACAATTTCGGAAGGTTTAGAGTTTTCTTTGAAACATACGTAGTCAAGATTAGTACTCCAAATAATCATTATTGATAGAGCCAAACACAACAATGTACTCAAATTTTCAATCATGAGTCTACGAATATTTATAAACGTTTCATTCATCTTCATATCATAACATTCAGAAACACATAATTTTGTTAGAAGTAACGATTTTCCTTCTCGGTGTCATTATTATTTATTGTATTTTTTCTATCATTCTTTTCCACAAAGCTCATCTAAATCACCACGAATAAATAAGAGTTCATAGTCTCTTATAATAGATAAAATCCATAAATCATCTACGAAATCAACACAGTTGACATTAAAGTTCATATCAGATTGTGCATGCAACTAATACTGAGAGTGAATAGGAGACGAAATAATCGATTTTCAGTCGGACAATTTTGGATCTATAGCGAATTGAAATTAATCATAATTAACATTTATTGGTGCACAAATGTAACAAACCGACTTTATGGCAGATATATCGTCGAAGAGCCAGGCTCCGTCGAGCGGAGACGGAATGTTTGTGAACAATAGCCGGGTGATTAGCGACTGGCTTCAAACTTAACCTTGGCTAAATAAATAGATACGCCGTTTACTGGAACATCGCTTAAGAAATGGCAAAAAAGAGAAAATGGCAAAAAAGAGAAAATGGCAAAAAAGAGAAAATCTCAAAAAAAAAAAAAAATGATAATAAAATGATTTATAAAAAAGGACAATCTGTGGAAAAATACGATACTGAACAGAGTTGGGGAAAAATGAGAGAAGAACTTTGTCTGAGAAAATACAGTATAAAAAAATGAAGACACATTAGAAATGGGTAAGGGCAAATAAAAATAAAGAGACACATAACACAGGAATATTTATTGAGAGAGAAAAAACAATGGAAAGAGAAAAAATTGAAAAGCGACATTGACGGAGAAATCAGCAGAATGATATGTCTAAATATAGAATTGTATAGAAAAGAATGAAAGCAATGATCTAAAAGATTCTTTTGATAGAGACAGGGGAAAGAAGAAAAGGAAAGGGAGCGATATTCTAAAAAGAAATAGTAATAGAGAGGATGGGTTCGAGAGAGAGAGAGAGAGAGAGAGAGAGAGAGAGAGAGAGAGAGAGAGAGAGAGAGAGAGAGAGAATGTGAGCTTAGAATGAATGGTAAAATGAAAATAATGAGGTTCACTACGAAACGGTAATGAATAAGAATATTTTTATATGTTTGGAATAAATTTACAGATTTAAGAGATTAAGCAAGAAAGAGAAATCTAAGATGAGTAGTTATATACGAAACCAGTTTGCGATTTGTAGGAGTTGACATAATTTTGCTAGTATTTGGCATCCAGCGAATATCAAACTCTCTATTCAGTACAAATGGATCAGCGAGTTTAGCTTGCTAACCCTTACACCACGTTCGGAGAAAAGTAGGGAAATCTGAGATGAATAAATCTGTGCAGTGGATTATTGTCACTATCAAATAAACAACGGGGAATTCTATCTTCTTTTTGTTAGCGCTAAACAAGCGAGATATTTTGTTTGCTAAGGGGAGCGCTTCACCTACTGACAGCTCCCATACACTTGACCGCACAGGTCAGATCATCCATGCGCTGAGTTTGCAAGGGCCGTTATTGAACCAGGGACCTTGCGATTTATTGGCGAATGCTCTATCGACCAAGCTAAACCGACCCGAAAGAGAAATAGGACAGGAAATACGAAAAGGAACAGACACGAAGCAAACAGAAAAATAGAAGTGCAAAGAATGAAAAGTGGAAAAAGAGAATACGATGAAAACAATGTTTAGTAAAGTAGCTATAGAAAATCACCGTGAGAAATGTTGATATAGGGAATCCTCGATAGGATAAATGTAAGTAAAATAAAACAGTTGAAAATGTGTGTTCCCAAGGAAAGAATATACTAGGGGGATTCAAAATGTTTGCAATATTTTGTCATATGTTTGCTGTGGGTATATCACACGACCTAATCAGTTAAAGCTGTGGGAAGAACCCGCTGCGGTTGGTAGCATCGTGGTAGTTCGGCGTTGTGCATGTCTTCACTCCGTGTGGGATTTAAAATCCACTCAGATGAACATGCAACGTGCTGTCATTGGTTGGTTGGATTTTACGGCACGGCAAACATGGGGTTATTTTAGGCGAAGCGTGTTTTTGTTTTATTCATTATTGTTGAGTATTTTTTTAAGATTCAGTTTTGAACTGTTTAACCTATGGACCATAACAGTTACTACCAGTCCGGGTCATAGTGGACCTGTGATACTTTGTAAAGAAGGTTTACTCTATACTAACCATGACTCCAGAACTGGAATTTATCCACTAGATGCAATTTAACCACAATACCCAAGAAAAGACCTTTAATTAGCGCTTTCTAGACACATTTATGTTAAAAAGATCTGCCTTATAGTCCGGAAAGGTGGTAGGGCTTGACGTATTCATCTGATCGAAGGGGGCCTCCCCAACCGCCTGCCTATCCCACGTAAAGGTCAAAGTGAGTGTTGCATGTCCTGGACTGTTCAAGATACCAGGATTCAATCCTTAAGTATCACGGGTCGCCAAGCACGGACAACAGCTCTTACCCTTCTGCAAAGGTGCATTTACCGTAATGTAGTCCAATGTGTGAACTTATGCTTTACGAGTTCGAACTGGACTATAACCCCGTATAAGCCAATAGAAACATGTGTTGTAGTTAAGGTGTAGGCGACTTTGCTTTGGTTTGATTTCTTTGTTTAATGAATATCAACTTTTGTGTGTTATTTTGTTCCAAAACCATAAATGCAGAAGAACAGTAGAGGTACTATTTAACCCTTAGCTGAGGGTAAAGTAGATTGTAACTTTCCAAAGATTATTAATCTGAAAGCAAACGTAATAGCGCGACTGACATTTGAACTCACTTATTGTTGCAGTTCAGCACGTTAGCCACCACACCACGGAGATTTCCACACCTCAATGGCGTAGTTGATTACAATACAGTAACCAGATGGTTCAAGAAAATTCACTCCCAGTTGCAAGAACCTCAACTATCAGGCAAGAACAATTAATCATGAAATTAATTTCGAGCCATACATATAGATCCAGCGAGTAGCTTGAAAGATTCAAGCCGAATTGTGCCTCACTTATCCAAAATATTGCAAAATTTTTGAAGCATCCAAATATTATGTCTGTGTATGTGTGTGGGAAACGACATTAGGATATATTCCGGAATAAAAAAAACTAAAAAAAAAAAAAAAAAAAGAACACGTATCTTATACAATAATTCTTATCTAGTTTTTAAACAAATAATGTGGCTTCTTCGTTTTTAATATGACACGGCAGGTTATGCGTAAAAAGATTCTGTCTGCGATAAACATCTTACAATCTTCTTACGTCACTCATTCAAAAAACAAAAACAAACATACATTATGTCATTTTAGAATCCAGTGAACAGTAATCACATACACAGACATGCATATTATGTAACTGTTTGGAGAATATGTTTGCGAGTAAATTTGAACAAGACGAGGTGTTCCATTATTACACAGTGCTGGGTAAGAGGCGAACGCCTCTGGATTAAATACATATGTGCTCTTATTTTTGTTTGACGTATCATTAACTGTCAAGAAAGATGCCGATTTTGATCTGTTTACATTATGTTTTTCCAAAAGGAAATACATATTCTGAAAAAACTTCTAAAACCATCGGCCGGTCGTGGGCATGGTCTGTCGCGTAATGGCTAACGTGCCGGACTGTGCCATCGTATTTAGAGATTTTGAATTTTAGTCACGCTACTACGTTCATTTTCGGACTAATATCCTTGGGAAAAGTATGAACCCCATAATCCCACCAATATGGGTTAAATGGTATCATTACTGTCCTACAATTGCATTACTGTTTTGACATTAAATCACCCACAAAGATTGATATGCCATTAAGTAAAAAAAAAAGGCCAAGGATGACATACTTGAGATATATCTACTATTGATCTAAGTATATAATAGTTTAATGAAATCCAGCTATATTTTCAGTACGTTTCATATTGAGTAAGGAAAAACAGATTGAGGGTGATATGATCTAATTTTTTCAATAGAGATCCAATATGCCACTGCTTGTACCAATTGTGGGTTCCCGGAATTAGAGGAATCTAATATCTAGAAAACTAATTTTCGAGAAGATAGAAATTCCTGACTTGTAATATTGGTGCAACTCAATAACTTTGCGTTTATTTAATCTTGTGGCATTCCAAGGTAAAAGTATTGAATAGCTGAAACATGATTGGTACATTTATAGTAACATTATTTACATTTCAAAATCACATTGCTGACGCACGTGTTTATATATATATATATATTAGAGCGCGCGCGTGCGTGTGTGTCAGAATACCGCAGTAACCTTTACGTTGGAGTAGTATTATGTTAGTATATATATATATATATATATATATATATATATATATATATGCAGACGCTCACAAACATTTATATATATATATATATATATATATATATATATATATATATATGTGTGTGTGTGTGTGTGTTTGTACATACACACCAATATACGCAAAAACGCACAGATGCATACACAAGCGCACACGTACGCATACAAACACAGATACACACCTATATATACGAGCAAATTTGGAGAAATATATAGAAAAATATTTAAATTAAACCACAAAGAGGCATCGTTTTTCCTTATCATTTATAATGGGCTAATGGGAAATCAATTACTGTAAAGGTCTCGTGAGTTGTTGAGCAGTAACAACAGCGTATTTTCTTTTAATATCACTCTTATGTTTCGAGTTTCTCATATTCCATCTAGAGAAAACAAGAACAAGTGAGCAATATATCTTCGAACCCCATATACTAATATATTCATAATGCAAGCACATATGCACCAATTCGTAAAAGACACACACAAACGATTTTACAAAGCTTGAGCAATTCACTAGGAATTATTGGACAATAAATTGATATAATATCAGGAAAAAGAAAACAGATAATGAAGCAGTTGAAAAACGACGACTCATGCCCTTTCCTCACATTATTTACCTTTAGATTTTATTTGATATTCCGTTAATTACTGAGGGCTGATTTATTCATTCATTTTACTTCGCTATTACTTCGACTGTGTGGTCATTGTTTTAAAAGGAAACACTGGCCTGATAAAACGTTGGCTTATTTTTCCCCAAATTACTTTGGAAAACACAATTAAAGTGCCCATACTGAACAACGCGGAAAAGATTAGTTCTAATTAGGAAAAAAAGTACGCCTAAAAATACTTTCTAATTTTACATTTAAAAAATAAATAGAATATCGTTGTGCTACTTTCCAAATGAAAAATGGACAAATAATGGGAAAAAATATATGAATAATTCGTTGAACTAAATTTGAAAAAGTAAGTCGAATCCAAACAGCAAGAATAAGGAAATGAAATAAAACCGATATAGCTAGACAGACAAAAAAGAAAAGAAAAGAAAGACAATAAAAAAAGAAAACAGACGAATAGAATGAATCAGAATGCTAGACATACTGAAAGAATATTCGGTATGTTACCGACTGTGATAGTGACCTGAGGAAGGTCGAAATAGCAATAATTACGTGATGAGAAAAAAAAATTGACGAAGAAATGCTTCTGAGAAAAAAAAGCACTTAATAAAATTCTGCATATCGTGGATCGATCGTAATTTTAAAAAAATGTAAATAATTTCAATTGTAACAATTTTGAAAATACTGAATATATATATATATATATATATATATATATATATATATATATATTGCACGTAAAGAAGGAGAAACGACACACTGGAAGTATTAGGACCCGACCTAACACAAATTACCTAAAAATCACACACGTATATATATATATATATATATATATATATATATATATATATATATGTGTGTGTGTGTGTGTGTGTGTGTGTGTTTGTGTGATTTTTAGGTAATTTGTGTTTATATATATATATATATATATATATATATATATATATATATATATATATTCCGAATGGTACCTTGTCTTATAAATACCACAACATACGAGTTTTTCGAGTTAAGAGTTGTTACTGGGTCGATTGTTTTGCTTTTTGTTGAGAGCTAAAGGTTGAGCTCCAGATACGCTAATATTGATAACATAAGAAAAATAAGACTAAAAAATTAAGTTTCTAAATTCATAACGCCAAAGAAAAATAGTATTTAAAAAAACATTAAAATATATTGCAACACAATTCATTATACTTATTATCATAATTCATTATATTTATTATTAATTCATGCATATTTATCATTATATCATTATATTTATCATTATATTTATTATTATCTATATTATATTTATCATTATATTTATTATTATCTATATTATATTTATCATTATATCATTATATTTATTATTATCTATATTATATTTATCATTATATCATTATATTTATCATTATATCATTATATTTATTATTATCTGTATTATATTTATCACTATATCATTATATTTATTATTCATTCATGCAATACTGTGCTATTTTTCTTATTTAAAACAACGTAACAAAAAAAGTAGGTGTTTTTTTTTCAATGGGGAGTGATGTAACAGATTCATGTCATTTAAGTACATTTCAATGTGCAAAATTGATTTGATATACGAAATCTTAAGCGGAACGAAGTAATTTCGTAAATCAAGGTACCACTCTATATATATATATAATATATATATATATATATATATATATATATATGGGGGTTGTTCTATAATGGCCTTTACAAATTATAAATTGTTCTGCTTACTATATTCTGGTTTAGAAAAAATCCATCAACATTCTACATATTGTATTGCTGATATTGAATTTGAATTGTACATCTTCCGTCATCAACCCAATTGGATTAATATCGTAACATAAAAACTTCAGCATTTATGTCTTCTTTTTATGTCTATCGCATTAAATAATCATCTGGGAATTTCGAACTGGATGCTTCATCAAATCTACAAGTGTATTGTATTCTCCTTCCCCAGAAAATGTTTGATGATGTAGTTTATCAGATGATTTTTTAATGTAGCTTTTCGTTTTTCTATGAAATTATCTGATGTTATTCGTCTGTCAGTAGAACGCATTCTATCTTTTAAAATGATTCGCAATTATGAACTTTTGCCAAATTAAATTCATGAAAAAAAAAGGTAACATAATGCGTTTTACCACCATATTTGCCCGTAAGGAAATCGGATCAGCTATTTCTGGATGATCGAACCGAAAATAGAGTTTTCATACCGAGATGTTTTCAAATTCTACTAATTGATATGCTTATCTTTCAGATGTGTTCATTTGTATATTACTGAGAGAGAGAGAGAGAGAGAGAGAGAGAGAGAGAGAGAGAGAGAGAGAGAGAGAGAGAGAGAGAGAGAGAGAGAGAGAGAGAGAGAGAGAGAGATGGGGGTGATTTCAAAATAGTTTTGACTAACAAGAAGAGAGCTCCTTTCGTTTAAATTCAGAGTTTTCCTTCTAAGTTTGCCCTACTATTTATTCATAGTTGGAAGGGGGATAGTTTGATTCGTATCTTTCCCAAGGATATAAGTTCTATGTGAAATGTGAACTACCGCGTCCAGGATCTGATCTCATCGCACCGTGTCCATTTACTACGACGGTACAAAATACACCACGCGCCTCCAACATCTCGTGCGTTGATTCTTTTGTCTGATAGTCTAATGCTGTTTTACGAAATTATGATTTATACAAGTTGATTTCTCATGACATGTGTCTCTGTAAGGATTTTACCTTTTCCTCATGTTTCAAAACTTACTTTTAGCAAGGCTTTGCATTTATTGACCCAATTATAAGAAGAGTTATTGACAAAATATTTTTCTATGTTATTTTATAGTGGAAGATTGTCACTGTGTGTAGAATAATCATACTAAATCCAATTACCGTCGAATTGGCAAGACAAGACAGCAAGTAGTCGTAACCCAATACGATTCTGGTATGCTGTAAAGACCACTGCAAAGTGGCAGGATTTATGGAGTCTCAGAGGATCATACAAACCAAGCAGCCAATCAGGACTCAGGGAATGGAATCACCCAAATGCATGAGTGGATTGTTCTGAATTCCCTAGTTCAGTTGTGCTTGGCCAGTCACATTGTTCAAACCAATTGTTGACTGACTGACTTCAATATGGCGCTGCGAACAGGACTTCAATACTGTGGATGGGCTTCTTAAGATGGAATATCTTTTGAATGCTGTCATAGTGTTGTGTGAACCCAAGGCATTAACTATGTTAAATGCTAAGTTTTCATTACAAAAATTTAGAACAAATATAATCAGACAGTAAACGTTTATGAGCAAACTGCATGTTCAATTATCTCATTACTTGAACCTGAAAAATAAAAGCATATTCACCTGCTACTAAAAAAACGGAATTGTCTTAATTGAATTCGGACCCCTGAATTGAAAGACAAAATCAGAATATACCTATCACGTCTTTAAGTTATACATATTTATATGTCATATACACACATTACATTGTATGCCATCACATTGCAAAGCAAACTGGGTGAAGGTGCGTGGTGTAGTAGTTACCGTCGTAGAACATGGACACAGTAAGACGAGTTCAAATACTGAACGAGGCTGCTTGCATTTCACATAGCTCTAATACCATTGCAACATGTATGAATCCAAATATTCTCTCTCCAGGTATAGGTACGTATTAAAGCAGACTGGGATATTTAGCATTGGTCGGGCAACCAATCTATGAGAAGCAAAACTAAATTCAAACCTGTTAAACTCTAACAAACTAGCCTTGTTACACATCCTACTTGTGCACGGGGGTTAGTAAATATGTATATCATCTTCTCATATCTACATCATAAACGTATATCTATAAAACAATTCCATGAGGAAAATGTGGCTTATTAGGTAATAGACCACGTGTCCCAATATATTCAAGTATTAATCAATAGCTTGGTAAAGTGTGTGAGTTATATACTCTTAATCTTGCTGGAGATCCTGCTCTTCAGATTGTGAAACCCGCATTAAACACCCATCATGTTTAGTTTGAAACGTCCTTGGTATTTAGATTCACTCACCAAGCCATCTTGATAGAATATCGCTCTATGCTTATTATTTATCTCACCCAGATTAGGTGGAAAAAAATCGAGATAAAATCAAACCGTTATTGCATCCATTTGTGCAGTGTTAGCTTTTTTTACTAAATATTCGTCGTTCCCAGGAAAAATGTCTACAATTAATCAGAATAAACTATGCAGTATACTCAAGTGAATTCGTTTTACCTCTTAAGTTTCTCTCAGACATCAATTATCTGATCTTTGGTCTAATGGAAATACTTATTTTTAGTTTTGTATTAATTTTATATTCGTTAAATGTTATTGCTAAGTTTTACATTCTATAACGGTCTATATATATAAATACTCGTGTTCTTTAATTGTATGACCGTTATCATCTTGCAACACCTTCTGGTTAAAAATAAGACCATCCAAATAGTCAAAGATGAAATGCAAAATGTAAATAATTATTGTCTGGTGCTAATTATCCACTGAATTCTTATCTCATATGAGTGTCATCACCCCAGCTAGATAATGGGTCATTATGTTTTTATTATAAAGAAATGAAAGAAAAAAGGACATGCTACACAGAAAAATATAATAAGAGAGAAATAAAGGGTAGGGAAAGATATAGAGCGGGTAAGCTCGCGAAATCGATAACTCTAATCTCTTTCAATCAAAATTGATAAAAAAATGAAAAAAAAAACCAAAGAAAAAGAAAATAGTGAGAGAGTGAGTGAATCAAATAATCATATTTATTTTTACTTATGAAACGTTTTGCAATAGATCTTAAGTAAACATATCAAACGTTGAAATAATAAAATTATATCCAATGTTAATATTGCGTTTTATGTAAAGAAAAAGGTAAGCGGACAGTTTAAGAGTCTACAAGGAAAATTTGATATCCATATTACTAAATCCCGAAATGTTTGAACAATTTCAAGTAGAGTCTCTGAATCAGTTTATTTAATTTAGTCTAGAATATGTATTTCTTTCGTTAGGAGCCTAAACAACATTATCGTAATATATATTTTCAGCAGAACAAATATTCGTTATTTTCTTGTCAATCCTGAAACTAAAGGTAGTTGATAGAGTGTAAGATTGGAGATATAGAGCATAATAGAGAAATGAACAGATTATAAATAAGTTTTTTTTCAGCACACTAAAAAGTGTAAACACCTGAATATGACTATCACCGTAGTCCAACTTTATAATTGGGCATAGACCCCATTACACAGACAGTAAAGTGCAACATTAGATTGCATACCAAATTTTGTACATATAGATTCGAAAATATAATCAGATTTTTAAAGTACTCCTAATTTTTTTACCTCTTCATTATTTGAAAACAATATTAATGAAACGCATTTTATCATTCACTAAAAGAAATTCATTGTTTTTAGGAAAGTCGTTTTATATTAATCTTTTGCTGTTTTGGTAATTTCCCAAGGGGTTGGAAAAATAATCTCTTTCTATTTTTAAAAAATTTCCTCTCTGCTTAATGCATTCCAATATCAATCATCTTATCCAGCAAGTGAGGGCTCTACCTTCATAACAAAACGAAAAAGAAAATTGAGCCTCCTACTTAAAGAAATACAGCATATCTTCAAAGGTAAAATCAAAAATCGTTCGCTTTCCTTATTTCTGAGACAAGTGTATAATATATAAACTTGTTAAGGATTTCTGTTTTTTAATTCTGTTTTGTTGTCATTAAGCACTGTGTCTTTTTCTTTTATGTATTTTTTTTCAATCATACGACTGGAAACTTTGTTTTCTATTTCAATTGATTTTACATCTTCTTGCCCACGGTTATGACATGCTCAAGGATAAGAAAACAACATACGAGGAAAGTAAAAGTCAATAGCAATAAAATCACTTAAACAAAATATCAAATTAAACATAGATAGAAATCTAATTAGACGAAACTGAACTTTTTAGCATGGATCAGGAGACAAAACACTATACCAAGTGTTTTGTCACATTTTTCATTTTAGAATTTCTTTTGAGTATCTGTTTCGCTTTTCTTTTTCTCTCTTTCTCTCGTGGTTAACAAGGTTTTGCACAGTGGATATACTTGGATTTGTTATTTTCTTTATTTTTATTTTCCGCTTGACTCTGAGACTTGTCTTTCAGCTTAAAAAAACGGTTTTTGTAAAGTACTTCGACAGCAAGACAAATACTATTCTGTTGTTTACTGTAAATCAGCAGATACTGTCGCAATAAAAAGATACATGTTTAGCCTTATATCAGTTATGATTTCCGAATTTAATTATTCATATATAACGTCCGACTGTGTTTAAGAACACACACACACATATATATATATATATATATATATATATATATATAGTATATGAGAGTTGCTTTAGCCTTTCCGTTATAGGCACATTAGTAATTCATCCACGAATGTCAATATTTCATTAAATATAGACCTAGAAAAATTGTAGAAAATATTTGGGCTACCAAGGTTTTGATATATATATATACTATCTCAATTGTCGTGATGAGGCCATAAAGAAAAAGACGGTTGCATACCCATATTTTTCACAATTATATATATTATATATATATATATATATATATATATATATATATATACATACATACATATATATATAATCCCCTTCAACCGTTTTTAACAGTGCATCCATTAAGTTTGTTAGAATCTTAAAAAGGGATCTTGTTTCAAAACATGAGGTAAATATGATGCTTTCTATTTAACATTACTGTGTAACGGTTAACACCACAAGAAATAAAGGATTGACCAGAGTAAAGACCTTAGATGAAGGTGTTTGTGTTTCAGTTCGCGCTAATGCTCTTGGTAACGGCATAAATCCATCTATTCACATCCCAGCCATTACATTGGTTTATTTAACCTTGGAATACAACCAATCAAAAAGAAGGGAAACTGTATTAAAAATCAACTTTATTCCACTGGCAACATGAACTTGTGACACATGCTGCTAAATGTAAAGGATTTCGATAAATAGATAAATGCTTACGTCTTATTGATTCAAACACAAAAATTAATTTTCCAAATAGTAATTTATATGTTAGGTCAATATTCCGAAGACGGGTAGCGAAACGAACTTGTTCCACGGTGGGATGTACATGTAAATGAATCAGGTCGCCTAAGTAGTGTGATTGTTCTCAATTCTCTTAATGATTATACATAATTATTTTTAAATAATAAAATAAAGTAATATAAACTAATCCAATAAATCGGGATCAAGTTCACTAATTCAATGATTACAGCATACGTTTTATGTATCACGGATGAAAAAGAACTAAAATTAATCAGCGGCTCATAACGTGCAACAAATAATTTATCCTTTTAATATTTATTTTAGTGATTGCAATTTTCTTCAATTCTTCCCGGTTATTTTATGTTTTAAATGTGAATCTGTGTGCGTAAATTCCCTTATTTTTTTTATTTTTCATTTAGTGTTGATTTATTTGTAAAAATTGGCTAATCTCTTTTAGACACGTATATATATGCCTGCCAAGAAAACATATTCCAATTATATATATATATAAGATGTATAAAAAAAGTATCGATATTTTTTGTACTTTTTGACACCTTGTATTCTGAAAAGATAACGCTCCATTAATATTTTTTTCAGAATACAAGGTGTGGCACAAAGTACCAAGTTTAAAACTATTTATCAAGCTAGAAATGAAGAATGAATGGGACGTTATTTTTTTCAGAATACAAGGTGTGAAAAAGTACACAAAATCTCGATACTCTTTTTACACTCCTTATATATATATGATTGGTTAGTTGGATGGTTGGCAGCCTTCTGTCTACGAGAGACGATGGAGTAGTGTCATTTAAAAAAAATATTTTCCTTGAACTACATAGCCTGAGCGGGTTCATATGGATGATGAGCTGTTGCCTATGCAGTAACCCCCTCTACACACTGTCGCTGTGATCCAAAGGAAAGGTAAGGAACCAATGCAGTTTGGCAACGGTAGTGTCACAGGAGTTGATGAGTAGCTCTGGATTTCAGTATCACACCGCCTTAGGAAGTCCGGCTCCTGATTTGTTTTCGGGGTTTACTCCTCTAGCCTTTCCTTGAAAGGCAGCATAGGTTTTGTGTTGGACTTTTTCTTGACTTTGATGGGTGGGCGATCAAGGATAAGGAGCCCCTTTTAACCCATTTGGGGATTTATGCGAGTAGTAATTACTCCAGTCCTACTACTATCGGTGTTCCGGAGAAATGAAATGAGGTTAGTGATACGGTATATTTTAAGCAAGGGTACCTTCAGGTCAGTTTTTTTTTCTGAGAGAAGGCCATGATGGCGAGAAAAAAAGAGGAGAATTTTCTTTATCACCAAAGAGATGAGAAACTTGATAAAATTAAGCGGAACAGCGTCACCTTGTCCAAGTGTTTACTTGCTAAATAATTCTTATTAATCTATCTTTGTCGCCGTTCTGTATCTTTTTGTCGTTAATTTTAAATCCCTTATACTAACTTTAATCTCATCCACGGATAGCTATAATATTTTCTTATCTACTCTTTTTATTAAACACTTATTTTATCTAACATTGTTCTTCGACTTCATTTCTTTTTCTCTTTCTCTACACTCAACTTCTTCTGATTTTCCCTTTACCCGTTCATATGTATTCCTTTTCCTGTTATTCCTTATTTTCACTTAACTTTATTTTTTTCTTAATTTTCCAATTCTCTTCTGATTGATAACTATCACGTTGGGTTCCCTTAAGTCTCGCGGTCGAGATCCTAATTAATTTGCTCTAAGTCGGGGCATTTGGGGTCAGATCAAGGAAACAATGAAATTGAAAGTATTCGCCAGACTCCATACTGAGTGGACCTTTAAGACCTTATCGTATCGATTTTGTCCAGAAATATATGGATACAGTTATTATCGATTTCTTTACTTGTAACAGAACCGGCATATCTGCTAGCTAACATCAGATGAAAAAAAAAAAATAAAAATAAAAAAAATAACAAACAAACAAAAACAACCCAGTCAGTGATATTGAGAATTTTGCGCCAAAATGAACCTTGCTCTTGACGGCTCAATTGCGTTTGTATGTAAAGACAAGACTTTTTCATCCATCATGTTTGTCTGAACTCTTAGGCTTTATGAATTTCATGTAAACATATTTATACTTTAAATACTAATGACACAAGCTGGCTGATAAACAAATCACGTTTTTTTTTTGAATGAGGTGAGGTGATTTTGTAAGGTATATTTACCAGTAGACTACATGATCAAATATCATTCTAGCCATTTTTTACCAACAACGAACCCTAGACAACTACATTACTAAGCATTATATGAGGCGCATTTAGGAATTGAAATCGTCAACCGGAGTTCAAACCCTGAATAAGGATATTTGCTTCAATTCAAGTTTATACCTTTAATAAATAGTAGGGTAGACTAAATTTGATAACCATCACATAAGCAAACCTGAATGTAAACAGCGCTTTAAACCATTTGAATATTGTCATCGTGTCACATCCTGGCAGTAACAGGTATTGGGTTCTAAGCACAATCTAGACCAAGTCAGTGCATCTCGAAATTTGTAAAGCTATGCTTAATGAAGAGGATGAATATCAATTCCATATATATTAGTTACAGTAAGCTGAAATATGATGCTGATAAAAAGAAGTTATGCGCTTGATTTCCAAATGATAGCATATTTGGTAAATATCAATAAATTTTCTTATTCTACAAATAAGGATATATTTAATTGTTCCCTTCTTTTTCTTGCTTTATTTTTAAGGGAAAAAATATATTAAACAAATATTTTTTATCAACTTAACGCAACATGCTATTGAGAACTGAATCTAAAGTTGTCTCATATGTACAAAATAGTTTTTAATAAATAAAATTATATTTCAAACCACTCACGAGTTTCGATTTTTTTTAGAATAATATTTTAAATCGAAATAAAAAGAAAATACAAACATTGTAATACACGAATTTCTTTTGAATTTTATAAGGCATTTGCTTCTCTGTTATCCCTTCCACTCTAACTCCCTGTTGTTCCTAGAATCCTTTAAGTCCTGTCATGGACGAATGCTTTGTATATATATATATATATATATATATATATATATGTGTGTGTGTGTGTGTGTGTGTGTGTGCGCGCGTACGTGTACGTGATGGAATATATTCTGCTTAACGCTAAAATTTGAATCAATATTTTTTTCTCAAAATCATAGATGAATTCAAATTATGTATTTTAAAAGAAGCCTTGTGAAAACATGGTTGCTCCGATTTCTTGGGGGAGAGATGCAACATGGCAATGTGCCATTTGAAAGTGCGAATAATATATGCATTTCAAAGTGTACTTGTATTTAAAGATTATGGTATTGATACAAAATGAGCAAAAAACGAGAAAAATATAATAGTCATATTACGTGAGGTTGCTGCCTCGGTCTATTTTGCATTACGCAAAAGAGAACAGCGGAGATGAAAGCGGTCTTAATAAATAGATAGAATAAATAGATATAACCACATAACTGAAAAGAAAGCTATGTGATTAATACGATGTCGTTGGTGGATTTATATGACATAACTGACTAAGGTGACATTACACATCTTGATCGCTTTGTAAAAACACGTTTCGAAATAGCTTATTATATGCCAATCCAGCGATTTACTGTGTTTCGTAAGAAAGTGCTTGTGAGTAACGATTATCGTCAGAGGAAATGGACTCCGAAACCCCAGAGCATGTACTAGACGACGTTGTTTGCATTTCACATAGCGTTATTAACTCTAGGAAAGGTATGAGTCCAGCAATGAGTAAATAGTAGGACTGATTGGGCTCTTTAACCTTTATATGGCAACCAGTCAAGGAAAACGAAGACTGAATGTAAACCATATATATATAATAAGATAAATATATCAAGGTTTTACACATCTATTTATTAGGTGACAAAGGAACAATCACAACCATATTGGTTTCATGCGATGCAATCATCAAGTGAAGATGTTTCAAATGTAAGGAAAATCGAAAAAATTACAAACAATTTCAAAAAATTCAATAGACATGGGATGCGTATGATTGGATAAAATGATGTGTTTGTGTATGTGAAGGTGAATTGAATGTGTGAGAGTGTTTATGGGCTGCATAAAGGTTGCGTACGCGTAGTGACTGGTCACACACATAATACGTTGTTCTGTGAGTGTGACCAGTTACTACGCGTACGCAACCTTTATGCAGCCCATAAACACTCTCACACATTCAATTCACCTTCACATACACACACACGTCATTTTATCCAATCACACGCATCCCATGTCTATTGAATTTTTTGAAATTTTTTGTATTTTTTCGATTTTCCTTACATTTGAAACATCTTCACCTGATGATTGCATCGCATGAAACCAATATGGTTGTGATTGTTCCTTTGTCACCTTATAAATAGATATGTAAAACCTTTATATATTTATCTTATTATATTATATAACAGCTCTATTATATATTGAGCACTCTACCAATAATACTGCCTTTGGTACACCATTCCAGCAAAAGCTGAAACAGTGACTATCTCACACACTATATATATATATATATGTGTGTGTGTGTGTGTGTGTGTGTGTACAAAGTATTTAATGAAAAAATCGCCTATTGTCGGTATCAGCAGGACATGTAGGGAATATACTCCCTTTATACTAATACTAGATCAGGGAGATTGTTTTTGTGGCTGGGTTAGAACGCCACACCTACCATCAGCTCTTCTCTTTACCACACAAATCCAAGCTGTGCTGCTTATTGAGTTGCAGAGAGACAATATAGAACTCAGAACCTTGTGGTTCCAAGTTTTATACCGTCTGTCTCCAGCTCAACTCCAACTATAGAACTCGGAATCTTGTGGTTCCCTGTCGGATACTCTACCGACTGAACTGAACCTGCCCATATTTTAATGCATTTTGGAAGGCGGTCTCGTGTTACGGTTATCGTGATATAAGAATTGGATTTGGTTCCCTTGGTTTATTTCATGGACGTTACTGTTTAAATTTTTATAGCATTAAAACCTTTGGAAACGGTTCGAATGCAACTATTCTGCTCCACGCAAAGGATTAAATTGTAGGACAGACCGCGCTCTTTAACGTCGGTATTTCAACCGGTCTTGCAGAAGGAAAATTGAATTCAAATCATTTGTACCTCGTTTAAAATTATCTGTGTCACATCCTATATATACATATATAATTAATACGTGTATATAGAGTAAAATATATTATATATATTAAAAGGAAAAATTACTTGGAAACACATGCATTTTGGTACGACATCACCCCCTCTTTCTTTAAAAATATCTAAAACATACAATTGTACATTATCACTTTTTTCCGCAAGAAAAATCATAAACATTTATCTAACTTTTTTCTATGTATTCATTAACTATATCAATGAAAGAAAGTAAACAAAAACGGCAAAAATGTGCCATTTTGATAGATTCATATTTTAATTTCTAAAATTCTCCCGTTTTAAAGACTGTAATTTGACTTTGTTGAATTTAAATGATGGAGGGATCACCGTTAATTTTGATGATACCTAATATTTACCAATACTTTAGATAGTGACGTGTATTCGGTATAAATGTCCTTGTACAATATAAGTAAAATGTTGGAGTGTCCTATTGTCGGTATCAACCGAACAGCGCGGGAGCTGGTGCTAGTCCAGTGATTTTTTGGCTGAGAAAGAGCGCCACTGTCATCTCCAGCATGGTTTACCACAGAGATCAAATTACTTAAACAGTGCTACCCATGCGCTGAGTTGGTAGGGACAGGTATCGAACCCGAAACTTTGCTATTGCGAGGTGGAAACTCTACCGACTGAGCTAAACCGAAGAACAGCAGTAGTTCTATTTAACTCATAGCTGGAAAATGAGAAGCTTCATACTTTCTCATAATGTATTAATCCAAAAGTGAATGTAACAGCGCCTCCGGAGTTCGAACTCACTATATTGTGTCAATTCTCGCCACAGGACTCCCCTTTCATTTTTCAGTTACATTTATATCGGCATTTAAGGTAAATGTTTCCTGGTAATGAATCATTTGTCTCCAAGAATGCACTTAAGGGAAACAGTGTATCTGAGGAGACAATGTACTGACACCCAGCCAGATATGACCTTGTTATTCATTTATTCTCCTTATGCCACGACCGACAAAATCCTACTCCATTAAGTGTCCTCATACCATCTAATGATAAAAAAACTACAGTTGTCATCTCGCTTCCGTATGGCACATGATTCACTTGGCTATGTATCTAGTAGATATGGCTTCATTGAATTGAAACACTATTCATAATAAGGTTTTATAATATCTAAGCTTGAGGCTCTGGTCTGTTTTTTTTCTCTTAAAAGAAAATACTTTTAAATTCTTTTAGTGTTGCTTGAATATTCCTTAACCCAATTTCATCATACACATACATTCAAATTTAAGTCTATAATCAGAAATGTATCCAATGTTATGAATACTGAATTTTAATTAATATTTTACTAGCGGGAACCATGATCATACTACAGTATGATAATTTGACTATTTCAACTTTTGATATGTTTACTTAAGAGCTATTGTTAAGTAGTTCAATATATAAAACAGGAAGTATACTTGTGTAGCTACCATCTAATACACACACACACACACACATTATATATATATATATATATATATATATATATATAAACGCATACGCACGTGTCCAAAAAAGTATGTACACACACATCCACGTTTCCATGAAAATACATATGTTCCCACACAATCCAAATATATACACAAACATATGCCCACACATACACACATTTGTGAGTGTGTGTGTGTGTGTGTGTGTGTGTGTGTGCGCGCGCGTTAATGGAGCAGTCTAGATTAGAACCCCTGTAACCCACGAAAAACCATTAACATCAAATAGTCAAGAAAAAAAAAGCAAATTTAAGTTCAAGCTAAGTTAGAAGAACATCTTTAATTCGTTTTGTTCTGTGTAAGCAGAAAGCTAATTCTAAACCGCGCTATATAAAACAGTTGTCAAGTATTAAGCAAGTCCAACAATGAACACTTAACACCTTTAATGGACGATTTGCTCTGATGTTGACTTCAGACATGGTCCTATTTTACGAGTCCGCCTGAATTTATTGTTCTTTTCATTAATCTCAATTTCGATGACAGTGGGTCGTTTGTTCACGATCACTCCATTAGTGCTGATATTAGCCGTTATCATTTACATCAGTTGTGCATTAGCAATTATCGAGATCCCATGTGTCTTACTTACTTGTACACAGAACGAACGGATTGTTACATTGCTAAAACCTTTCTACAATCTTTCGATTGGAAACCAGAAAATAACAAATGCTTTTACTGAAAATGCTTGTGATAATCAGAAACGAGAATGGACACGTATTCTTCAGGGAAACAATATTAATGATCAGATAACGGTTGACCCTGAAGAACAATACCAGTCGATATTGTAGCGTATTTTTGGCTTGCTGATACGTTACTAGTAAATTAAAATTTATTATTCTTTTTTAAACTCAGTAACTTCAAATAAATACGATTAACAAAAATGTCATTGTTTAATTAATGTTTATATAATGAAAGTCAATGAAATTTTATTTGAAAAATGTTGCTGCAAATGAATGAGAAATAGACGTTAATATCATAAATGTGTGTGTTAACCCGGTTATCCCGCACATCATGATGCGACACAGGCGAGTGAAGGATTAATGCATTCTATGTCTGTCTCGAATCTATCATATACGGTGTCTATGGATGACTTATATGCTCCCGGTGCCCAGTAGAGCTTTCTAGAGGCGAATTTTAACGAACTTTCACCAGTTTAGTCTAAGGCACTACTCGTCTGTTGTTTACAGACCATAGTTCTCCAGATGATGGTTACATACATATACTGATGTATGTATTCATCAGTTAAAATGGTCGCCTATAACTGACAGCTACGGACGGTCAGAGGAAAGGGGTCGGACTGTTGAAAAGTCAGTCATGTTTTGCTCTCGGCTAGAAGTAGCTGTTAGATCTAGTCACACTTATGAGACGTAAAAGTCGAAACACGGTCTCTGTATATATATATATATATATATATATATATATATATATATATATATCTGTGTAGTGTTAATCATTATGATACATTTTAATCGAAATAATAACATTTTTATGCAAGCAGCATAAACCAGTTGATTAGAAAATGGTTGATTTCTCACGGCATCTTTATCAATACCAAATAGATGGTCCTTTGATAAAAAAGCTAAATTACTGGAAATGTTTCTTTCTGAGTATTGTTTTCATATTTTCAAAAAGTTAATAGATAGTATGATAAATAAACATCTAACGTTATATTTCTGTCTTCATTGTCTTCTGTAAAAAATATTTTAAAGATAGCATGCAAGGGAATTTTCTGATCTTCTTGAATATTACCATATCATAAATGCATTTATACAATCCCTGTACGTTACATCATGGAACATAGGAATAGATAAATGCTGACAGCTAATATACATTTAAAAAAGAAACTAATAAGAAAAGCAGTCATTAAAGAAGTTATCTCTAGGAAACATGGAGAGTGTTATGCAATGACACTAAATATAAATACAAAAGAAAAATTGATCCTGTAAAACTAAGCTTAGATAAAAGAAGATGTTATTGAGATAATGAGAGCTAGAATAGTAACAATGAAAAAGATCATATGTATATATAGAAAGACAAAAAGATAATCATATCCCTTAGAAAACAGGCATATTCGTTGGGAGCATTGTGAGGCTGTCATACGACAGTCCAAGAACCTTTCGCTCAACCTCCTTTGCCTCTGTTCTTTGAACCGTAGAGACTATATTATGCCATGTCATAAGATTAAAGCCACATAGCTATGACCATTGTACTTTCCATCAGCAAGTAAAACGTTTTCTATTTTTGTACCCCTTTTACATATTTTTCATAGAACATTATGAACATGTTTCTTGCTGTTGGGACACGGCGTGTTATTTCTTCTTAATACGATTATTATGTGTATCATATATACTAAAGGTAAACTGTTTTTGTTTGTACACATGCGTTTATATTGTCTTTCCTTCTGGTTTATTGTTAATGTATCATAGATATAAATAAATATGTTAGAATTATTCATTGGAGATGAACAACTGGAAGACCTAATTCTACTCGAAAGATTTCGATGCTCTAATAAAAAAAGGAATTGGACACAGATCTTGAATTATCAGTGTAAATGAACATTTTTATCTGAATTTTTTTTTAGATGTTTCTTTAACAAACAAACAAAAAAGAAAAAAAAAGAAAACAAATAAAGAAGTCCAAAGGGCACATCGACCGAAACATAACTATAAAGACGAGGACAACAGTCCCTTACATAACGTCAACGCTTCTTTGTAGCAGACATTAATTTACTGAGTGAATGATAAAATTAATTCCTTCTTTCCAAGAATGTGCAAAACAACAACACGTAGAAAACATGGCTGCTGATTCAGTGATATGAAAATAAGATCACTCGATATCAAGATGTGGTCAGTAATCACAATTTGAAATTTACTGTCATTTTTTATGAAAATGACACACCGTGGCAGACCATCGTAACTCTCAGTTAAATTCAGGTGAAATTAAAATTTGGCTTAGGGTAATTTTAAGCTGCTAATTTGCAGACATGTCGTAATTGGAGTTGATTTTTCTCACATTTGTGTTCCAGTATTGTGGGCAATTGTTCAACTTTCTATGTAACTATGACAACACAATGCTATTCAAGAAATGCATCCTAGTAAACCAAGTAATTTCATGAGAAAATATATTCTAAACATCTTATGTGCATTTTAAGTACCGCCTGGTCACCTAGATCAAATTTGACAGTCCTGTCGACAGGGCTTAGAATACACTGACTGGATCCCCTGCAGAAGGGCAAAAATCTCCAATGTTGTACTGGATATTACAGTGAACTGAATCTGATAGTAAAGTTCCACTTTTCGATCCACTCTGATCCGTAGTGGGAGCACCTGTTAAGGCACCATCTATGCGTAAAATACATGTGTTTATTAAACATCTATATAAAGAAAAAATATTTGAATTTGAA
Source organism: Doryteuthis pealeii (assembly GCA_023376005.1). Lineage (NCBI taxonomy): Eukaryota > Metazoa > Mollusca > Cephalopoda > Myopsida > Loliginidae > Doryteuthis > Doryteuthis pealeii. The sequence continues at coordinate 146,874,649 of CM042139.1, forward strand.
AATATAAACATGACCGTGCAATGAACACGATTCCCTATGATAAACGGATCGAATTCTGTGAAAATCAATCAAACATAATAAAGGTTTATTATGAATGAAATTGAATTTAAAACATTTTTATTTAAAGCAAAATACATGCTTTATTTATTAATTTTTCATGCAGAGCTAAGTATAAGAAATGTAAAAGACAAACATAACAATTATGCATACAATTATTGGGGGAGGAGTGAAAATAGTTCCCCCCTATTTTCACTCCTTCCCCAATAATTGTATGCATCATTGTTATGTTTGTTATGTTTGTCTGTGTCTCTGAGAGTGAGAGTAGGAGAGAAATGGGTAGGGAGAAAGATAAAGATTAAGAGAAGAGGTGAGAGAAAGGATAGGAAGAGAAAATGATAGGGAGTATTATAAAGAAGGAAGAGAGAGAGAGAGAGAGAGAGAGAGAGAGAGAGAGAAGAGAGAGAGAGAGAGAGAGAGGGAAAAACGTATTGAGTGCATGATAGAGAGAAGAAGAGAGACTGTATGTATCATGTGTATGATGACAACATATTGAAAAGTAATACTGTACAAAATTCGTAGGAATATCAAGAAAAAGTAAGTTATATCATATTTGGAAATTGTGATACGAAATTTCACCACCACTTAGTTTTCAAATCATTGTTTTTATCCAATTTCTAAAAGTTTATATCAGAAGAAAAATACATATAACTGACACGCATATCTATATGGGCATGAACGTATGTTTGGACTTATATGATGTGCGCATAGTTTAAATACATGGCACTAACTTATATTAACCTCCTAACTAGCGAGCTCCATAGATAGATAGAATTATGTATCATCTATTTATCGCAGAAGATGGAAATCTAATAGAATATTGTAATATTAAAAAATGTATTTAGGAGTCAACATGTGTCGATGTAACACGCTACGCGAGGAAATGTCCCGTGATAAATGATTGATATCCAGAATTTCGTGACAAACGTTCATGTGTATCTAGATAAAAAAAATCTATGAGCCTATATGTAAAGATATATGAGACTTAAAAATCTATTCTGACGCCCAATAAATCATCTGTGCGCACCAAACCCTTTCCAGCCACTTAAGAAGTCTCATGATTTCAACAAACATGTTTAGATATAAGTTCATTCACTACGATAATTAAGTTCACGATGTATATGTAAACACATAAAACAAGCACACACATACATATGCGAATAAGTTTTATTCATTGAGACTCTCAAACAACATTTAGTGATTAATGAAATAGAAAGTATTTCTCCCTTTTATTTAATAATAAGAAAAGAATTATGGCTCTACGGTGATTTGGATTGATAGGATCTATCCCGGACCCTACATTATAATTGACTATTTGAAACTACTACTATTTATCCTGTTGAACGTATTTTAGGATAGTGAAGACTATTCGTATGTCTTCTTTTATATGTTTATTGCCATGTTCAGCGTAATTATTTATTTCCCTGTTCTTATCTCTGTATTGTTTAACTTTAATTTTTATTTCAAATGATAACTAGTGTAAACGCTTGAAAATCATGAGTTTAGTTTTAATTACACATTTGTTTTTTCGAATTGATTCTATTCCGGTATTCAATAATTTTTTTCCAATCTAGGAATCTAATAATTGCTAATTGTTCATGTGGGCATAGAAAACATGGATCATTAAGAGATCTGCACACGTTTGATTTCTTTAATACATCCCATTCAATAATCTGTGTTAAGCTTTGATCCTTTAATTCCCAAACATAACTCGATTTAGTTCTTGCATTTCTCTCTCTTCCTCTCAAAGACACACATATGTATATATACAGCTTTCTGTTGTGTGCTAAGATTTGAGACACGAGCATATATCAATAGGTTCACTAAAACATTTAAGTTTCCGATTTTACTATTAAATTTAATGATTTGTGAACAATCATCATACAGAAAAGCGAGATAAGTGACAAATAAATTGTAATTATATGCTGGTGTAACGTCATATTTTAACATGGAAGTACATATTACAACACACAAAAGACACACACACAACATTATATATATATATATATATATATATATATATATATATATATACACACTGATGAGAAACTATTAGCCTACAGATACTTTTATGAATAATACATTTAGGGAAGTACATTTCCTCGCAAAACAGCGTATATCGTTTAGCCATGGGCTCTAGATTACTCCTAAAAGATTCTATTGAGTTCTCATGACACTATATTAAAATCAGACACTTTAATTTATAGATGTTAAGTGGGAGATATTCTACACATCTGACCTGACATCTGAAAATGTCTATTAGAAATTAATGAGTGTGATACTTGAGGAAATAACTAAACAGAACAGACATTATGCATCTGCCTGAGATAATTCACCCTAAATTGTGGCATTGCGCTACTAGGAAGAGGAGGCGAGTATTTCTGTGTGAAAATATGCCAATAATATTATAGGAAACTGCTATCTAAGGATTCTGAGTTAGGTGACACTTGATAAAGAAAGACAAGGCTAATTTTTTCGGAGCACAACTTTGCTCAAAATATCACACAGAATCTTTTTTTTTTCTTCCAGTGCATCCCAGTGACATCGCTTCCCTAGGATACCAACACAGAAGTAACTTGCTATCCATATTCAGGAGTCAGTCGACGAGGCGACATTATTCCTATAATGGATGGTCCAGTCCCAATGTTTGCGTGCATATTGACAACGTATCAGGCAATGAAGATTGATTAGGTAGAAACTTTTACTGGTCTGTATCTACATAGACCTACACGGAACAAGGCCAATGCGAAGATGTTGTGATGCATATCTATTCCCAACGTTCAAATTGATTAAATCTATTTGTATTCTGTACAATAGTAGCTCTATTATTTTCTTCTGTTCTGAAAGATGCCATCCACCTGAGACCATTGCAGATATCTACTCACCACTAGTAAATGCTGCGCTGTTTTTGAAAGGATTTAGTCGGAACATCTGATAATAAACATTTGTTCGTTAATGAAGTCTCTCAAGTCTGTCCATAAATGTAGCATTAACCACGACAAATTCAATTATTCGGGTCTAGTTTGTGTTTTTATATAAATCTGACCTTTAAATATCCTGGTTTTCATGAGACATTAGCTGTCTTTACTATAGAATAATGCATTTGCTCTTGAGAGTGTATATCTATATGAATAATAATAATGGCTACTAATGCAGCTCCCATGTAGCTTATTCTCTAGGCACTTAGTTATGGTTCAAGTGGTGCAGATATACTGTAGCACTGATACAATTACGGCTAGGAAGAATTGTTGCTTTAACTTGTCAGTGAGATCGGATTTCAACTTGATTGATCTGTTTATAGCAGACCAGGCCTTCCCTTTTGCGTGCATTAACAGCGCTTTCTGTGGATAAGATATTACTACCTAGGTACATGAAATGTTCTACCAGCTTTAGAGGTTTACCCACGAGTGTGGATATGCCTCCTTTCATTTTAAAACACATCAAATCAGATTTTTCTGAGTTCACAAAGAGGCCGATGTTCTGTTCTGCCTTCTCCAGTCAATCTAGAAGGGAATCGGCTTGTGTATGTGTATTTGCAAAAAAGTACCAGATCATCGGCGTAGTCCACATCCGTAATAGTCTCTGCGGAATATCGCATGCGTTATGAATTTTTTTTTAGTGAGGTGCCTTTTTCTTTTATGGGATACAATGATGTTCGAAGTACATTGTCTAGGCATATTATAAATATTTATATTGCTAACGTATCTCCTTGTAGAACTCCAGCGACTATCTCAAGAAGTGTGGCAACATCAGCTGAGTGTACCATTGCTTCATTGTCTTTGTAGAACATCATTATAGCTGTAACTCTTTCTTTGGCGAGACCGTATTCATCATAATCGTCAGCTTACTTTTTACATTAAAAAGAATAGCTATTCTACTTTGAATGTTACGTCTTTCGAAACAAAACTGGAAAAACAACATTGCAAACAAGAAACAGAGAAATTCGTTGAACAAAGTAATTAAATTTGCAGCTTTTTTAAAATGCATTTCCCAAACCAGATAAGATTAGTCTACCTTTCGTCGAAAGAAAAACAGATTATTCAAGAAAACCCTTCCTCAGTTTTTACTCTTTATCTGAATCGGGATGTCTATTAGAATTAGACATAAACGAAAACCTCTATTGACAGTTTAAACTATTTGTTTGAAATTCGTTTTACGTTTTTCTACCAATGTATATCCAGTGTAAATTAATTCCCCCATAAATTGTCTAAACGTTCTGGAATAGTAAGGCACAGTTAAGCAAAAGCGATATTATAAAAGTATATATAAGTAACTCGACTGAGTCGCCTAATATCGGCATCAGCCAGACAGCGAGGGAGACTATCCCCTTTTCACTAGAGCTAGACCAAGGAGATTGCTTTTGCGTCTGAGATGGACCGCCTTAACTACAATCAGCTCCTCAAACGCTGAGTTGGCGAGGGTCGGTATCGAACCAGAAACTTTGAGATTCCTATGCAACTGCTCGACCGACTGAGCTAAACCGACCCTACCATTAAATATATATATATATATAATATATATATATATATATACATACATACATGAATTCAAAATTCCTGAGGTCGGTCATTGATTGGGTTTGTGGCAACCCTTGATGCACCAATTCTTTCCTATCGACTGTGCCAAAAAGTGTGGATCGTCCAACACAAGCCTTCACCACTATAAACAAATCCCTGTGTGGGAGTTCATTGTGTGTATGAACCCTCATATGTCGAAAATCGACTGGAGAGTCCATTACTTTTAATATATATATATATATATATATATATATATATATATATATATATATATGTGTGTGTGTGTGTGTGTGTGTAGATATAAGGGTATGAAAACACAATGTTGTTAAAATTAATATATGTTTATATAATTTTCATTGCTAATTTTGACAATTTTTCTCTCTCTCATATATATATATATATATATATATATATATATATATATATATATATATTCAGTCGGTAGAGTGTTTGGCTGGGAACCTCAAGGTTCTTGGTTCGATACCGGCCCTTGCCAACTCAGCGTATGTGTAGCACAGGGATCTGTGCAGTTAGGTGAGGAACTGATGGTAGGAGTGGCGCTCCACCTAAGATGCAAAAATAATCTCATTGGTCTAGCGCTAGTGAAAAGGGGATAGACTCCCTCGCTGTATGGCTCATACCGACATTTGACCGCCCCGACGACTGCACTTATATATATATATATATACACTGAACTATAAGACCACAACTATTTAAGAGATGTGATCAGCCAGGTTATCTACTAATTATTTAGTGTTTCCCGTGTCTTCCATTTCCAGAAGATAACATATTTTACATTATCTCACTTATTTAAAACAGAACTATTAGCTCATTTTTCTCTAATTTCTGGGTATGTATTCCCTGGCCAAATAGCCGTTGAATATATATATATATATATTATATATATATATCACGATACTTTTATGACACACACACACATATATATATATATATATATATATATATATATATATATATATAGGTACTATGTTTATAAGTAAACATAGCTTAATATCATTGATAGAGCATTTATATCTACCTTAAGGTAGTGTGGACATAGAGTAAACAATGCCTGGTTTCTAACCTATAGGATCTTCAGATCGCATCGGTGAGAAACATTTTGTAACGAGGGGCCGTTGACTCCCTGTCTAAGCTACAGTAACTTATACACAAACACACACAATATATATATATATATATATATATATATATATATATATATAATCATTACTTTGTTATTGATCACGAGTAGTTTCAGTCTTCGGCCATTTTCAGAAAATCAATATTTTAATACATTGAAATACTGATTAAACTATCCAGCTTACAAACGTAAAATGAGCATTCATGTTTATGACATTCGAACATTTTTACTATTCCATTTAATAATGAAAGGCTTACATATTGTTATAATATTTACACATTTGAAAACCGTTTTACCCTTTCTTTTTTTTTTCTTTTTTTTCTCAGTCTTTACAGGTATATATATTTTTTAACAATCTATTAGAACGAGTTACCATCTCAATATTGTGGACTGTTAATCAGACATATTTAACATGGAAAAGCTGATTTAATATTCTTTTTGTTCTACACTTATTTATAGGAAGGTCATTCCTCTTATTTATACATTGTCTAAATCAACGTGAACATTCGGAAAATGGTGTCATATTTTTCCTGTTATAGTTTTATTATTTAAAGAACTCTGTAGTAAATGAATTCATGTATATAAAGTGTTGTACAGCAGATTTTATAATTGATTTCTCTTAGATGACATTGTTGTTTAAGATTTGTTTGCTTCCTATCAATAATATAATTTTTTTTTTATAGGTCTGCGATTCTAGAAATATATCACCTTATTTCGATATTATTTTAAGGTTTTGCCTGAGATTCTTAATTATTTGTTCTAGCTAAGAGGCTACTATCACAAGCAGAGGAATAGTGTTTAATTCTTTTTTTTCTTTTCTTTTTTTTTTTGTAATTTTAGGGCTTCATCTCCTCAGACAATACTGCCATACTGGATGACAAAAAAGTATTTTAAAACTTTAGATGATTAAGGCATAGAGTTGTTATCCATCGTTGGCAATCAAATATGCAATAAATTAAATTCCCATGTATTTCGATTGCACAATATGCTATTTACGTCGAATAAGATTATTTCTAAGCATCACTTTGAAGCGTATTTTTTTCATTATCTTTTAGTAAATATAATTTCTTACCAGAAGTGCCGTTAGGATGTTTGTCGATTTATAAGCAAAGCAACTTACCTGTAAAAAGAAAAGAAAAAAGAAACATTAAAATCTACTTTATTTCAGTGTAGATATTTATCAGATCAGTAAAAAATATATTCAAGAAAAGTAATATCACACTGTCAGTTAATCTAGGGGGCGGTTTCGAGTGGTAGACGCGATTTAATACAGATTTGGTGACTTCAAATTGAACACAATATCAGTGGAGGTTAGAATACGTTGATTGTAGTCCTCTCAGTGGGTGTGCCCTGAATTTGACACTAAACTGTATTTGATGGTGATGCTCCAGTTTTAGTGATTTTTGGATTGTAGAGTATCCCTATATTGCTATAACTCCTTGGTCACTTTGAATGGTAATATCTATTAGACTACCATTTATGAATCAAATAGATCTGTTTAAAAATATTCGTGTGAACCACCACCCAACCCCCAACAAAATCAACAATAAAAAACAAAGAACTGTTTAAGAAAAACAAAAATGTAAATATGAACATATACTGATCAGGTATCCTTAAAATATATGCATAAAATAATGCTTGACGAGTAGACATGCCATTGAAATCATCTAATTGGACGCTTGGCGGAATAATCGAAAACGATTAGATTCCATCACTATTAGAATATCCATCTTTATGGCTATATCTGTGAAGGACAGGTTACTTCTGCTAGAGATGATCCTCTGTGTCATAAAAGACAAAGAATCTCAATTTTAAAAGTCCGAAAAATTGATTGAATTTTCTTATCTCTCAAGTCTGTGGAGATGACTTAATTTTAGTCACTGTATTTATCTTCAACTGTTTCATATTTCCTTTTATCTAACATCATCCCTCCCACCTTGTCGGCTCGGGAGGAAGAATACACCGACGGAACCTCTGCAGAGGGGTAAGATCTCCCCCAGTGGAGCCACCGGTTGGCCTCTGGTGGTGAGCCATGAGGCTTAAAGACGGAATCCTAGTGGCTGAGAAGTTCATGGCATGCAACACTCCACTTTGGCCCTTACTTAGGCTAGATGAGAGATCGGATTGGCCCCTCCGATTAATCGGCTGGTCACTTCAAGTTCTAGCTCCTATATGATTGTTCCAAACTTATTACCCTTATGTCAACAGCCTCAACCCTTTTAATCATTAATGTGCGAGAAGTCGGTGGCTGATGGTCTTAGTCCTGGGTATGACGTTAAGCTGCATCTAATGGGGAAGTTCCAATTTCGGAGCTATGGGGAGTGTGATGTACCCTTCAAATTACTGCCAGATTCACTATTACCCAAAGTAGTAGTACTTGTTAGGGTCCGATCAATAAGTTAAATAGTAAAAAAATGCTTAAAAAAAGGTACACAAATTGGATACCTATCAAGAATGAATAAAAACATAAACGTCTTTGGTGTAAAATAACCCAACATAGGTTGAAATGGATTAAAAGCCAACCAACCAACCTCATTTGAAAGTCCGAACGTGATCGGTATTTGACTCAAACATCTACTTACTGGTTGACTATTTCTTTACCCTCTCTCGGATTGTAATGTTTAATATAGATTGTGACCTTTGCTGACATATCTTTCGTCACCTTAGATATTTACATTCCCAAATATTGCACTGAAGAACTTTGCAGACAGCTAATGAAATGACCAAACTCATACCCTCAACTTACATATGATTTCACTCAACATAAAATTAAGTTAAAACGTCTTGGAAAATTTAGATCGTTTCTAGCTTTATCCGTATAATTATTTCCTCACATAGATTTCCCAGACATTTCTGAACTGCATGATTTGACTAGCAGGCAGAATCGTGTGGGTGTGAGTGTGTATGTTGGAGGCGCTCGTTTGGTAATGGTTATCTTCGTAGAAAAGTCTCAAACTGAGACGAGACTGTTTGCATTTCACATAGCACTATAACCCTAGAAAAAGGTATGAATCCAACAATTATTCATCCGGCAAGAGGTAAATAGTTGAGCGGTTTGGTCACTTGAACTTTGGTATGGCAACAGGTCTAGACGGAGGGAAACTCTGAATTCAAACCATTTAAACTCTACTTAAAAAAGAATGGTTCTTCTGTCAGACTCTGTTCATATGGAGGGGCTGTATGTGCATGTGTGTAATATATATATATATATATATATATATATATATATATATATATATATATATATATATATATATATATTCTTACTTTAATTTGAGTTTCAAGAACAATTCTTATGATATTATCAGTGTTTAAGTTAAACGCTTTTAAGTAATTTTAATATATGATTTGATTAATGGTTTAAAGTAATGTAACCATATTCTATAACTGAATAACACATTAGTTTAGCCCGTATAATGTAGGTATTGATAATAATATAAAACGTCTATTTACATCTTGGTTAGATAAATCTAAAGGACACACATTTCTTTTATTATATCACGAACAACTGTGGTGATACATATAAATTTAGGAGTCTAAAGGGATTGAATAGTCTGTTATAATTTTACGGCCTTGTCTCTGGTCGGAAAAGGTGTTAATTATTTCGCACTTCGATTATTATAAAGCGAAAAGTAACTATTATTTTTTATTGCGTTGCTACATTCTGTGCAATCAATATTGAAGAACAACGAACCCGTTAAACATAGCCGAGTAGATGGAATGCCATAAAATCGGAGTTTCCTCTAACTGCTAGACATTCACCTGCAGTCGCTGAGAAAAATGATTCTTGTTTATGATTAATCATTTAGCCTTTGGCTTTTCCGAATTATCCAGGTAAACATTATGCAACATTAATTTCAGAAGCGTTTTTAGTTTGTAACATGATAGGTCTCATAGTACCTCAACCTTTTATTCATAAACATATACGTTACACAATCATTTTAATCTAAGAATATTGCAAAATTCAAATGTGTACGATTAAAGTAGTATCGCTATATTAAAAGCTATGCCTAGATGTGAAACTTGATTTTTAACTGATGATATTAGAATGTCAGGCCTAAAAAGTAGTTTAGCAATTTTCATTGTTTAATCTCTATCAAGTTAATATACACAACAAGGACTATCAATAATAACAGTAAAAGATTTGCTGGCAGACCAAACAGGGCTATTATGAGAAACGATATCCACTTTTGAATTATAACACTTTGCGTCTAATTTTGTCTAGAGTTAAAATCATCAAATACATATTACCTGTATGATTAATGCATTTCACTGCTTTGATTTGAACGGATTTTCATTAGAGTGAAATATTTATGTAAACTATCATACCTCAATGTAACCAGAGGAAAATGAGTTCTTTTTTTTAAATTTTAGATCTATTACTACTTAAAAGGCAGAGTAGATTTTTTGAAAATATTCACAATCTCCTGAAAAGAAAAATGGACTCACAATTTAGAAAAGGTAACTACCGTGGTATTTAATTCCTGGTAATTAAATCAAGCACAAATATGAGACAGAACTTATTTCATTTTATAGTCAAATATTTTTTTAAAAATTTGGTTATTACTTAAAATCAATCATTTCAATTAATTGGAAGTACGTCCCATTAGGTCAGAAAGTTTGATTTGGTTTTGTTTCTTTCTTCCATGGCCTATCAACCTTCGTTGTTAAAGAACAGTAGTGGTACTATTTAACACATAGCCGTTGGATGAGGGGATTCATATTTTCCCAAAAGTTATACAAAGTTTGATTATCATATTCGATAAGTTTTGTCTCAGATCTTATTTCATTTTTCATCGATTCAACAAGAATGAACGTTTTCTATGTCTGCTGAGTCAATTCATGCCAGAGCTGATATTTCATTTTGAGATTTGCGTAATATTCATTGAGGAAAATAGTTATAACATGTAGAAGTAAATTAATTGCTCATGTGGAACATAAAATCCCTTTATATTGAAAGGTAGAAAAAAGATTTACAATTTCCAGTTGATTAAATGTGACAATATGTAGATGACATGTTTATCTCCAGACATTTTTTAACCTGAAAGAAACCATAAAGGGACTAAGCAAAGAAAAGGCAACGAGGGACTAAATAATATATGCAAATCAATATGAAAGTACTCCATTGTAAAACTGGCATGAATACAATTATTTTCTCTCTAAAAAAAGAAAAGAAGGTGTTTACCCAGAGGATATCTAAAATGAGAAATGAAATTTCAAATTAGAATAAGTTCTGCGAGATTCAATCACACCAAGATAAACCCGAACAAAGACCGTACAAATATCAGTTGTCTTCTCTTGATTAGGCTGTTAGCCATTTCATTAGTGGATGCAGTAGGCGGAATCGAAATAATGTTAATGCCATAGACGAAATACCTAGGACAATCATGCATTGTGAATTGTCAAGAAAAACAAACACTTTGTATCATCCACATATAAATGGTGTGATCAGAAAGCAAAAATGGCCATTGAAAAAATAAATCAAAAATAAACTGTCCTGGGATCTGAGATAACATACTAGACTATCAAGCAAAGATAATGAATAGGAAGAACTGAAGTATGTATGGAACGTAAGGCTGATAATTTGACCCATACATATATATGGACAGGAAACAGTTCAAAAGACTAGGATACCAAATAAGATTATACAGTCTCTCTAGAAACTGTAGCCCACAGTAGTGTATGGATCATGAAACTGTTTTAAAGGGATTTATAAAGACAAACTAGCACATTTACCTCCTGTGGACTCATTGCTTTTATTCACCAAGTCAGGGGACTATATGACCGTCTTTGATCACTTTTAATGTAATATCACCCAATCTAGAATTATTTGATGCCTAGAAGTTAAGGAATTGCATTTATTGTGCATTTACACTTTTGTGTTGTCAAGATTCTTCCTGTACATGGCTCTATCAAATATGATTCAATTTTAAACAGATTTATTCGCCCCATATATTGGACCCAAACAGGTACTACCACTCCGGGTAAGAGTGGATCTGGGAATCGAATGTATCTCAGTTTCAAGCCTAAGAAATAATAATAATAATAATAATAATAATCTTATTATAATGGAGATTGTGGGTTTGTCTGTCTGTAACCGAAACTACATTACTATACAAGTCACAATTCCTTTCGTTATTTACATCATATTCTCCATGGTTTTATTTTTATTTAAACCTCAATTATTAATAAAATTGTTTTACATTACTTAAACTGTTGACCATATCTACATACTAATAACATGCAATTGTATTTATATATACACAAAATAGAGGTTTACAGTGTGAATGGAAAGGCTAATTTGCATATTGATCTTAAAAAATTGATTTTAATAAATATATGCTTAGTATTATTGATTTCTAATTGTTTGGTTTTATCTTAATGAATATGAGCAAAAATCTCTTCAATAAATCTCAAAGGAAATCCCTTAACAAGAAGAAATAACTGTAATATTATTCTTTACTTCCTATTTTAATTAAACAGTTTAATTAGGAAAAATTACCAATGAAAGACAGGAGTAACGGAAAATGATGGAAGAGTTAGTTTCAAAGTTGTCCTATTTTTCAATCATACCCCCTCTGTTCAAAATCTTTTTATCTACATTCTTATTCAGTTTCATTAGCCTTTCTAATTTAATATGATATTTTATTATAAAATTTAACTAAAATACTTGCACCCGGAGGGTGCATATATTTGCTAGTAATAATAATAATTGCTTTTCATCTCAGTTTCTGACCAAGGTACGCCTATTCTCCCATTATCATTCTTATTACTACTTTTAATTTAATTCAATATTCAATTTATAAATGATATCAAAGCAGTCCGTAAGGAAATTTTTAAAAAGATCAATATATATACCCTTTGCTATCGTAGATTGTGTAAATCGCCACTAGACACGGGTAATTCATATAGTTATTGTTTCTCGTACCCCTTTTTATCAACATTCTAAGAAACAATTTTTGTGTTTCCCAAGTAAGATAAAGGAGACAATATGCACTTACAGCAAACACGAATAAGCGGTAGAGAAGTGAGAATTCTTAATGTAGAAAAATGACAAGCAACTTTATAGCTGATGAAGAACATTTACAATCATCGAAGTAGATGCATCGTTGAAAAAAGATCTTGGGAAAATGTGCATATTAGACACTAAGGAATAAAGCAGACAGAAACAGTTTCGGAGAGTTCTAAGAAAAACATTTACTATACGGTAGAATTTGTCGTAAGTATTTGGCATAGAGCTGGGATCGAACTTGCTTTTCAGTAGTAAATAATTTTCGAGACAAACTTGCTAACCAGTACAACTCCACGGGATACCATACAAATATTTCCTGACCTGTCACCAAACGGACTTAATACGTGTTCTATTTTTACGTGGGGACAGTGAGGATAGAATTTTACTCAGCAATAATGGATCTGTGAGATTAGCTTGATAAGGATTACACCTCGACAGGGTGCATTTTTCGGGTAGTAATGTGTTAATCATATTTTCAAAAGATTATTCCTGTGCACGTTCATCTATTGTGTATATCTAGATGACTGTATTACATATTTATTAAATATATGAGAAATTAACTAAACAATATATACGCTATTTCTATAAGCATATACTTGTCTCCAAAACAGATGCTATCTCAATGCATTTTCCTCAGAAATTTATAGAATTATTACACAAAGATAATAGTAGAAGTGATCATATTAACTCAATCAACCATTGCAAGAAACACCACAGGTGGAATAATATGAAAAATTATTTCCGACTGGCCCTGATGCAAGACGCCATTTTGCAAAAGTCGCCATCGAATATGTTACTGTCGACTATCATAAGCAGAATATATGGGTGAATTTCCGGACAAAATGTAACTTGATCTGCATTTCCTTGACCAGAGACAAGCATTTGTGACTTCAAATATTAGTATGAAGATTAATTGCACACGCTTTCCTTGTTACTTGGTTATATTTACATAGAAAAGTTATGTAGTCCGGGGGCTTGTTTGTCGGGATGATGTAATTCCACTGGTGTTGTTAGTTCTTATCAATTCTTTACTCGTCTGAAGGAGTGTTAAATACCAATGTATGCGTCATATGACATATTCATTTAAAGTATATGAACACGCTCTTGATAAACTATTAAACTAAATATACACACACACACACACACGAGGGTAGGTCAAAATTAATCATAGGCTGGTCAAGATACTCTCATGGTATGTAACCAAAAGAATTATCTTCTTCAATATAATCCTCTTTCGGATACCCACACTTCTGTGATGCTGTGCTTGGTGCCAATTGTTCAAAATTATCATCACGACATATGACGTCATATGTACTTTGCATCCCACTCTGAAATATATTATATATATATATATATATATATTATATATATATATATATATATATATATATATACATACATACAATAAATACCTATGTGTGTGTGTATATATGTACACACACACACACTGAATTTGATTGGCAACAATAGCATAAATATGTTTCACATAAGAAAATGTAAAGTAAACATGTTTATTATAGGAGTGATCTGCAACGACACATATTAGGAAAATAATTTTTCTGTGTGTATGTTTGATGTTAGAAGATTCAATGCCATGAACAACAATGATTTAAATTATGTCTGAAAATATTCAGAATTAGGAGTTATAACGTCACATTTAGTAATATTGTTTGTATTTGTTTCTTCCAAGGTGACGTTTTTTCCCAAATGATTATGTGAGATAGGAAGCCATCAGGCTAACTAATCATTCAAGTGCTTAAGTGTGAAAAGCTGGTTCTCAAAGTGAAGGCAAACTTTAGAAAATAAACGACGTAATAATCCGCAAAAAAAAATGATCGATAAAAATGCGTGTTGTTATTTATTCATTGCGAGTTTTTCACACCAGCTATGACTGCGATTTTTTTTTTACTGAAGTGTGAGTTACAGTCTCCTCAGATCTTCGGGAGTCTAATTCTAGCTGACTTTAGCCGTGCTGTGATGTATATGATTTTGATAACTCTCCTAATCTCCAGTGTCCCCAGTTTCTTTTTCAGTTGTTTCAATCCGGCAAATTTGAAAATGTAAAAATGTTTTCTTTTTTTTCTTTTGTCATTGTTCATTCATGTAAAGCTATATTTCCTTTAGTATTTTTCTTACTCTGTAAAGATATACAGGCTTATTGGCGCCTACAGGACAGGAAATAATGTAAGCATTACATAGTTTCGTGAAATATATTATCATAGCTTCAGCTCTTGTTGCTTTTAAACAAATATTAACAATTGTACGATTAAAAAAAAATCCAATTCGCACTAATACTGGACGGTAGAAATAGATGTCACATTTGTAATTGTTACCTGTGTGAATCAAGTGAACTTAGGCAACTGGGAATTATTGAACCATCTAGCTATTCTATTACTCTTGTTTGAGATAAGATCAGTTACGATGATAGCTTGGTTCGGTGTACTCATGCGTTTACTGTTTAAACGTGTTTTTTATTGAAGTCAGTCAGTTAAACAGACAGTCAACAATTGGTTTGACTGGCCAAGCCTAACATGAAGTTACTAGTTCATTAATGAGCCCACTATAACAGCTTAAATAATTCCTGCCACTGCTGCCAGGAAGAGTCCATTAAGCTGAGGGGGTGTTTGACTGTTCTGCTGTCCAATAGTTAACAATCTGTAACAGTCATTTCCAGACTGCAGGTTCAATCCTGGCTAAGGGTGAAAGTAACACAGAATGACAATTATCAGTATTCTACATTTTTAAACAGTTGAATCTGTAATTGCTACATAGAGTGTAACAATTATGACTATGTGAACTCCGATAAAACTGATTTCATGGGTTTTAAAAAGACAGGAGGCATCTCCACACCCGCTGGTAAGCGTCTAACGTCGGTAGGACAATCCACTTAGTAATATCTCATTCACAGAAAGCGATGTTAATGCACGCAGAGAGAAGGCATGATCTGCTATCAACTGATTAAAAGTCAAATGAAATCAGATCTCACTGACATGTAAAAGCGACAATTCCTCCAAGCCGTAGTTGTATCACTGCTACTGTAAGGTTGCATACCTCGGCCCTTAAGGAAACAACTAGAAAATAAGCTAGATGAAAACTGCATAATAATTCTGCGTGCGATCTTAAATTATGGAAACATCACAACGAAACAGCTGTACGGTGACTTGCCTCCTATCATACAAACCATATACTGGACACTACTGGAGAAGCAAGGACAAACTCATATGTGACGTCCTCCTGTGGAAATAAGGACATGGTCGACTCGGTGCGAAGCGTCCAGCAAAAACCTACATTGATCAGCGCTGCATGGATACTGGATAATGCGCAGAGGACCTCTCGAGGACAATTACTAATAGGAACGGTTGGTGAGAGAGTGTCATTGTTATCCGTCCTACTAGCGTGATACGATAATGATGATTTGTAATTTTCCATTTCCCCAAGTGTTCTTATAATTTCTTAATCTGCCTTCCATTGTTTCTATTTTTACCTTTTTCTTCACGAGTATGGCACATTTTTTATCCTAAATTCCATTACTATATATTTACTATATTCTTAGAGTTTGAATAATGTTTTCCAGTTCTTTTCATTTTTAACAAAAATCTTCATATTTATATTTTCCTTTGGTTCTGTAAATTTGTATTCCATTATACATTTCCAAATTATAGAGTGGAGTGGATTAATTGTTATAGCAAATAGCAGAGGTGTTAGGATTTGTCGCTGGATTCTCACTTACGCTAGGGATTCTCACCTACACTAGGGTTTGTCCTCCTGCTGGTAACACCACTTTCCAATTTCCCATCGCATTTGTGATGAAATATACGACTTTTTCAGATAGCTTGTACATTGTTAAATATTCAATTATCGAAGATTGCGATACCATATCTCAGGCATTTATGTAGTAACTTCAAGCTATGCTATATATTTCTGCCTTGTTTAAAATTTTTGAGGATGTGAAAATCTATATAAATTAGGTATTCTGTTTCTTTTACTCTCTTGTGCCATCCTGTTCTCCCGGAAGTATTTTTTCGAAAATCAAGCGAGTAATATAATGCATCTTTTCATGTGTGCAGTTAGGCTTTTCCACATGATACTTTTCAGCCTAGACTTTCTGGGAATGGTTCATCAGATGATTTCTCTGAATCAGGATAGTTTTTCCTTTCCTCATCCATTCGGGTATGTTTAGTCCTTCTCGGCATCTAGTCAATTGTCGGACCAATATGTCATGGATGGAAGTGAATTTTTGAAAACCAGAAGACATTTGAACTATTAGGGTCCTGTTTTCCAGTTTGTTACTTTCGTGAATATTGATCTGAGATAGTGTAAGTGTATGTCTGCATATCATTATTATCTTTTTTATTTTGATTACAAATCACTCGCACCGTCATCCGTTTAATATTTTCGATAAGTGGATAACACATTTTTTCAAGCGGAAATACCTCCTAAATCTATTTAATGTATGTATGATTTAAATATGATATATATAGATATATATATATAAACTCAATTGTAATCTAAATGTGTGTATGTTGATACGTATGTTAGCTATAAATAAATAGAACCAATAAGTATTAGCAACGAAGAGAGTATATATGAACCCGGTTCATAAAGTAATTAGATTGATTGGCTAACACCAAATTCTTTTCGAAAAACAGTCAAACTAATGTATACCTACAGATCGAATCAAGACTAAAAGTCAACAGAAAATATTTGAATGCTATGATAAAGATTATTTCAATGAATTTTTGAGATGAGGGTTGATGAGTATTATTATTTGTATTACTCGGACTATTGTCCACATCTTCATTTTTATCTGTACAACGTTTCGGCCAATGTGCCCTTCGGCCTTCTTCAGGTATTTATTGTCGGGCGCGGGAACTTTCTCGGACTCGAGAACCATCTCGGACGCGGGAACCTTCTTTTCGAACTCGATTACGACAAGAAGGTTCCTGAGTTCGAAAAGAAGTTTCCCGAGTCCGAAAAGAAGGTTCCCGAGTCCGACAAGAAATACCTGAAGAAGTCCGAAGGGAACATCGGCCGAAACGTTGTACAGATAACAATAAAGATGAGGACAATAGTCCGAGTAATACAAATAATAATAATATTTAATATATATTTAATAATCCAAATGTTTTAAACAGACAAATATTTGCAAATATTGATAAATCATCTTCATGTTTTCACAATTTATTTTTTCCAGACTTATTTCCATTTCGTCCTAACACAACCGCACACACGTGTGTATATATATATATATATATATATATATATGCGTGTGTTTGACCCTGTATGTGGCTGTTTTTGTGGTTTGTATCAATGCTTGTTTATCTACCCCCCTGCGGTGTGACACTTTGCCGATGTGTCATTGATGGAATGAGAAATTACGCCTCCATCTCTTCAAGAGTGAAATCCCGGAAGCATCAAGATTTTAATTCTTTAAGGCAAAGCAGTAACGTCTTCAAAATACGAACCTCCTAAACTGATGGGAATTAATTTGCATACATTTGAATAAATGATTGTCTCGGTGAAAGTGATTTTCATCAAAAGTGACAGCTTTAAAAAGAACAAACCCTCAAAAATGAAAAAAAAGCAATAAAATGTAAATCAAGTGAAATGACAATTAAGTAACTTAAATATATACATCTCAAAAGAAATGAAGTAGTGTATTTTTAATGTGTATATTTTGTGGTGAAGATGTACAGGTTAAGGAAAATTTAACTGCTTCCATTACTTTATAGTCTCGATTTTATCGCATGCTTTTTGTCAATACAGGTATCGTATACATCGTGTATAGGTACCTATTTTTCTGTGTGTATGATTTTGCATAAAATTACAATTTCTTTTTATTGGCTAAGATTTTCTTAAATACATGCTTAATGTTTAGTTTAATGGTTGGTTGTTTTAGAGCATACCAACGCTTTCGGGTCATTTTATGCCAACTCAAGTAAATTTAATATTCGTTTTTTTTTACAGTACTTGCTGTTGTTTGAATGATCACCCATCTAATTACTGAACAGGCTCATCGTTACTTGACTTTGGTGATTAGCCGGAACTGGAGCTTTCAACGTCATTTGGCCGAAATCCCCATGCGTCATGATGCATAAATACCAATATACGGGCATACTAACAAACACACACGCACATTATGTGTGTGTATATATATATAATCATTATATTAGAAATTGTATATGTCTAACCAGAACTATAGCAGTACCCAAGTCATAATTCCATTAGTTATTTATGTCACATTCACCATGATTTTATTGTGACTCGCCAGACGTTTTGTCCTCTCCGTTAAATTACCCACTCTTCAAAAAGACACACACACAGACACACGCATATATAAGAGAAAGACAGACAGATAGAGATAACAGTTTTCTATATATGTGAGTGCTTAATATAGTAAAATGAACCTATATATCTAATTTAGGGTAGCGAAGACAAAATCAACGGAGATTGCTAAATGATTTATCGCCTATGCGATTTTCAAACTTGGTCTAAAAATCGCATAGGCGAGAAACTGACAATTGCAAAGCTTCGTTCACTTTAGCACGTCGCTACCCTAACTTATATATATATATATATATATATATATATATATATCACAGGTTTTCTTACATATTTATCGAGACGTTTGAAATATTAAATGTAGTCCATTGTTTATCATAATTATTACCTTCACCCCATAAAGTCAGTGATATAATTTTGACTAAGAAGTAGGAATGGACTCGATATCTCAATGCTTTCCAACAAAATCAGTTTGAAATTATTCAGAATTTTCGAGTCAGTTTAACTGAATGAGAAATCTTATATTCAATTATTTGCTATTATCTAAGTAAAGAAGAAAATATCAACCTCTTCTAACGCGAATTAATACAGCATACGAAGAAGTAAAATATTAATCTATATAATACAAGTGTAATCATTAATACGTTCAGGATTTAGTTAATCGTGAATGTTTCTACAAGCAAATGAAAAGCTCATAATCAAATTTTGAACAGCATTTATATTTGAAAATTAAGACGATGTGAATAACAAGATCCTGGGCTGATGAACCCAAAGCAAGTCAACTGCCAGGATCAAATAATTCAGTAAGGAAACTTTTGCTCCTCAACTCTAGGTCTAGCGTCAGCCTTGGAAAGGTATCGATGACATCGACACAACCCAAACCATCTATGATAGTACGCAAAACGGAAAAAAATCAAACAATCTCACCCCTTGAAGCTGTCACAGAAAGGGCCCGTCCTGAGTTTATAGCTCTGGCCCAGTGTTCGAAAAAGTATTTACAGAGCTCAAACAACACCCCCCCCAAAAAAAAAGAAAGGCTTAACTGTGCAGAAAGACAACACACACACACTACTGATGTCATAGCTCTGACCACAGTATCTAAAAAGACATTTACAGAAGCTAAACACCAGATAAACCTACTTAGATGCAATGGTAATAATAACTAGGCAACATTTAACGTCAGAACGCTAAAAACTAAGTCAGCTACCTCAGTTAACAGCGTCTTTAGCAGATAAAAATAGAGAATAAAATATATGCGTGAAAGAACAAGATTTTATCACAGTGAATTACAATTAAAATACCACTCTGGTAATGGCTGGACGTTTGTGTCGGCATCTGCCTGGAAAAACTCCGCTAATGCCACCATAGGAAGAGTAGGAATGCCTCTCAATCCCCGAGGCCTAAAATCACTTAACATCATAGAAGAAATAAAAACGAGAATCAAGAGTGCTACGTCCAATGGGAATTCCCGCATAACTGTAGTGTCATGCTAGAGTCCCACAAATGGCAGCGATAAAACGGTCATTGCAACGTTTCATAATGAACTGTCCTCCCTATGCAGACATATTCCTAGACACAATATCCTGATCATTAGGGAAGACATGAATACGCAAGGAGGCAGGAACGAAAACAATAGATTCTGCTTGCACAGCACTACAAAAAGGAACAGTGAACTCCTAATCGAATTATCTCTTGGAAACAGTCTTGTATGCTTAAACACTAAATTCAAACAACGAAAGAAAGACTATGGACCTACAACTACCCAAATAACACGAAAGCACATCTAGACTACATCCTTATTAATAAAAAAAAGTGTATAATAGCGCTATGAACTGCAAAGCATACTCCTCTTTCGAAGTATTATACTCCGATCAAAGAAGAGTCACAGTAAAACTACGCCTAAGCCTACGTAGAAACAAAGGGCGAACTAGTTAATTTGTACGATACGCCTGGTTGTCACTTAGAAACAGTGATATATGCTATCGCTAGTGCAACGGTAAGCAATAAATTTGACATCTTTCAGGAAACATCAGCAAGATAGACTCCTGATAAAGAATGCACATATCTGTCAATACCCACCTAGAATCAGCAGCTGAGTGCATACCGTCAAAACTAAGAGTCAGACACACTATATCCTGTGAGACAGAAGCAGTTATAAAAAGAGAAAGGGTATTTAAAAAAGCATCATAACGTAATAAAATACACCCAAATAATACCAATATTGAAAGCATTAAGGCGGTCTAGATAGAATAGAATAAAATATACAAAATAGAATATATAAAATACAACCAAGAGCTAATAAATGAAACAGATATTCAGTAGAACACAGTCGGGATAAGCTTGGCAAACTGTAAATGAAATTAGTGGTAGGAAAAGCATTTCGAAATGAAAATTTAAAGGCAACCCGCCAAAAAGATAGACTAAAGAAGTGAAGAAAACACTTTCAGAAA
>CM042139.1:146918607-146951107 GCA_023376005.1 Doryteuthis pealeii
ACAATTTGAAAATTCCATTGAATGTGAAATTACTGATAGAAAATTATGGTTTGGAAAGTTTTTCCAAAATTTTGGAATTTTTGGAAAAAGAAAGCAATGCACAAAAGAGATAAACTGATAATACAATAGATAAATATTTGATGGGGCACATACAATTCCTGTAAAAAAATATGCCCAACTTGACCAAATTTCCTAACATCTGAGCTACGAGTTCTTAAATCGACGAAGCCGGCTTGCAAAGGCTGAACATTAGAAAACAGAATTAATATATTTTACGACGAATCAATGTTGCGTGAATGTTTCCCCCGTAATTTACATGTTAGAAGGCCACAGGAGAACAGATTTCTGAAAACTATACAATCAAAATCAGGAAACATTCTTTGAGTCGGAATATTTGCAACTTATAAAGCTAGGCCTCCTGAAAAAGTATATTTAGTGGAATGATAGAAATAAAAAATGGAACCAATCTGCATATTTATCAGTTTTCCATTATAATGCATGACAAATATCCATGTTCAACTAGTGAAAATATGGAATAACTTATGTCTTACCCAGACCAAGGTTACAGAAATGAACTGAACTGCAAACTAGATTGACTAGGAAATTATTAAGCGATATTAAAGAGGAAAGCACTACCGTATACCAGTTAAGCGGGATGAATAATAAATAAATAATAGTATAAAATAGGGATTGGCAAAAAAATCAGCTTCTACGAGTTTTAAAAGCGAAGTAAAAATAATTAAATATATTATTTAAGGTCAAACTTTGTCTAAATCGATAAGTAGTAACACAATGACCATCATTAAAAAAAGAAAAATATAATTACATATGCAGTTTATTTTTAAAAGATTTAAAACCATTTGTTTTGGTCAATTTCGACGCGATCCGCCATTAACGCTCTTTTTCAAGAGTTTTAAGCGCTTGTTTACAATTTTATATAACATTCGCGATTGAAAAAAAATATCAAAAATCAGGTAATTATCCGATTTTAATGAAATTTTCAACCGTATTTTAGATACATAAAGTAATAAGTTTTGAAGAAAAACTCGATTGAAAATGTACCCCCTCCCCTATTTAAGCAGAAAAGATATCGATGTATATTTTTATTTTATTTTATAAGATAATAGCCAATTAAATAATCATCGAAATGAGTAAAAAAAAATCTCCAAAAAATTAATTATTTATCATTTTTTACATTTTATTTTTCGATTTTCGGTACTTATTTTCTCATAGAACAGCAACCGTAAAAAATTTTTTGTTTCGATTCATAACTTTGGTCTTTTGTCTCTTTATTTATACTGTAATTAGTACAACATATGACCAACCCGAAACAATTTTACACCCCCAGCATAAGGGGGGGGGGGGTCAAAATTAAGTGACCTGAAAAAAAATGAGAAAGTTTTGAAATAAAATAAAATCATGCATGATAAAGATCATTTATTGATAAATAAACACTGAAAATTTCATTAAAATCCGATAATTCCCTGATTTTGGTAAATTATTTTCGGAGGGGTGGGGGGCTAAAGTCATTTTGTCGAAAAGGCATTTTAGGCTCAGTTTGCCAGTCCCTAGTATAAAAGGTAGATTATATGGTTAAATAGATCGAATTATTAAATACATACTCGAATGCAGCAAACTGGCACACAAACAATAAGAGTGTAGACACGACTGGGTGGGAAGGATTATTCACTGGGAATTAGGTAGGAGATTCAAATGTGACCATACAACCAAGTGGCATATGCACAAAATAGAATGTGTTCTAGAAAATTAGCTGCATACCATTCTCTGGGATTTTGGGATACAAAATGATCAACCAATCCAGGTCAGAGTGCCAGTAATCGTGTCACTTAACAAGCCAAAAAAATGATCATCGGGTGAACTTTGTTATTCCAGCCTTTTAAAGAATGAGTGGAAATGTACGAACAAGAAAAAGTAAAGATATACAAATACTTGGATATTGCCAGAGGACTGCAAAAATACGGAAAAAAATGTGACAATGATAGCAATTGTTATTGGTGCGCTTGGAATGGTCCCTACGGAAAGGAGACTTAAAAAACAGGACATCAGTAGAAGAATCGAGACCATCTACACCACAGCATTGGTAAAAGCAGCAAGCATACTTAGACGGGTCCAGAACACCAGCGGGGATTTGCTGCCACTTAGTTTAAACTGGTATTCAAAGCTCGCATTGAGTTAAATATGAAAATCCGGAAATATTAGAGTGACGTGGCAGCTACAAGAAACTAAAGTCTATAACAGGAAGTTAATTAAAAGAATAAACACCGGGCCAGTATCACTGTTAAGATACATTAGCTTCTTCTTAAAATCGGTATGAAAGCTGGTCAAGAATAATTTGAGGAAACCAAAATGGGGAGAAAAATAACGATATTTTAGAAGACAAACCAAATATATAACGTACAGGATGAACTGGAGAAGGCTACTTAGAGCAACCTAAATAAACAAACGGATCCAATATCTAAATAAGCCCAAAATAATACCATTATTATTATGTATGTAAAAACTAAAATAGATAAAACCCAAGAGAATAGGAAATGTAAGCTATATGAAGAGAGGACAAAACAAACTACATTTGAAGCAAACACAGCAAGCGATTCCAGAAGCACAAGGGAAAGCATGACTGGTTGGGGCAGATGATCCACTCGGAATTGTGCAAGTGAGTAATAATAGAATATAGACTCAAATAGTACATGCCTAAAGCAGGATCTACCATGAAAATTTAGCATCACAGAATCTTCTAGGATATAGAAATAAAAGATTCATCCACTGCGGGTAGAAGACCAGGCCTATTGGGAATGAACAAGACGAAATGAAAATATTGTTGATTTCGCCGTTCCAGCTGTTCAATGAATTAAATAGAGTAAAGTGAAAAACTAAGTAAATCTAATCATTGGCATATGTTGAAATACTTGATGAACAGTAAAAGTAATACATATCCTAAGTGGGGTTATAACACAACAAAGCATTTACAGAGTTTGAATAGTCAAGTCTGCTTTCCTATGTCACGATATGCCATAAAAGAAATATGAAGTAACATATGTATATAATCTTTAAATGGGTATGCATTTACACAACCAATCCACAAAAGCAAAATATGACACAAGGTCATTTTTAAACATAGTTTAACAGGTTTGAATTCAGAGTTTTCCTTTTCCTACCAAGGTTAAATAGCCCAGCGAAAATAATTTGATTCATAGATTTCCCAAGGCTATTAGCACTATGTGAAATGCAAACAGTCTCCTTCGCGATTTGAAATCATGTCCATTTCCTACAAGGATAAACATTACAACACAAACACTGTGTATAACGTCAAAAGGTGGAGATGGATACATTCGGACTAAATAGTTGAACTTTCGGACCCGGATTCAGGCAGGAAACGAACAATTCCATTTTGTAGCAGACGAGTTTTTTTGTGTGTGTGTTTTTCAGTGTTATTAGCGCCTGACTGAAATAATATCAGCACACATGTTTTTTACGACTATAATGACATTAACAAGTCGATAGAGACCTATTAATTTTGGTTTTGCCTTTATAAATTTAAAATGAAAATATACTACACTGATATATTTAGTTGTTATCGTAAAATTCCTAATCGGGGAAAATGTCTAAATAGTAAAGAAAATATTCCACTTAGTTTCAAATATGTCTAACATCAAAACAAATACATAAAATTAGTATTCTACTGAAAATATATAAATTGTGAATGTGTACTTATCAAGCAGCAATCAAAATTCGTCGAGAGATAATGGTTTTTTTCAATTCTTAATGACAAAAGAAAAAAACAGCTATTTTAGAAAAGTAACTTATAAACATTAATGAAGGAAATGCCAAAAAATGTGGCTACTTTTGTAATCAATTTAGACGGTTTTACGAATTAATACATGCCAATGCATATTTACTTTTCTTTTCTTATTTATTTTATCTTCATTGCTTCGAGGTAAGTGGCGATATCTACTTACTAATGAATTCCTATAATGATTTTTTCGGTCATTTTCTTTCTTTTTGGAAGATGAACTAAGCCAGCATTTAGTTTGTATTGGTAATTTATATTTATCGATGTTGATTAGCTTTTAGACAGAAACTGGTGATCAGTTTCTTTTTTCTTTGTAAACATTTACTTTCGTTTTAATTAAAGCATTCCGTTTAACTTCAATAAACTAACGGAAAGGAAAGTATAAAATTCCTAGTCAGTATTTAATGCATGTCTGACTTCTTTTAGAAATAAGAATAGAAAAAAAAAGTATTAAATAAGCTAGTTTTTTTTTTCCTGTTTTTTTTTTCTTCTTCTGGCTTTGCTGTTACAATTTTGGCTTAATGAGCTTCAGTAATTAGTGGATTAAATAGATTTATATATTAAAAAAAAGACTGCATTTTTTATCATTATATCAATCGGCGGAGAATCTACCTAGGAATCAAAAGGTGTCTGGTTAAATACTGATCCGCGCCTACTTAGCGTATAAGTAACACAGCTTGGGTAATATGATCGATGCGGTAAAGCAGCACCTAAGAACAACTTCCATAGTATAGTGCTAGCGAAAAGAGGATAGACACCCTGGTTGTTCCGCTGCTACCGACAATAGACTTTTCTTAAATTTACGAGACTAATGATTATCATTTTCCAATAAAGATCAGTTACTTAATTAGCAAATATTTTTTGACCAATGATCTCCCTTAAGTAATTGTAATTATTTCAGATTTATATATAATTATCGAATAATTAATTATGATGATGATCATGTCACGCTAGTAGCACGGATATACATGCCAATCTCTCGCTAACCGTCCCTATAACTCATTGCCCTTGGTAGGCGTTTCGCGCAGCATCCAGTATCCGCGCAGAGCTGGTCAATGTACGTCTTTGTTGAACGGCCCACACTGGCTTACGTAGGAGAACGGCAGTTATGAAATCGCCTTTGCTTCTCCAGCTGTGACTAACATGTCTTGTACATCTTACTCAAATGGTTTGTGTTATATGAGACAAATGGTCGAACAGCTGTTTTCTCGTGGAGTGTTGTTTCCATGACTTGTTTATGATTGCATGCAGCATTCTTGTGCATGCACCGTCTTTAGGCGTCTTAATATTCTTTAAGCGTTTTGTTAGGGTCCAAGTGGTGCAGCCATCTAGTAGCACTGATACAATTACGGCTTGAAAGAATTGTTGCCTTAACTTGTCAGTGAGATCAAATTTCCATATGACTAATATTCTGTATATTGCAGACGGTGCCTTTAAAATACGTCCATTAAAATCCATTTCTGTGGATGAGATATTACTACATAGTTACATGAATTTTTCCACCAAGTTTAGGATTGTACCATTGAGTGTGGAGATGTCTCCTTAATTTTTAAAACAATTGCCGAGTTAAACATATTCTCACTAGATTTAAAGTAAATATTTACAATATTCTCGATATGATACTTGGGTTGTAAATGTAAGATATACATAGATAAATAAAACAGGTAACGTTACCATAATAAAATGGAAAATTATGAAAAATGACCAAACTTGAAAAGGTGAAAATAGTTGTAGATTATGTATGGAAGAAAAATACTGTATCCTGAAACATGTAAACCCGCTCCTCGGGGTGGGGGTCCAGTGGCTTCGGCCCTAGACATTACAAACTAATATTGTTGATACCAGGGGGTTAACCCCCCAGGAAATACCTGTCCCCTCGATTTAAAGGGGAAGGATTGGGTTTATTGCCCAGTGCCTTGAGGGCGAATGCCGACGGGATCAACGCATTTTTGCACCCGCCAATCATGAGCTTTGGTTCGTGGATGGTACCACATTAATAGGGTCTTGTGCCTAATCCGTACACGTGGGGTACGTGATAAATACAGTATCCTGGAACATGCAAAAAAGAAAATGCTGAACAGAAAACTGAATTGATATGCAAGTGTAGATATATATACCTTTGAAAGGAAGGAAAAACTAAAAGAAACGTCATTCTGTAATGAATTTATTTCGACCAAAACTTAAAAGGCTTTTAGAAATTTAAATACATTTCTAAAACTATTATAAAACTACTATAAAATATTTAAATTTCTTTAAATTCTTCTAAAGCCTTTTAAGTTTTAGTCGAAATAAATTGATTACAGAATGACGTTTTTTTAAAGTTTTTCCTTCCTTTCACAGGTAAATATTGCTCTGTATTTAATCTTCAAAAGATTATTATACATTAAGCTCTCTTTAGGGATTTATAAAAATCTCTGTATTTGCACCTACTAAAATATATATTATACAGTGTGCTTTTGAAAATCCCATGTAGAATCATCCCTTACTACCAGTTTTTGGATACCTTATATATATATATATATATATATATATATATATATATATATATATTTATATATATATATAAGAGAGAGAGATAGAGAGAGATAAAGAGATAGAATCGGATTTCTGGATTTGTCCCGAGTGTTTTCAAATCAAATTGACATACAAGGAGAATAGATGTAAATACGAATGCATGTTTCTGTTGTTGATATAGCATGTAATAATTATGGGTCATTGGAAGTTACTGCTTTGATATATTTCAAATACTTATGTAGTGTAGGTATTTTTTCTCTGCCGTGACTGTATGAGCAATATATAATTGAATTACGTAAAATATACTAATTATTTTTCTCAACTACTCCTTTATTATTGTTAGCTTATATAATTGTTTGCATACTGGATAAATTAGATTTTGACATTTCCTAATCCTTCAGAATATTTTTAATTAAATAAACATACTGTAGCATGTGTGTTTTTCTCTAACTCCCTAGGATTTAAAAGATAACTTAGATTATGTTTTCTTTGACTGTGAAATGTATCTTAATACACAATAATTCAATGAAGAGTTGTTACATTTGTAATCATATTTTTGAACGTTGGGTTGTTTGTTCAGTTGAAAAATGTGTCATTAATTTTTTATTTATCTGTGATAGAATATACTTTAACGCGCGATGTATTGTAAAGAAGCCAATTTTCATTACAGGAAATAAGAGTTCCATTTTCAACAGTTTGAACATTATGCAAAACTTAACATAAAAAAACAAACAAATATAAAACAAAACAGAAAATGAAATAAAACAGAAAATAAAATAAACATTCATTCAAAATTAGAATTGTTATTTCATTCTACAATACGCATTGAATGGAATGATAAATCATTCTTCCAAATCCGATCAAATTAGATGCGTAATAGTTAAGAAAATATTGCAATCATTTTAATCAATTTTATAATCGGTAGTGATGATTGTTTAAAGTATATCTTTGAGATCATTTTAAATCGTTGCCATATAGACTCCACACATTATCATCGAACGGCATGTGGCACGGGACAACAGCATTAACTTATCCCGACTTTTTTGTTGTTATTGATTTTTTAAAGTGTAGAATTAATTAATCCAAAACTTGTCTCAAAATGACCGATAAACCTTGGGTACTCACCTATAATTTTTTCAGACAATTTTACAAAAATTATATAACTAAACATTTTTTTCTAAATATCAGCTACAATTGTGTGAGGTACTTATAGAAAATTAATATCTTCTTACCTTTCAAATTTTACGAAACATTAAAGGAAACACTCACCTGAAAAATAAAGAAAACTATTGTTAGAAATGCAATTTTAGGGTTACAATAAATTAATACTGGATATACAAGTGCATAAATGTATGATATAGTAGAAATGATGAACGTAACGATGAGTTTGGCGCAAATAAAATTAAAACAATATTGATAATAGACATAATGATTAATGAACAACTGGTGGTATATTATGTTTTATTAACATTAATAGATTCCTTGACATCTAAGGAGATTGCTGTCATTCAAACTCTAGGGGAACAATCAGTGACAAGGAGTAAAAATGAAACTTAATCCCATGGGAAGCGAAAACAATACACTAGCACAAAATGAATACAAGACGAGGCATCAGGGTGAACCAATGGGAATTGTCCTAGACATTAAAAAATTGACTATATTCTCAAATGATATATGCACAAGCCAGAATATGTCCTAGAGAATAAGACGCATAAAACTCTGGAATTTTGAGATACAACCGCATCATCTAATCTCAACCAGAAAACCATATCCAGTATTATTTTTTTTAAAAAAGAACAACATGACATCATGTGAAATTTGCCGTTCCGGCACATCACAAAATGAAAGCAATGGGAAATATTGTACCTCGCCAAAAAATTATTAAAAAAATCTCGAACATGAGTTGTATTTGGTGCCCTAGGATCGGTCCTGAAATGTTTTGAAAAACTAGAGGAATTTGAAATCAAGGGAAGAGCTGAGATCATCCAAAACATGTCATTTCTAAGATCGGCTAGAATACTGAGAAGTTTCCTGGAGAGCTGAAGAAACTTGCCTACACTTAGATCAGTCGAAGACTATCAGCTAGCGCTTATGTGGAAGACTAGCAAGAAGTGATATAACAAAGTTTAGCGTATATGGATGATTTTTTTTAGATTAAACCTCTCTAAACGACAGATTGCATGTGATGTTCTGTGAGAATAAGAAAATCGATTAATATTAAATCAGAGTCCAAGATCATGTACATTGTGAAAAAAACAAACAAATAGCAGCCTGAAATCGGTTCCAGTCTTAATCGCCAAGACAATGGAATGATATGAAATTACGCCTTAAGACGATTCTGACTACAGTACTGTTGAAAGTTATAGAATGTGGAGATAGAAACTAACAGGTAGTAGATACAAAGTGATATCAATTCCATGACTGGTGTCTAGTGATCCACCAATTATCATTGATGAAGCAAATAAAGTACGATGTGTAGGAGCGAGGTGTAAACTTAACTATACATTTTTACAAATCGCAAACATTTGCAGAAAATAAAATGTAAAGTTTTATGAGCCATTAAAACCGCAGTGAATCATACAATCCAGACTTGCAAAACATATTTAGTCATTGTCAACAAAGTAGTACTAACGGATGTCACTGTCCCCGATCGCAATATTACAGGAAATGAGAATGGAACTGTAGACAAATATCTCCGAGGTAAATAAAATAGTGGTGCTTATCGTTGTTTGGCACGAGGAATTATCGGAGCAAATAATTGAGGGGCTCGAAATTCCAGGAAGAATCTCCACCATCTTGACAATATCATTAGTAAAAATCAAATTAAATACTGTGTAGAATGATGGATTCTTCAGAGATTTTATAGACAGATTTTCAAATTCTCTGCATCCAGCATACAAATTCTACTGGTTTTAAAACTCAGTAGATGATAAATATTCCTAATAAAGAGGATTTAGTTATTATACATACATCTTGCAATATTTTCTTAAACTATATCTACAGCAAATGGTTCAGTTTATTATTTCCAATTGTATTTCAAAATGTCTTACTATAACTTTTACTGATTAATTAGTAGCATTCAAAATAAACAAATCTTCACGATCCTTAAATATATTACGCTCTCTTCTCATTACATAAGTAATATTCCTCCCCGCATCAAAGAGTGCAATAATAATAATATAAGACGCAAGAAAATAATAAGTGTAGGATATGTGGACACAAAGACGAAACTATTTGTCACATAATAAGCTAATGCTGCAAACTAGGCACATATGCAATATAAAACTAGGTTTGACTGGGCAGGAAATATGACCCGCTGGAAATTGTGCTAAAAATTAAACTTTGACAATACTAATTAACCGTATATGCGCAAAACAGAATCCGTCATAGAGAAAGAGATGTATTGAATTGAATTCTCTGAGACTGAGATAAAACTGGATCAACTAATGCCAGCTAGAAGATCAGACGGTATTTATTAACAATAAGAAAGAATTTGTATTCTGGTGAACTTTGCCGTCCCGGAGGACCACAGAGTAAGAATGAAAGAAATCAAAAGAAAAACTAATTGGTGCGGATGATACCAATAATAGTTCTCTTGTAACGGTCCACAAAGCCGCGGAAAAGAGCCTGGAGGAACTGGAAATCAGAGGAATAATCGAGACCATCTAAACAACAGCATTGTTGACATTAGCTCAGAAGAGTTATGGTGACCTGAGGAGTCTGTCTTCCCTCTTGTAAATGCTGGTGACAAAGCTGTCAATGTGTTAAATAATAATATTAATGATATATCGGACTTACATGGAAGAAAATGATTACCAAGTCCATGAAAGAAAACTTGAACTAACAAGGAATAAAGTTATCTGATCCTAGATCAGACCAGAGGAACAAATCAACAGAAAATAACCTGAAAAAATCAATTAAATTTGCGATAAAATTCAATGAATTGCAGAATATATTGTAGAACATTGATATTGGAGGAGATAAAGCACTCATAAACACACACACACATACATATATATATGAATGACAAGTTAACTTATGTAGCAACCTATCATCTGTTACAATGTCATGCCAGTAAATGTGTTCAATTTCTGTGTCTTGTGTGATTCGTTTTGTGTGTGAGACTTGATTATAGGAGGTCGTTAATGCAGACGATTTCAAGGATGTGTTAAACTCCATAAATACGCAAAATGCTATGAATATTTAAATTGGTATGAAAGAGCAAGTGAATGTTTTTTTCATATCTCAAAATAGTCATGTACATTATAACAACACAATCAGCACTTAATGTAAAAGGTTAATGAACTGATCGAATACAATTCTGAAAATATGAAATCAATAATCAAAATAACGTTATAACTATCGAATGGTGAGCAAGGGTATTAAAGATATGGTGATAAAATCAGATTGTGTCTTGTTTTATCTGACATATGGAAAAGACTTCCTTGAGATGAAAACAGAGAATATGAGGAACAAAGATAAATAGTTAGGAAATACATTTTTATAAACAAGGCTTAAAATCCTCATAGTCGCCTCTTCTATTAAGAGTAAGCTAATGAACTGATTATAATTATCACGAATCTTCTATGGATAGTTGTGTGTGAATTCATGTTTGTAACCTTCATCTTGAATGGACTCAACAACTACACTTAAGATATATGTTCACTCACACATATATATTAAATAAAGAAATAATGATTTAAAATAATTCACTTTTCAGACTAATCTTCATATTAACAAACATATTCGGTGAAAACAAAACATTTACGATTTATAAACCTATACAAAGCTGAAGGTGTATATCATTAAGCTTTTCAGTCCATATTTAATTTACATTCATATTCTGTCAGTCTGGAATTGATAGTCATGAAAAGAAATTTAATGATATATATATATATATATATATATATATATATATATATATATATATATATATATATGTGTGTGTGTGTGTGTGTGTGTGAATAATATTTTTTCAGGATTTATTCCCATAATTGTACACTGTTGCTTGGTGTTGGTTTATACCGAAATATAGTTTAATCTCTCAAAGATATTTGTTTTGAGGCTATTCAAAGTAATGGCAAATCAAAAAGTTCGTCAAACTTGAATAAAAGTCACTTGAAACGTGATAACATTGATTTACAGAAGAATGTGAGATGTATAAGTAAAATCAGGTTTTACTAAAATAAATATTTTATGAATGGGGTAAAAGTTGGTTTTCCCCTATAGGTAAAAAATACAGTATATAGACAGATCAGTTGATAAATAAGTGCATTTAGCGAGTCACTCCGCTCGAGCAGGAGGTGACACAAGGTAATTTTCAGAGGAGTTTAACAGTATTCAGAGTTTTTCGTCTCCTAGACTGGTTATAATACCAAGTTTAAAGAGTCTAGACTGCCTTCCTATTTACACATATCTGGATAAAGTGTAAAAGGGATTTTTATCTTTTACAAGGGTATTAGCCCCATCCAGGGTTTGATCCCTGTTTACAGTTTCCATTTCCAACGACGATACCCATTATACCACAATGATTTAACTGTGTATTCATAAATTGATAAACCACTTGTTTATGTTTGATCTTCCATTAATTTCCAGTACATTAATAAATTTGGAGAACATTTCATTAACTTCATGTATATCAATTAATATATATTTTTTATGTTCGTAGGTTATTTTGGTTAAATGGCAAATCTTGTCTTTTTCTTATGATTTGTAAGCTATGAGTATTTTTATGTTAGTTGATCATTTTGTTTAATGGCAGATCAACCCTTGTGATCCAACCGATGCAACACTCAGCTTCTTTGCAAATATGATTTCTAAGCGAATGGTTTATAGATAAATATAGATGAATAACAATACATAAATTACTATTTGCGTATACAGGTCTACGTGTAAATGATATTTGTAAGGTATTTTCTATTGATTCCCATCCGTTTTAAAGGAAACGATTGCGACACAGTCCCCCTTTCACGCACAAAAAGAATTCAAAGCTAACATCCTGTATAGAGTGCGATATGCATTTTTTCTTTTGTTTCATTGACCATTCTTATTTCACATGAATTTGCAATACCCTTCCACACAAACTAAAAAATAAAAAAAATACTGCAAAGAGAAAACAATAATAATCGTGCTTTTCAAGCAACAATTAACAATTAACTTTCTTCTAAATCTTTGAATACAATTATATTTTTTCAAGATTTTGAGCCTATTCTTTTTATATTTTTTGTCGCTTTATTTTTTTTCATTGTTTTGTACACTATTCAGAATGGCTATTCTTTTAGCCAATAAATTATTTTTCTATCGTGTCTCTTGGTGCAGTCTGCAAAGAATTATAAATGATGAAAAGACAAAAGTAGTCGGAGGATTAAAGATTTTTTAAGCCTAAAATGACAATACGATAATTTTTTTAAAAGTATTTTCTAAAAATATTATGTTATTCATCACAATACAATCTCACTTTAAAAGGCCTTTGTCTGCCCACATGCCAAAATACAAGCACAGAAAAATAAACACTCTTTGAATAATTAATTTTTTTCTTTGATCGCAAATAAAACTATCTGGAAAATGGTATTCTAGAAGAATTCATTTATGCGAGTTGAACGCCTGGTCACTCACCAAATATAAGTATCAATTTTTATGGTCGTGAGGTAGATGAGTGACCACTTAAGAACAATAGGTACATTAAACAATCTAAGGCAGGTTTCAAAGACAAAAAAACATAAAATGTGTTACAGATCGTATGGTGTAATTATTAGCAAATTAATCTAGGAGACCATTGGTGTTGAGATCGAATGAGAGTAAAATTAAAACTGTAAATACCA
The DNA here is from genome assembly GCA_023376005.1 of Doryteuthis pealeii. NCBI lineage: Eukaryota > Metazoa > Mollusca > Cephalopoda > Myopsida > Loliginidae > Doryteuthis > Doryteuthis pealeii. The sequence goes on from CM042139.1 coordinate 146,931,754, forward strand.
TAACAATTGAAAACAAACTAGCAAAAAGGAATATAGGACTAAGTACGACAGAGTGGGAAAGGTTAATCAAGGAGAACATGTTAATTTTGCTTGTATTAGCTTAATAAACGATAGTAGAGTTCTTAACGCCTCAATTAATAGAATGTTATTTATAGTCTAAGAAACACTTAGGATATTTTCTAATCAATGCTTTGATGTTATCAGGAGAAAGATATAGCTTCGGTGAGTGGAAGGTGAAGAAATATATTTCATGCGGAAAATGAAGATTTTAATGAGCTCCATTCAGGGAAATGGTGGTTTTAACTAGCAGTGGAAACTTACTGAGTAAAACACAAAATAGTTGTCGAAAATCTAAAATACGATTATCAGGTTCTTTTAAGATGAATCCCATAATGATTCATCTGAAAACAGTAGAGGTAACTGGAGTAAAAGTGCACTCCCTTCTTCCTGCTGTTTGCCATATTTAATTCTTTGTAATTCCCATAACCCACTAAATCCGCTTTCCAGGATTTCCTCCAAAATAAATTGTGGCTGTGTTAAAAAGGTATTAGGTCTGATTGTATTCTTTAAGATAGAAAAGAAAAATGAAGGAAATATCAATTTTAGTTAACTTAGTCCTCTCAAAATTGAACATTTACCCCATTGAGTTATAAATGGATCAAAGTAGCTACGAAAAGTACATTTTAATAGATATAGAGCTAAGCCGTTAAATTGTGTTTTACTGTCCTTCATGTTCTCAAAATGTACTCTTGAAATAAATATTCAATTTAGGAAAAAGGAAAAAATCGCAGAGACTCTGGTTTGTTAATTCTTGAGAGTGCTAACTTTAAATCACTTCGAAAATCACTAGTCCTTTACCCAGATTCTGTGTTAAGATAATTTTCCATCTACTACTTCTCTGCCAGAAATTAATTAGTCTTTTCAGGTTTATATAGCTACGTCACGAAGTAATCTTGGTGGCTTTTCCCCTTACGTAATAATAAGTGTCAATCGTTTTAATTCAGTAATTACTGTATTACCATTGGAATGGAAATACTCCCCCATATATATATATATATATATATATATATATATATACTACGTGACGTTTGCATTCATATTCAGTACTGATCCGTTGGGCTCATAATTTCACCACGTTGGCAAAAATATCCCATCAGCCAACCTAAAAGGAAAAAAAAAGGATACAAAAACTCCGGCCAAATTGAAATTGCAAACAGAGGTTAAATATTTCCCATCCATCGAAAATAGAAGATTGGTCAATACGGTAATCGGAAGCTGTCAATAATCTTGCCACAATTAGAAAATTAAGTGGGTGTAGAGAAGCAAACTCCTCTCATAAATTAGTAAACTTATATCGAGATTGCATCCCAGTGTGATACAAGGTAATAAGTACAATGGTTTATATGATACGCTTAGATTTGTCAACACATCCAGAGTTATTTTATGCCTACAGACTGGGAAATCGCGTCCAATCTACCTTCATCGACATTTTTGTTTCGTTGTGTAAGACTGTTTTATGCAGTAAAAAAGTATTAACTATTCTTAACGAATACACTTAATTTGCACACAGTTCTAGGATTTCACTTATTCTTATCTAATATAAACTATTAATCATTTGTTTGAACATATTGTATGGTTTCAAGCAACTAAAAGAACCCTTACTAAACAATTACATATAAAATCAATTACTTTTAATACAATTTAAAATGTGTTAAAAATAGTTTACCAAACCAAGTATTTCTACCGTCTACAAAATAATACTTAAACAGATATATTCGTCCCCTAGATGTATATCTAACACTATACCGGGTCAGAGTAAACCTGTGAGTAATGGCAATGAAAGGGTACACTACACAATCCAAACTAGAGCTTAGCTATTAGATGCAGTTTAGTGTCTTACATGGAACACACCTTTTTATGGGGATGGCAGTCAGTGCATGCTAAGCTTCGTCGACAGAGCGTTGTAATAAGTATAATCAAATGGAAACGTCAATTTGAGCGCATAGGATGTGCCTAATGTACCACATGCAGAGTGCTAAGATAAACCCGGCCTCAGTTGTGTTCTGGGTATGACACTAAACTGCATCAAATGGAGAGGCTTATGGTTTTGGGGCTTCCGCGAGTGTGGTGTACCCTATCCTATGCGCACGTGGACATGGACACACTAGTGTGGTTTAGCAAGCAAAAAAAGAAGAAAAAACTATATATATAAGCTCTGTACGAACACATGATGCTGTGTAGAGTTCATGCCAGTAGCAAGGGCCGATAGCAATAGAGGGCAAGCAAGAGTCATAGATATCCGTGCTATCGACACATATTGATGAACCTCTGGCTATGCTAGCCTCCAAAAACATTTCGACATCCAATGACATAAAAAGAAAACATTCAAACACTTATTTCTACTTTAAAAACTACGGTAATACAATCAAAATCAATACAATACCCTAAATAAACAATGCAGTCTCGTCGTTGATGTAGTATATATTGTTTACTTATATATTCCAAACATTAAAACCCACCACTGATATACAATATCATAATGATAATAACGTATGTAATTAGTTGATTGCGCTTGGGGGGCATTATTTACTCCTTTTTTTTTTAATTAATAAACACTAATCTAAAGTTCTAAATTAAAGTTACTATAAGAAATAAGTTAGTAATATTAATATAATAATATAATTAGTAAGAAACATTCTTATCTTACACACTGTAAATCTAAATCGCGGTGAAGTAAATCTTCAAGAGATGATGAAAACTATGAGATGATTCATATTTCTCTTGGCTTCGGGCAAAGAGCGCTGCATCCGATTACCCTGGAGTTTTGTACACTGTCTCACCGCCTGCAGTGTCTAACATATCCAGTATATTAGCATTGAATAAGTTAAGACAAAGATTCCATTAACATGACTTAAGTAGCTCTCGACTAGCAACTGTCGACTTTACATTTTGACATATGTATACATAACAAGTGCTTGACATATCAGACGTAATGTCGTCGATTCAAGTCCGTTATTACTATTCACACATCCAGCAGGTGTGAGGTCAATATATGACATGAGGTGACAGTGCAAAGATCTGTAGGTGAGAGGACGAATTACAAAGCGACTAGGGACAGCAGATAGGTCTCAAGAGAAAACGCAGCATGTGATAATCGATGGTTCAATGTTAAAGCGAAGATTGACCCGGCAGTGTATCTTCAGAAATCAAGGCTTACGACAACTAGCATAATACCTCTAACAATAATCTATTAGAATATTAAAAAAAAGTGACATTCCAGGTTATGCGAAGAGCACTAATAAACAAAACCCATTCAGAGAATTATGGTTAATTTCTGAGGCTACGTATTTCGGGATAGATCATATGATTCATTACGTAGTTAGACGAAAGGATGTAAGAAAAGAGTTATGATTGAATAAGACCAATAATAAGAAATAGAAGGTAAAACGAAGAAGCGTAATTTCTTGAACGGATATTTTAGGAATAAAGTTATAAAATGAATAAAGAGAATAAGGGTAATTAACAACAAGTCGATAAGAAATTATGGAAAAAATAAAAGACACATATGCTTGTGAGGAAGCAAGAGAAAAAAAAGACTGACGCGGAATGGAACAAAAATACTAAAAAAGAAGGACGCTAAAAAGACTTAGCATATGTTCATAAAGAGAGAAGGTTGGTTGTATTTTACGGTATTTCAACCATTGTTGGTTTATTTTATGCCGGGGACATTTTGTTTGATTCATTGGTGTTGGGTATTCAATTTTAAACAATTTTTTAAACTCATTTTTTTCTTCTTTTCAACACATAGATGGGATGCTAGAATGTACCTCTACTCCGAGAAAAGGGAACATGGAAATAAGTAAAGAAAAATGAAAAAATAGTCAAAATCAGACAAAATGAAAGTAAAATGAATTAAAAAAATGAACTAGAGAAACAAAGAGTTAGGTATTGGAGCAGTTGAAAAATTGAAAATTATCTAAAAAAAAATATATTTAAAAACACGCAGAGTTAAATGAAAACAAAATCCGAGTTATTTGAATATAGGAAGACAAAAAAAATGAAAAGAATGATCAAGCGAAAGAGAGAAATATTTTAATGTAGGTATAAAGAAAAATTTGAAATAAAAGTGTAGGCTTCATTTGATTAATTCGTCATAGGTTGCTGTAGTTGAGAGAATTGTTTAATAAAATTAGCTCTTCATTGGACGTAGCATTATTGTATCAAGTAAATGCGTATACAGTGATAACTTACGAGTCACTCAGTGGGTTTCATGATTTGTGTTTATTAGCTAAACTTAAATGAACGAGCTAGCTTCAGATAAGCTTAAAACATTTAATTTTCCAAATTCATTACGACAAAGGAAACTTTTATAGGAAATAAATATTAACACATATTACAGAACATAATTCAGTACATTATATAGTTTATGTTTTTATACAATGCACTGCTATTTTTCGTATTAAAAAAAAACTAAAAAACAATTATGGAGTTTTATTGCGTTGCTGGAATAGACTAATGATATTTCTGTTTAATTCAATGGGGAAAATTAATTTGATATACGAGGGAATTGAGTTACGAGCCGAATGAATTAAACTCGTTAGTCAAAAGGACCATTGTACTTTATTCTACGTGGGGAAGTCTTATCAGACTTGCATTTTGTTATATTGCTTGCTATTTGTGTGTATACATTCTGCTCAAAACTGGATAAAAACCACAAGGCATTCATATAGGAATTTCCTATAAACGGTGTTAATATAATTGAAGGAAATCGATAAACCTACTTTGTGACCTTCATAAATAAAGGATTTACCTTGAATTGTGAATATGGAAAATGAGGGATACATCTTTATTCATTCTTTGATGATAACTTTCATGTCACATTAATTCATCGATTTATTAGCAGTATATTTTTTTCATAAATGTCGATGACATTTGATTCATAACGAGGAAGCTTTGATAATATTTTTTGGCTCAATTTAATTCCTAATTCTGACAGTGGAACGAATAATACGCTGAGTGTATCCCCTGTGGAGAGGCAAGGCTATCTCTATAAATAGGTGTCCTGTAAGACTAAATTGCATCTGATGGGGAGACAGGAGTTCTGGAGATCTAGAGAATGAAGAACAATCCTTCATCGTTATTATTCCCAGGTCTACTATGAATCAGAGTGGTAGTACCTGTTTAAAATATATGCTAAACAATTATTCGTATTCAATAGGACTGAATGAGATCATATATATATATATATATATATAACAATTAGGCGAAAATGTAGATATGAACATACAATGAACACTATTCCCTAATATATTGGTAAGAAATAAACCTAGATAGTTGGATAATAGAATTCAATACATTTATGTATTTACCAACCCCTTTGCACTAGCAGGGTGTGACACGAAGTCAATTTATTAAGCGGAGTTTTCCTTCTCCTCAACCAGATACTGTACTAAGGCTGAAGAACCTAGTCCGCCCTACTATTTACTCATAACTGGAGGGAGAATAGTTAGATTCAGACCTTTTCCAAGGTTATTAACGCTATGTAAAATGCAACCAGCTTCGTCTAGGATTTGAACTCGGGTCGACGAGTATTTCCTACGACTCTAACCATTACACCATGCGCCTTCGATCTATTTAATCCCATATTGAACAGAAACAAAGGGATATTAGTTGAAGATTTCGCTACTGTGATGTTCAAAAAATAGATTACGAACGAAATGATTAGGTTTGAAAATAAGATGACCTATTAGCTAAAACATATGAGTTCTGAACGTTTAAGGCTTTTACGTTATGTTGTGTGAGTAAATAATCACGTACATTTTATGCTGTATCAAAAAGTAGGAAATCCATTAAAAAAAAACACGAAACTAAATAACTAATAATAGAAAAAAGATTACCACGCTATCATAAGGAATCCATTTTAGTGCTAGTCAGACAATATTGTCTTATTTCTAAGACATTCAAATGAAAATGATATTAATTTTCACACTAGGATAATACATTGCATCGTTTTGATATTCATACAACAAAACTTCATGAAAATGCTAAGTATGACAAAAGTATCATAACTAAAATTAAGTTCGACATTCCGTTATTCCCTACACTTTAATTCCCATATTCGGTAAACTTTGGGCAATGTTTTACTCAGATTTCCTCTGGCGGAGATGAATTTTAAATTAAGAGAAAATTAAAACAAAATTAATGACATTTTGTAATTTAGGTTAATCATATATGGAAATTATATATATATATATATAATATATATATATATATATATATATATATACGAGTAGTAGTTAAACGAACAAATACCGGATAATGAGAAAATATGATCCTTAACCTGATGGTCAGTGGCTTACTGACCCCTGCACTGGGTGAGTCGCCATTCATTTGAAACGCCAGCTACAGGTAGAGCAATCAACAATAATAATTGCCGGAAATTAACAAAAAATCAATGAAATTAAAATGAATCGACAGCCAGGTAAATCCCTTTCTGACATACGAATGCTGTGAGCATTTCCTGTGTGCAATTCACCGGCTAGCAATCAAATTCAATAAAATTAATCTCATGTTTTTGCTTGTTGCTATTTTTATAATGTTATTGATCTGATACGAAAATAGTTAATGAATTCAGAAGATAATTGACGAGATAAAGGGCGAATTTTCTAATCCACGACATGCCGGACATCAAGGAAAGAGAGGTTGATTAAAATATCGAATTTTAAAAAAAATGAAAAATTTAATCTGCTTGTAGATTTTATTTATTTTTTAAATTTTCTAATTATTGAACATATTTTTAGATATTCAGCAGAATATAATAAATCAACTAAGTTTAAATAATTTCATTTTCTTTTTTAAATATGAAAATTGATGCCTTCAATGTATATATATTTACCAACCCATTCGCACGAGTAGAATTTGACAAAAGTTCAATATTTAAGCGAAGGTTTAACAGGTTTGAATTCAGAGTTTTCCTCCTCCTAGACAGGTTGTTTAACCAAGGTTAAGGGGTCAGTCTACTCTACTATTTATCCATAGCTTGATGGAAGAAAGTTGGATATATACCTTTCCCAATGGTATTAGCTCTATATCAAGTGCAAAGGACCTTGTCCAGGATTTGAACTCGTGTCGCCGAGTCCATTTTCTACGGTGATAATCATTAAACTACGCGCCTTCAGTGTATAAGCAATTTTTACAACATTCTAAGTAAGCGAGGAGGTTGAACCTATGAAAACATTTTTATATTCCTTAAAATCTAAATATATTCCTCATATTTAAACTTTCTATTTTTAAAATGAACACCCGACTAAATATTTTACTGTTCACATGGCTCAGAATATGTTGACTGCACCACCCTTCAGAGAGCTACTCCGTCAAAAAAGGAGTATTCTGGGTATGACACTAAACTGCAGCTGATGTTGAAACTCCCGTTCTGGAAACAGTGTAGTGACCCTTTGAGATTACTCTCATGTCCACTGACCCTTAATGGTAGTATTAGTTAGGGTCCCATTTACGAGTCCACCAGATATGAAGCAAATACAGAAACAATGTAAACATGAACATTCAACGTATTCGATTCCCTAACCATCAGGGATACATTAGAAATAGACATGTTGACATGCCGTTAAAATCAATCAGATATTCGACTAATCCACATACTTTACTTTCTCGAAAGTGGTGACTGCAATTAAAAAAAGAAGGTAGCTCACGAAATTGAGTAAAAGACTTTCTTTAACAGCATTGGGAAATATCGTTTTTGTTAAATGTACACAAAATATGTATAGTTTAGTGTAAATAAGTATAACGTGTAAGTAGTAAACTGATTGATATTGTATATTTTTCTGTCGGTCTCAATTGACCCAATAATAGTTACAACATCTAAATTCTATAGTTTCTTTTTCGCTGTACATAACACAAGTATTTGATAGTTACCAAATATTTAATGCTTCGCCATCTTGTGCCGATACGTTATTCTAACAATCCGAAATGGGTGGGTAGATTATGTTTGACATTTCACATTATCTGTCGCAGTGAATAAAAATAAGAACAGTTCCCAATATTTATCTATAGAAATATCGATTGAAGGCATTCTGTCTGCAATTGTATTTAATACGATTACATTCTTTTAGCATCTTATGTCGCTCGTATGCTTTGATATATTAATAAAGGAATATATTTTATATCAGGCTGAATGTCGTTTCCCAAAATTAACTCATAAAGCTAACATTCCAGTCTCCCATTCTGTTACAAACTTATCTCATTATTCTCATGAAATCTCTAAAATGTTAAGTGGATAAAGCGCAATTCTCTATATAATATTATTGTTCAACTGATATTGAGGTAAAGCCTTATCGGCTCCTAATTATATTTTCTTAATAATTAAGCTATTATTCCCAAAATTATTTGTTATTTCCTATTTCTCTGTTGTATCTGAAAACTGATGCATATTTTTGGGGGAATATGGAGGTCTTATAGAAATCAAGTAAAAAATAAAAAATAAAAAAAATACGCATAATTTTCTTTTCACCAAAAGACATATCTATCTAAAGATACATTCTAGAAATAAAAAAGATAAACTTTTATTTATTTATTTCATTACTAAATTTCTCTCTTCTTCTTGTTATTTTTACCCTGTCAAGCTGTTTTGATATATTGGTTGAACACTAAAATAAGCAGCGATATGAGAAATAAGGGAATAACTTCAAAATAGACATGAACTAGCATCCGGACATCACCTAAAATATTTTCTATTTTATTCCGTATACATTAACGATCGAAGTGTCTTGAAGCAGTGAATTGTGGGAAAAAATAGAATGAAAGAGAATAAATTAACACAATTCGCTTCAGGTATGAAAAGCTTTTAAAATAGCTTAAATGCTATTGTATTTATGAATAATCACGAGTTGTTTACTTAGAAATAAACAATATATCTTGGAAAACCAATGTATTATTAATGAATATTGCTAAAAAGTCAATTGAAAGCTAAGCCAGAAGTAAAAATTCAACTTAAAGAAATAGATTTAAAAAACTGATTTGATTAATAAGAATTATTTTACAATAGCAGCGGCTACCCGATCTATTACTACTGAATAGCGAGTTCGATCCTCGCTGGATGACCCATAGAAATCACCACGTAAAAAAGATCTTATTTTAATCTGGCCTGATGGGAGGTCAAGGAATTTTTTTTCGTCAGAGTAGAGGGAATGACATCACAATGATATAGTAAGACATTTTAATTCAATGATTAACTATATTCTTTTAAATAAAATATAAATGACGTGATTTGCTAAATTTCAAATTAATATTTCAAAGCAAAAAAAAAAAAAATTAAATAGAGTAGTCAAATTAATGTCAAACGATAAATATTTAATCCATTCTATCTATCATCACGTATATGAATTACAAATGTAATTCAAAGCCTATACGACCGAATATTAAATTATTATAGTAAAGTAAAGTAATCGACGTGGCCTAAGGTCTGTATCAGCCAATCAGCGAGCGAGTCTATCCCCTTTTTCACTAGCGCTAGACCAATATCAACTCTTCGTAATTATTTCGATGTCAAGGTTAAACTGATTGATTCTTAAACTGTCAATAAAAATGGTATGATAAAAAATAGATTAAATAAACGATTGTTTATCCTGTATTTACTACAGCTTTGAATCAGTAAAAATATAAATTTAATATGAAAAAAAAATGAAAAGAAAAAAATTGATTGAGCTTCCATTTGATTATTTTTTAGCAAGAAACGCCGAAAATGGCAGTGTAGAATTTTAACGTTATTTCATAATACTATTTAATGTTTAAATCTATTCGATAATATAAATCAAATCTTCATTATTTTTGCTCAAAAAAACAAACCCTGGTGATATTTAATGTATATATATATATATATATATATATATATATATATATATATATATATATATATTTCCTTTGTCGTTAATGGTTTTATTTTCGAAGATACCTCCGGACATACAGATTCACACAATTGCCCTTTATATATGTATAGATAGATAAACCACTTTATTCTTTTTCTAACGCTTTCAATACAGTACACACAAATTTATGAAATATTAGATATATATTTTCACATCCGAATTTGCATGATTTTAATGTCTAATAATCAAATCATGAGGACATTATATATATATATATATATATATATATATATATATATATATATTAGGAAATGAGGATGTGGGGTTAAACTGTAGACATTCACATCATCCGTAGTGAAATATTGATGTACCTTATCCTAGGTGTGTGAAGGGACTGAACAATACATCATTACATAATGCAAGTCGAAAGGTTTATCCTTCATTTTCCCCTCTCTCTCTCTCTCATATATATATATATATATATATATATATATATATATATATAAGGAAAAGTTGAATGCTGAAAAAAAGTAATCATAAAATTATTTAATTATAGTTGGAGGTATCAGCCAATGTTAAAAGATTTCTATTCGTATATTGTATCTTGGCATCGTTAATATGTTATATAACATCTGAATAATTTCCAATATACCCAGTATTTATTGATACACATGTAGTTAAGGAAAATAAATAACTCTCAAAGGTTGATATGCCATTAAAGCAATCAACACGATATATTTCTTGTATTGATCTAGGAAAATATGACAGTTTCCAAAAGCTTATTTCTCCATTAATAACGATATAGAATTGTCTGTTTTGGAACTAGAGTTGTCTGATCTGTTTTCCTGAGATTTGGGTCGCTTTGTTCCTTTGGGAAATAAAACCCACAGCAATAACCAAATATAAATTTTGATTTTTTAGGTAGTAATAAATTAGATTTTTTTATGGCTATATAAAAATTTCCCAATAGATTTCAATTTAGCTAATTTCCTACTTATCTTAAATTATCCAGGATTATTTTGATACATTCAATCGATTACTGTTTTACATAAACAGTAAACATATGGAGGGAAATCAAAAGAAAAGAACTACTTTGAAAAGCAAATCACCTCAAGCTTTCAAAATGGTTTGTTTAATGTAAAAAAAATAGTTTAATAACATACTCTGCTGGTTTAATAGCATTCAGAGGTTTTGTTTGTATACCATACAGTTCCTGAAATAGTTTCTTAGTACATGTTGTATACCAAAGTTAGATTGTTGATTTAATTAAATTATATACAAATTAATCAATATTATTCTAAGACAGTCTCATATAAGGGACTGAAGTTAGACATGAATCAAAATTCATCTTTAAAAAGAGACTATAGGAAAGAGTGAAAATGAAAAACCCTCTTCAGAATCAATTCCATAAAATATAGCAAATATAAACGGACAAATAACACAAATCCTTAAATGATAGTTGACACGCAATTAAAAAGGAATCAACTAGTTTTGTTCTTCTGGGATACAAAGCGATTGTAGTCTAATATTTTGCAATTGCAGTCAAGAAATGGATTAGAATAAAGGCTTAAATTTACATCTGAAAGCGACTGTCTCCGTTTCATTTATAATAAATATGTATAGGGGAAATAAGACACAATGCTAATCTTTAACCGGAATAGAGACTTATTGCCATGACAAGGGTACAGAGCTCAGGCTATTCTAGGATTGTGGAAAACGTGGATTCAAGCATTTTTAGTGGGTTCAGCGCGAAGTAAAACTCAAATCAATCACGTTCATAATTTGAAGTTAGCGAACTTTCTAACAAGTAATGATCCCCTATGTGATTTAGGCAATTTGATTAAAGTCTCATACACATGTCGCTGTGTTAGCCGTTTTGAAGAAATCATTAATTCAGATTGTTCTTTATTCGAAACAGAAAACAAACGTCAGATATGTCAGATAAAAGGGGCAAAACACAATGTTGAATTAGCATCGTTGGAATCGAATATCATAAACTTATAATGAAAATAATTTAAAGAAAATAATTGATTATATATATATATATATATATAGCGTATGAGTAGCACATGGATCTGTGCGGTAAAGTAAGGAGCTGGTGGTATGTGTGGCGCTCCACCTCAGACGCTAAAATAATCTCCTTGGTCTAGCGCTAGTGAAAAGAGGATAGACTCCCTCGCTGCATGGCTGATACTGACATTAGGCCGCCCCGACGACTTTACTTACTTACTTATATATATGTATGTATGTATTATATCGAAAATAAGTAAAACCAAAACATGTGAAAATAATGAAAAGATAAATGGTATATATATATATATATATATAATGTGTGTGTGTGTCTTGATGAAATCCATTATGGGCTGACACGTGTTTCGACAGGAATTTGTTTACATATACAGCATTCTATCTAAAATTATTTCAAATATAAAATAAGATAATAGAAAAAATATATGCAAACAGTTCGTTTTCTATAGAGTAGAATGTTTTGATTTTTAAAAGATAAACGGGCGATACACGAGAAACATTCGAAACTGATCACCTCATGAAATGGAATGTTTTTTTAACTCAAAAGTGTTCCTGGTTTGAAAATAAAGTGGAAATATTTTGTCTATGTTTTGAAAAAAAATGTATGTAATCATTTTGCTTGTTGGCTCTATGTTGGACTTTGAATTTTTACTTATTTTTATGATTCATACGTATGTATAAGAAAGGTAAGGGATTGTTTCTTTCGAGTTTATTTGTGAACTTTATGGTCGGATCAATTTAGTTTTATCTATTAGTAATCTTCTCACTTACACACACATATTGGTAGTACAAAATATAAGTATTGTTCCGTTCCTATTCTATCTGCACTTGTAAATTCCTCGATATTCGCATGGTAAATTTTACATTTGTTTATATATGATTTTTCTGTATCTGCGTATTTGGGGGTCGTCTGATAATATTCACCTACATCAGTTGAACGTGTCTAGCGGTTTTATCTATTTGGATGTGTGGCTGCAAAGTTACAATAATGGCGGAGACTAAAGTCATGTGCATAAAAAAGAACATAAACTGATTTATGCTTTTTTATATTGCTTTCTTTATCAGTGTTCATTTTAACACTAGATTTATTATCTCGGCCATCACAAACAATGCGATGCAAGAATTCCAAATCAACTTTCTGAGGCAAATAAAATACAAAAAAAATATATGAATAATACGTCCCAAGATCATCGGTTTCTTAAAAATAGAGGAAATCAACAAAAAATTGGACGTTCAAAACGGAAAATGCTTAAATTAAAATAATGTTGAACGATTGTGTTATTTTTCTACTGATCAATAATAATAAAACGCGCATGCGCTATGGCTGTTACATTTACGTATTTATACGCATGCGTGCTTGTCTCCAGCATCTATATTTCTTTCTGTATGTGTTTGCTTGTGTTTTGCGTGCGTGGTTGTGTGTTCATGAAAATATATTTGTGTCTATTTTTCTTTCTTGTGGGTGTAGAGATAGTTGAACATATTTGACATTTTTATTCATTTATCCTGCTTTATCTAATTCTTGTATTGATCCAAAGTTGTGTGTCCACCATGTTGAAAGATTATCTTTTATTCGCTCGCCGTTGTTAGCGAGTCTTCTTAAGGAAACGTGGCTGTCATGACTGAGATGGCTGACGGCTAGATATTCGAACAATGCATAACCCTACATAGTAACAGCAAGCTACTTTTAGAGGTTTTTCCTTCATTTTCTTTCACCCAGTGTCACCCTCTCACTCTCTCGGTCTCTGTTTTGCACATATTTTATTATGTCTGAAAGATGTCTTGCTTGAGAGCATTCTTTGCATACAAGAAAATCCGAACCATTCAGTCAGCGTCCAAATAAAATGTGAATCTGAAACTTGTTTCCGTTTTTCCATGCGTAGCGAATAGTTATTACTCAATGTGAACAATAGTCCAACAGGCTTTCCTGTCAAGGCATAGACCAACATTAAGGATGAGAAAACAAAGGACCAGGGTAAAGGTTCAAAATTTGGAAACAAATGTGAACAAAGAAAGATCTTCGTGTTTGTCGCCCTTTCGAACAAGTAGCAGGGCTAAATATATCTCAGTCGAACTTGGTCAATCTTAACCTTGTAGATGACCTAGCAATTACCCACAAACAATATAATTGTATTCACGTTAAAAAATCTACCTACTAGTTGTATTAAAAGAATTGTCTATTTTTTAGAATATTCAAAATATCAGAGATAGAGAATCATAACATTATCATATAAGGCTAAATGTAGAGAACTGATTTCTTTTTTTAACGTTATAATACTATACAATGGTTCAGAAAAAAGTGGTTCTACTGATTGAGAATTGGGTTTAATTCTCAAGAATTCAAGTGGGAAAACGAAGGTAAAAATATTTTATATTACATTACAATGTATCTACACTATATTTTCTGTTTAGACATAACCCACAAAAATAAAGTTCTAAACACACGACACTCTCCTCTATATTAATCACATGTATATACATTTTTGAGAGATACATTGCATTTCAAAGACACATATGTATATAAGAGGGATGTAATTAACAACTTTAAACTGACATGTCTGGCTATAGGATATCTTCATTCTCATGTTATCCTGATATCGAAACGTCGTTTGATGGGTTTTTTCTTCATTTTATATATATAAGCACTCGTGATGTAGTGATTATCGTAATAGGAAATGGACACGATGACCCACGTTAAAATCTATTTGAATTTCTCATAGCGCTAATATTCTTAGAAAAATTATGAATTAAATTACCTCATGTTATGGTTAAAATAATAGAGCAGTGCTTTTTAACATTAGTATATTAACCGGTATGAGTAAAGGAAAAAATAATCCAAACATATGAAACTTCGTTAAGCTCCCCCCCCCAAAAAAAATGACACCCTAGTGTAATATCCTGTTCACACAGTGGATTTGAGTGAGAGTATTTTTTCATAACGGTTTTATTCTCCAATGTAGATATATAATATTGATTATAATGGCATTTTTTTTTTATTTTACTGTTCAAATATATATATATATATATATATATATATATATATATATATATATATATGTTGAAAAGAGAAATAAATAAAAAAGTATAGAATGGATAAAATAAGATTATTTTAATTAATTTAACTTACACGTGTTTCGGTCAGGAGTTTATCCATGTGTACATTATTCTATCTATCATTTTTAAATAATAAAATGAAATGAACTGAAATAATAATAGAAAAAAATGTAGAAATATTATTATTTCATTTTGTTATTTAAAAATAATAATAGATAGAATAATGTACACATGGATAAACTCCTGGCCGAAACACGTGTAAGTTAAATTAATTAAAATAATCTTATTTTATCCATTCTATACTTTCTTTCCTTTATTTCTCTTTTCAACATACCGTCGGATTCACTTCCATTTTCATTTTATATACACACACACACACACACACACACACACACACACACATATATATATATAATTAATCCTTTTTATTCTTAATTCATTGCCCCACAAGTATTTATTTGGAACAACATCCCCCATGTATCTTATTCAAAATTACAATTATGCATTTATTTACTTAAGGGTGAAGCTATTTACAACTGTGTAAAAGCAATCTAGAACGCCAACCATTATTGCTGGAACAATTCTACAAACGAGCATAACTCTATCTACTTTATTCCTCTGAAGCAATTATATTACGTACTTGCAAAATCGGCTGTAACCACTCTTCATAATTACCTTCGTATCTAATCTTTCGTCCTTAGGTTTACTTTCTTTCTCTCTAGCAAAATGTATTTCTGGTTTCTCGCCTTTACGATTGCCTATTGAATACTAATTACCGATATCTGCCAAGGTCAACTTCTGGCACTTCACACTGTACACAGTTTGCTCTCCACTATGATAAATGAAACGCGTTGAGAAGATACAGTGCATTTTGCGATCTCCAGCACAGCATTTGCATCGATGACATAGGAAGGAAGGAAGGTAGTCGCAGGCGTCTTAGAAAGGAAGCGGGGTTCATTAGACGCATAGATACGAAGAAATATAAAAAAAAAAGAATCAATAAAAAAAAACAAAGACAAAGATAGTTGATTCTCCGCCGATTTCACTCGGTCATACAATCGGAAAAGTAAAGTTACATTGAACAAAGATTGACAGGAGATCTCTCTCTTGTGCACTGATATTTGTTTAGTAATTTTCGATTAGTGATCAATCAAGATCACTGCTATCAGAGAGGGAATAAACAGATACATAGAGGGTTGGAGATAGACAGAGAAAGAGTGAGTGATAGGTAGAGAAGGAAAAATGTGTCCATCGACATGTATCTTACTTCCTTCCTTCCTTCATTCCTTCGGTCGCTTCACTTTTCTCATCCTTTTCCCTGTGTATTTTTGAGTGGGTGATTTTGATAGGTATCGAGTCTTCGTCAAAGACAGATGGGTCGATACGTTTCTATTGCCTAAAATTCTTCCATACGTTGCGCGGTCGATCATGAACAAATTATTGATCCAAAAGTCAGAAAGACAAGGCAAATCGAAAATATTTATGGAATTGTGAGTGTCATACCCTGTCGGTGTATACGTTGTACACTTCGAAGAAAATAACTATGGTTCATAACCCCCCCTCCACACACGTGTGTGTGTTTTAGCAGCACATTGTTTGAGTATGTTTTATTAAAGACTACAGAATATTTACACTTGATTTTTAAGTGTAGACCTTAAAGTTTTCTCTAGTATCTTTACACTCATATAAGAAAACAATAAGAAAACTTGAACGTCTATACTTAAAGATCATCAAGAAGAAACACTCCGCAATCTTTAACTAAACCTGCCTAAATAACACACACACACACACATATATATGAGAGAGAAAGAGAGAGAGAGAGAGAGAGACAATACAGACAACATATTCTCTCTCTCTCTCTAATATTGGTCAGTGTGTATATTAGCTCCGTATCGATGATCTGCTTGACTGGCCTCTTTTGAACATGTATGTATATATATATATATATATATATGTATATATATAATATATATATATATATATATATATAATATATATGAATCAGAATTTCACATCTTGGTTTTCTATAAATTTATTTTATGTCTTGTTCTGCAGGCCAGCATCCGATTACGTTCTTGATTTTAGAACAAGCGTTATTAAACGATTTCTTTCTGTGAATATGTGTGTGTGTGTGTGTGTGTTCTGCACGCGCATGATGTATGTATATATGTATGTATGCGTCGTTTTACTACTCTTTTCGGTTGTGGAGTCCTGCAAGTTATTCTAAGCTTAGGTAATATTCATACATATAGAACCACATTTTTTTCAATATACTTACAGAAATAGCAGGTGAACATAACTTCCAAACAGCATTATTACTATAAAGAAGCAGCCTCCACGCTGTGCTCGTTTTCCTATTGCAAACACGATAATCATAAACACAAAATATGCTTTATACTGAGCAAAATCTTTGTAGGAGAGACAAAATCTAGTCAATAGGAATTACTGTAGAACGGTGAAGATTTCATGAAAATTTCATTTCAGTTTTTCAAGCTTACTTTACAATCGTAAACACCACAAGAAAGAACAACGCTTCGTTATCAACATCTGCAACATGACATTTTTATTTTATTAGCGCTAAAACTAGCGAATTAAAAATAAATAAATATTAATGATTACTAGAAATAAGCATTCAAATATATTATGGTTTCGGAATTATGTGTAGATAAATTATTTCTAAGTGGTTTACGAATCAAATAAAAATACTCGTTCTTGAGCCGCATCAACATATCCCCCCACGAATAAACCCAGAGAATTTATGCAGCAAGTAAAAAAATAAGTATAAAAGGCATAATAGGAACCAATTTCAAATATTGGGGGGGGGGGGCAATAAATATAAGGGCTGATTATTTTTCTCTTTTTCGATATTATAACATATAGGTTAAATACTTGTCTTATGCACTGAACTTTTAGACAGTGCATTTCTGATTTTTTCCGAACGTTGTCTTCTAGAATATTTCAAAATTATACATTTACTGGTTATGTAGCTGCTAATCGTAATGCATAATTCATAACCGATAGATGGAAAGTCTTATAGAAAAACCGTATAGAGAGACAGAAGACAGAACCATATAGAGATACAGTAAGAGATACAGTAGGATAGGCATATAGAGAGACAAATATATATATTAATACCGATAATCACATAGTTATTAGACAGTAAACTAGGTAGATATATATATATATATATATATATATATATATATATATGAGAGAGAGTGAGAGAGACTAGTATGTGTGACGTAATAAGTAAAATCTAATATAGCTATGGCAGTATGGCTGCGACTCCAATATACACTTTATAACTTTGTTAGGCCACGGAATGAAATTGGAAGCTAAACTATAGAACATAGTATCCCAAGATATAAACTCGGTTATTATCGGGCAAAAGTAGCAAAGGAAATTATAAATTCCGAACCATTATCATTGGGATATAAACATTCAGCGTAAACCTTGGCAGTTGAAAATAATATTAACAACCTAAGGAAGGGAATCGTTGCATAATACCAAATTTCTCTACGAAGCTGGTACCTTTCAACACAACAGACAATGTATAGGTAGCTTAAAAAGATAACTCTAATGGGAGTACTTTTTAACACCCAGCACTTTGCAGTGGTCACTGCATGCAATGCGGTTGCATGGTTCTTGACCAACGACTATAACATCATGAGGTAAACTGCTATAATTGGTCAGAAAACCATGTTACAACACTGCAACTTTAGTACAGCGTCGCCTAGACAAACGATTCCCCTTTTCCCGCATTTCAATCACAATGACTCGTGTGTAGAAAAGACGGCTATGGGTCCAACATAATAGTGTGATGTTTATTCTGTTGGTTTTATAATCATCCATGTTGCAAATACAATTCTTTTAGGTGTCCTTATTAGGATGATTATTGTCGTAGGAAAAGGAATCTGGGCACCCAAATCCCGGACAACGCTATTTTTGATTCACTTCTCGGTAATGCACTTAGAAAGACATAAAGCGTTTTTTCTAAACTCAGCTATGCGTAAATAACAGGTGAAACCGACGTCTTTCCCTATACTTCGCTAAAAAACAATTGACTTATGGTTGCGGTGGAGGAATTCTTGATTCAAAACGCTTGCGTCTTATTACGTTCCCCATGCTTTACACTAGTAAAATCTGCTGCTTCAAGATAATGCAGAATTCATCGCAGATGTGGGATACAAAAAGACTTAAGAAATAATTACCTTTTTTTTTTTTATAGATACCACTAGCCACAACGATTGCAGGGTTTAAACACACACACACATATATATATATCTTATTATAATGGAGATTGTGGGTTTGTCTGTCTGTAACCGAAACTATATTACTATACAAGTCACAATTCCCTTTGTTACTTACATCACATTCTCCATGATTTTATT
>CM042139.1:146956107-146973607 GCA_023376005.1 Doryteuthis pealeii
TTAGTCAGATTTGATGATGTAAATCTCTTAAATTTCAATACATTAAATTAATATTTTCGCAAACTCTCTCTTTATATATATATATATATATATATATATAAGTCGACGGGGCGGCCAGTCAGCGAGGGAGTCTATCCCCTTTTCAATAGCGCTAGACCAAGGAGATTGTTTTTTAGCATCTGAGGTGGAGCGCCACACCTACCACCAGCTCCTTACTTTACCACACAGACCCCTGTGCTACTCATAAGCTGAGTTGGCGGGGACCAGTATCGAACTAGGAACCTTGTGGTTTCTAGCCGAACGCTTTACCGACTGAGCTAACCCGGCCCTTATATATATATATATATATATATATATATATATATATATATATATATGTGTGTGTGTGTGTGTGTGTGTGTGTGAATATACATATATACCAATTATACATACTTAAATGCACCCATGTATGCTTACACACACGCACATAAGTAAATTAAAGAGAATTTATTCAAATACCGAAAGGAACATTTTCATTCAGTCACATGGCTACTGGCAAAGAAGTATAAACGATATTAAAATCTCTCTTACCCTCTTCTTCCATTCAGAGAAGATGAAGATTATCTTTTCCAGAAAAAAAAAGTTTAACTACCTTAACTCTGTTCATTTGAAATTGATATTTAAGCCGAGTGGACAATACAGATATTTTACAATTGTACTCAGCTTATTCCCCTAGGTTCTAATCCTTTTTCCTCCAAAGGAAAGTCATCTAAATATACACACGCACATGTGTGTGTGTGTGTGTGTGTGTGTGGTAAATCACATGAGCCAAGCTTAAGTAAAATACAAAAAGAGACGAACGATTAAAAGGTTAAACCATATTCAATGAGATTCTCCTTGGGTAATTCTACCTAATACTGGATTTTAGAGACGATACTGAAGCAAATGGAATAAATAAATGCATATTAAAAAGACGGTAATATCAGTAAAATCCTAGGAGTATATGAAGTACATTCGACGTGTGTATGAGAAAGTACTTTACTTAAATACACGTATTAGCGACAGTTATGGTCGGATACGTACTATAAGTTGATAAAGGTCAGGAAAAGTTATAAAGTGGCTTACAGAATATTTAAAACGAATACTCTCATAATTTCTGGTCTCGACATTATTCTGCAGTAAGTTATATGGTTTCACTCTTACTGAGTGTCCAACGTTTACATTACAGACATTTAATCAATGAAATATAATTAAGTGGTACATGAAAGAAGCGATGAATTTTCCAAAGTTATACGTAATACGTGTATTTGTAGTGCGAATTTCACAACTGAAATATTACTAATTGTAAGAATGTTCTTATTCTATATGAATGACACAGAAGAAAGTTAGTGTGTGCATTTAATCCAAACACCACGGACTGAATATGAAACAATGTTTGATTTTAAGCGTTCGACTGATTTCAATTCAGACTTACATTTTTTTGGCAATATATCAACCCAATACTAAATAACACAGACTACCATACTATTTATCGATAGCTGGATAGGCTAAGATTAATAGTAACTCAGACCTTTCCAAAGGGTATTAGCTTGAAAAATCAAACCGTCTCATCCAGAATTTGAACTCGGGTCGCCAATTTCATTTGCTACGACGATATCCGTTAGACACACACACACAGAGAATAAGAGAGAGAGGAAGAGAGAGAGAGAGAGAGAGAGGAAGAGAGAGAGAGGGGGAGAGAGGGAAAGAGAGAGAGAGAGAGAGAAGGAAATAATTTATTATTCCAGTGAATGAGGGAATGCTTATCACTTCATAAATTCAGAAAATGGAATTTTGAAAGCAAGTAAAAATTACGGCCAAGGTTGTGATGAGTTCACTTCCCGAAAACACTTTTGATAGCTGTAAAAATCAATTTCTTCATCTTCCAACTATGATTTAAATAATAGGGCAGGTTAGCCACTGTAAACTAGCTTAGTAAAAACAACTGCCAAAAATTCATGCGATACAGTAAGATCTATTAGCTTCCAGGTCATATGGAATATTCATATGTCTGATTCTTGTAATATATATATATATATATATATATATAGATAGATAGATAGATGTGTGTGTATCTGCATAAGTGTATAATATATACCTACGCAACTGTAAACTCAAACACGCGCGCGCGCGCACATATATATATAATATATATATATATATATATATATATATATATATGTGTGTGTGTGTGTGTGTGTGTATGTATGGTTGTGTTGTATTATTGACCTAGTGGGTGCAACTCTCAACGTTGTGAAAATCATGTATGAACATAAGTGTCATATTGAGATATTTTTATCACAATCGCTAGAGGCTATTGTTTGTATATTATACACAAACATGGAATCAAAACAGAAATGCTATCAAATCTAATAGGACTTGTGAAAGTAACAAACGCTAGTTTCCGAAACGAAAAAGAGAATCATCACTGTCTAGTCATCAGCTTACACTAGTGCGCAAAATGCTTTTCATATGGAGGAATAATACTTGATAATGGTATTTTATTGATTCATTCCTTTTAATCCGTTTTAGAAAGAAACCTTGATTAGCATATACATTTAATCTTAAAAATAATATGAAGCTCATTTAGGTAACGTTATTTTACAGTTCACTGAACTAAGAAGCATCGAAATTACTAAATTGTGCAATGACATTCTACTTAATGATTACCTGTTTATCACCCACCCACATACATACACTCTCACATACAAATAATATATATATATATATATATATATATATATATATATATATATATATATATATATATATATATATATATACTGAACGTGAGAGAGAGACAGATATCAAAAATTATATTTAGTTCAATGATCCGAAATGAAACCAGTGCGAAAGTTTAATCGATAATCTGTGTCAACTAAAAACACTTGCGAGAACGAGATTAAAGATATTGCCTACTATTATTCATTGGGTGTATGTGGTAATTTGGGGAGCTGATTGTAGGAGTGATGCTTCACCTAAGACCCAAAAACTATATATTGGTCTAACTCTAGCAAAAAGAGGATAGACTCAATCGCTGCCCAGCTGATACCAACAAAGGGCCACTCCATATATATATATATATATATATATATATATATATATATATTATATATATATATATATAACATACACGAGAGAGAGAGAGAGATAGCGAGAGAACGGAAGCAACATATTACTCAAACATATCTTAATAATAATACTAATAATAAAAATGAGAAGTTGCCTCAAAGGAAGAAAGGAAGAAAATTGAAAACAAACAAAAAGAAGTTACTGACAGCTCAAGATAAAGAAAAAAAAGTGAAAGACATGTCTTAGAAATGTGAAAAGAGATGAAAAAATATTATAAATAGTAGAGAGTTCCATCGATAGGAACAACTATTAAAGAGAGTGTAGTGAGTGTGTCGAGGAAAAAAAACGTCTAAAACTCGAGTCATATGGCTGAATATGTTAATAGAATTTGAGAAACTTGGCCGGACAAAATGCGCTCTAGTGCAATTGTAATCAACTTAAAAAGCTATATTTTGTTCAGGTGTAAAATGTACTGGCCCTATAACTTGATTAGTGGTGTTGTAGATGAAGTTAGCCGTGATGCAGAAAAAACATACACTGTAAAGCTGTAAACGGTAGATGAACTCTACTACGCAAGGTTAAAAAAATCGATCAAAAATTCTGTTTTAATTAATCCCATACAAAACTAGTAAAGTCTGTGTTCATTTAAAGACAGATATGTGCAGTAACGTTGATACTTACCAGTATAATTTGATATCACTCAGACTCCAGTAAAAATTCATGAGATAAAGATTGGGTGAAAAATTCAGATCAAAATATAATGGGGAAATCTCTGTCTTCTTACGGATTCATTGATCAACAATCGCATATTTACATATAAATTTAATGGTATTGTTATATATATATATATATATATATATATATATATATATATATATATATATATATATTTGTTCGATGGCTGTTTAACCTTCCGGTGGCAATGGCATTAGTAATTTATACAAGCGTGCTTAATATCATAAACATTGAGCTATAACAATTGTAGAAAAAAGTAGGGTCTACCACGATTCGATCTATACGATATCTTGATCTTACCTTATATTTGACTAAGTTGAAGTAATAACTCAGTTAAACTTAGATAAATGTATTTTCCGTTAGCGATGCTTGACCACTATGACAATTCGTACGTTTTCGTTTATAATTTTTATTGCTCGTCAGGCTTATTGTATTCGTTTATTTATTTCTCAGTTATCTGTATTCTTTATCTCAGTTAAATAGAGTAATAACGTCTAATATAAGATAAGGCCCTGAAATGATAGTGTAGTCCGAAACAGTGGTAGACCCATACTTACATATATATATATATATATATATATATATATATATATATATATATATATATATATAATAAATAAATAAATAAAGGAAATAAATTGTTGAATGGATACAAATTATTTAATCCAGTTGACATTTTATGTTCTTTTTTTTCAACATAAATTTCGGATTCACTTCCATTTTTCAACTTACATACACACATATATATACACGTGTACATATATGTGATATGGGTGTGTGTGTGTGTGTGTGTGTGTGTGTGTGTGTGTGTGCGCGCGTAAAAATGCAGGTACTCAGATTTTAAATGTTGCATCGTTTTGTAACATTTCCAAGAATTCAGGAACCGAACAGTTTCTGTATAGATTACAGATTCTTTTTTTCACCCCTTTTTTTTTGTGATCAATGCAAAATAGCACAAAAGAGTCCCGATAGATCTGGACATCATGTCCAGAATGATCGGGTTCTTTTGTGCTATTGTGCATGGTACAAACGTGCTTGGCAGCATGATTTAAATGGTGGACTGAAGCAATGGTGTTGCCTGGAAACGTTCACATGACCCTGACAGTTATGCCAAAAAGAAACAAAATCTGCTGAAATCGGAGTTTTGCTCAACCCTTCGAAGTTTCGGAACAATGTTTAAGTCTTTGAAATGTCTACAAATATGAGCGTCGCTCATTTTGTAGAAAGACTGACTTTTGAGTTTGCCAAGTATTTATTCCAAATTTGGGAGAGATTTTCTTCAGGCAGTGACGTTGTTATACATTTAAATCGTATAAGAGTATTCATCAAGACAGCAAAGGCATCAAATGTTATTCACAATACATTAACTTTATGTAATACAAATGACTATGCAAGAGAGAAATACTAGCATCCAAAAGTATTACGAAGAGCAACATCCACTAGTATCATTTAAAAGGTATTTAAGCTATGTTGAGTGTTCTATGTTATTTTCTATAGTAAGGATTGAACCTGCAGCCACCAGGTGATTGTCACTTATATCTGTATATATAACCCTTATATAAGTTGCCCTACGTGTTCAACCGGAACATTTGTATATAGATTAACAATCATCTTAATCTTTATTAATGCCTTTGGTCTAATATATGCACATTTCTTAACCCTTAATTAATAAGGGATAGCCACTAACATTAATTTCTATGTGCGTGTAAAATGCAAGGTAACATTTTATCATAGGAAAAATTATGCGTACATTTAAATCTCCTCTTAGTTCAGTCACTTAACGAGTCAGTACAATGTCAGCTTTGGTAATGGGAGTTAACATTCGTTTTAATCCATGCGAGAAATTTCTACATAAATTGCCGGTGGCCACAGAATAAATGTTTGGCTGTGTTCCATTCCTGAGTCTGCTCAATTTCCATTCTATCTACATGTCCAGTGATGCGTGAAAGAGACTATCGCTGGTCACCTGACACAACTAACCTATTTCGTACAGTTAATCTATGTTCGACTAAAAAATCTTTCACGGAGCCTCGCTGTGTCAAAATCAGTTATGTGTAGTCGCCAGACTATAGTGAGCTAATAAGATTACATTTACGATCGACGGCATTTCTTGATGGCATTTTTCTTTTTTACTAAGCATAGCTTAAACATCAGAGCAATGTCCGAGACCAGTTGAAATATTAAATCGTCTTTTTTATTAAAAAACAAAACGAAAAAAATAAAAAAGATAGCTTTCGTTTCTAATTGAAGAAAAATGGATGAATAGCGGTAGACATTTTTTCTTATTTTTTTGATTGACAAATAACTACCAACAAGGTTGAGTATATTCAAATCCAGTGAATGAAAAGCATCCAAAGGGTTGAAATCTCACGTTGAATCATATCATAGGAGGCACGCTTAGCGTAACGGTAACCGTCGAAGAAATTGGAGTCAGCGACCAGAGTTCAAATCCTGGATGATTGGTGGTTGTTTTTTATTGTTTTTTTTGTTTTTTTACAGCATATCAACCCTCTTTCTGGCCATTTAATACCAAATCAAGTTATTTCGCTACACGTACAACTCAGGTTGCTTAGATTATCTATTTTTGCTTAAGCAGCGATGAGCCTGTTCAATACTTAATTTGGTGAACACTTAACTACGGTGATCTAGCGGGAACCGGTGCTTCCAGCGTGACTGAACCGTAATGTTCCTGGAAGAGAGAGTGTTTGTGATTCACTTTGCGCAAATGCACTTGAGAAAGGAATAGATACATCCGTCCTACCTCCATTTATGGCTAAATTGGACAGACATGCTTCTTTAGCCTTTTTAGACAACCATTCACGGAGAATGAATACTGAATTCAGACCAGCTGTACCCCGCTTTAAATAATCCATCGTGTCATCCTGTCTCTTGCGGAGGGACTGGATAAATGCACACTTTTAATCATTTGTGATCGGGGAAAATTATTTGATAATACCTCTTTGAAATTTTCAACATACTTCAAAAAATTTCATTTACCCATTATATATATTTACCAACCCCGTCACATGAGCAGGATGTGACACCAGGTCAATTTATTAAGCGGAGTTTAACAGGTTTGAATTCAGAGTTTTCCTTCTCCTAGATTGATAACCTAGCAATGGTTAAAGAGCCGAGTCCGCCCTACAATTTTACCCATAGCTGGAGGGAGAAATGGATTCATACTTTTCCCAAGGCTATTAGCGCCATATGAAATGCAAACAGCTTCACCCAGGAACTGAACTCGGGTCGACGAGTCCATTTCCCACGACTCTAACCATTAATCCACGCGCCTCCCATTATGCATTATTCTGGTGTAATACTGAAAGCGACAAACAGCTGGGATTTCCCACCTGGAGTAATTGAATAAATCCGTTGTTAAATACATTTAACGTCCATCTTAACAAGCAGAAACATTTACTTAGTTCCATATTTATTGATTTTATCATCATCTCACGAAAATGAAACCAGGAAATTACAGATAATTTTGTATAGATTTATATTTTATAGTTATCTAACATAAGTGGGCGTGTATATGTCTACGGTTTTATGTTTATTATAAAAACAAATGCTACTTTGATAAGATATAACCTACGGGATATTTTGGTAGATGTTTTATTTTCCATCGGATATTTGGTGCCGAGGTTCACAGATAAATCAGTTCAGCAAGAAAACAAAGACAAATATGAATAGATCATATTAGTAAGGTTTGGTGGTGATTTGTTTCGACAAACTAATATAATTGCATATCTCAGTTTGTGATATTTGTATACTGGCATTAAGTAGATCATACATTGGAAACAGGTAAACTCCTGAAGAATCAAAACCATTTAAACACTGATATATGATAATTTCTTCTATTCTTTGCTTTTCAGCTGATTTCTAAAGGATACATATGGAAGGGATGAAATGATATGTACTCCCATGTACCCAAAATAATTATTTACTAAGATTCGTTTAGTCCTGACAGAAAATAGTGTTCATGTATCCCCAAGTAAAATTGTACTAACAAGTTAAAATCTGCCCAGATGATAGGTTTGCCAAAGATCGGTTTACTTGGCCAAATCCTTGCCCACCAATCGCTTTGTAAATAGCAACAGGTAGAACGTTCCCTGGGGGTTTTCACGGTTTAAAAAGTGTTAGAATAAGTGTTATCGCAAGCACAACACCGCACTGAATTGCTGAAACAAGTCAATCTATTCCTCTTATACTGTTTTTCCAGATTCTTATCGCTCACATTGTTGGTAGAAGAGCACACTTTTCCTGAGGAATCTTATCAATGTTGGCTTTGTGACAGAATATATATATATATATATATATATATATATATATATATATATATATATATATATATATATATATATATATATATATATATATATATATATATATATATATAAAAGTATATTAGGAGCCGGGTTAGCTCAGTTTGTAGAGCGTTCGGCTAGAAACTACAAGGTTCCTAGTTCGATACTGGTCTTCGCCAACTCAGCGTATGAGTAGCACAGGGATATGTGCGGTAAAGTAAGGAGCTGATGGTAGGTCTGGCGCTCCACCTCAGATGCTAAAAAACAATCTCCTTGGTCTAACGCTATTGAAAAGGGGATAGACTCCCTCGCTGACACCGACTTTAGGCCACCCCGACGACTTTGATATATATATATATATATATATATATATATATATATCAGTCATTCACAGACACGTGTTTCGAAGTTTACTTCTCATCAGTGCGGCTCGACTTTTTAACAGCTACCTCTAGCCGGGATCGAAACACGACATAATTTTTTTCTGCCAAGGTCCTTATCCTTGCGGCCAACAACGGTTGTCAGTTTGGGTTGAACAATTAATTCATACATCCCTACGGGGAAAGTTTTTACAATCACCAGAGGAGTCTGTAAACAGGCGAGTAACGGCTTACGCTAAACGGTGAAATTTCAATTATTATCCCCCCTTACAGTGCTATATATATATATATATATATATATATATTTGTTGAAAATGTATTCGATACTACATTGATTTATGGCAATTCAACATCAATAGTGAGACAGAATTAATCTAAGTATTTGTCTTATTTGTGTGATATGAAAACTAACACATTTACAATCGAATAAATCGAATTATTAAAACTAACTACAAAGTATCAACCTATAGTAAAAAGGCTAAATAAACTCGTGTACGTAGGTATCACAACTTTGGAAAAACATTAAAACACGAAAGAAAGGTATATAAAAACGTAGGGCTGATTTGAGTCTTAAGAAACTGATTGAAATATCAGATTAAGAAGAAAAAATTAATTTGGTTATTTCTTATCTCTTCATATTATTGTCAGAGCTCATAAAGTGTTTATAGAGAAAATGATAATATTGACAATTTTTTTAAACAATCAACTATATTAAATATTATGACGGATCTATGGTGATTCATCATTGTGTCACAAAGGCGTCGACAAAATAAATGATAAATATATTCCAAATGTAAAAGACAAAGATAATATTGACTTATTT
Organism: Doryteuthis pealeii; assembly: GCA_023376005.1. NCBI lineage: Eukaryota > Metazoa > Mollusca > Cephalopoda > Myopsida > Loliginidae > Doryteuthis > Doryteuthis pealeii. Next base: position 146,965,440 of record CM042139.1, read on the forward strand.
GGTGAATTTAGGTTGACAGAAAAATAAATTATGTGAGGAGACTTTTGAAATGACATAATAATAAATAATTAAAAGTGCTATGCCGAAAACTTTGGAAATAATTAGATCCAAATATAAAACGAAGATATAAGACAATTATTAGCTGATCATTTTTTTTTAAATATTCCACATAATCAGCTAAAAGATTTACGTGTAACTTTGAAAGAAAAGTGCACATAACAAAAGAGTAGAAGACAAAAATACACTCTAAAACAATTCATTTGAACAAAAAATATCCAGAGTGGTAATTTAAGTGATTTTCTGGATGAATATTTTAAACGCTAGGATACATAATCAAGAACTTCGGTAATTGCGAAAAATGACGAACAAAAAATGAGGGATAAAATGAATTGTTGTGAAGTGTAGATTACGGAAATAATATATATTCCGTTCTCTCTCTCTCTCTCACAGTGTGTATATATATATATATATATATATATATATATATATATATATATATATATATATATATATAGAGAGAGAGAGAGAGAGAGAGAGATGGAGATAGATAGATAGATTGATCGATAGATGTGTGTGTATCTTGAAACACACCAACAATAACGTGGAAAGTAAAAACCTAGACCCACTTTATAGCAACACAGCATAGCAATAATATTGTCGTAGAAGGAAAATAGCCACAATAACCTTCTCAGATCAAAACCTTCAGAAATCATCTTGAACATATATCAATATGCATACTTGAAAATAAATTCCTACCAAGCGAACCGAACACTAACGTTTCTAAAGAGTAATACGCACATTTTTCTAAATACAAAAAATTTAATAAACAATAAATATAATATAAAAGAATACATTAAACCGAATAGTGAATGAAATAAATTAAAAAAATGTATATAATATAGCCACATAAATAACCACCGTACTTCTCATCATATAATGGGGGATAACTACAAAGTGATGACCGCATAGTCATGAAACTGAATTGTCTACGCTATTACATATAGTTTGTTTTTTTTCTGTACCGAAAAAAATTTAGATAGTCAAAAGGAAAAATTAAAGAAACATTATACTGTCATTTATTTTTTGTAAAACAATTACCACGTGAATTTCCTAGTTAAGTGCCGTTCAGATACTTTGAGAATTCTCAGAATTGTTCTTCAGATAGGCTGTTATATCAATAGCCTGATGGTTGACTGCATTCTTGATCGACCATCCAGGATTTGAGCGAGCTATCACACCTCTATACTGACGGTCGGGATTGTTTCACGAGACTGATTCATGGCACTGATTTTTTTGTCAGTTTCTTGGCAACACACACCAGCTGATCCGAATATGAGATATCCAACTTTGCATGATGTCGGATCATATATTCATTTAAGAAATACCATTTAATACCGTGTAAAGTACCAGTCTGGCTCGGACACTCGAATAAACGGATGATTTTCCGTCCCAATTTTTTTTTTTATTGAAATGGAAAATATCAAACCTCATCTGTGCTGAAGATGCTTGGAGATTATAAACTATGAATTACATTAGTTCTTATATTACTAATACTTCATTATATATTTTATAAACATACGTTGTTTTATAAACTGCATTAAAATTAATCAAGCTTTCAAAAATTTAAAAACTAATCGTATGAATGCATTGTTTTCTTATATCACTAATACTACATTATTTGTTTTATAAGTTGGTCACGTTTCATATATCCATTAATGCTCTGAAATGTAAGAGTACTTTTAAAGATAAAAATACTCGTCTAAATATTTGGTGACAATACGTGCATGTAGTTCATAGTTCATGGCTTGAATACAATTATGTCATTACTATCAAGTATACGTTTATAGAAAAAAACAGAAGGCGTATTAACCATCAAAAGTTCGATACAAATAATTAGAAAATACTGATGTAAAGTCTGAACGAACTATTTAAAAAAGTTATATGTGGTACCTTGACATACGAGTTCAATCCTTCCGTTTGAAAAACAATGTATTCGTGTTTCAAATAAATGTTCCTCATTGAAATTAACTGAAATGCCAGTAATCCGTCCCAATCCTCCCCAAAACAACCTATTTTTTGTTACATTTTTTAAAAGAAAAATAGCACTGTATTGTATAAAAACATAACAAAATAGGATGTACTGAAGTGTTAATATTTATCTTTGCATGGATGATATTTTCCTTGGTGTAATAACAATGAAGACTTATACTTTTTTAATGAACTTATTAACATAAATGTATGAAGTTCGCTCCAACATCAAACTTTAGCTCTAAACACAAAACAAAAATCTATCGAGTGACAGGTCGTAACTCAGAAAACTCGTATATTGCGGTACTCATAAGAAAAGATACTACTTTAATATTTTACTGTCTATTATATGTATAATAACAACACAACAAAAGTAGATTTACAGAGCAGATAAGCGATATTGTAACTTGGTTCTACAAATCATGCCTATTTATTTTCATCATTAACTATAATTTTTCTAAGAGTTGAAATGAAGAAAAATCTTTATTTAGACTACCTACTTTTAGAATGCAATCTTTCCTAAGCCGGAACATTTTGTCATAAGTAAGCTCAGACTCGAGATTAATAACTGAGACCAAATTGAAGTAAATATGAAAGGCAGCCTAAAGACATCCGTTCATATGAAAAGGGAAAATAACACGTTGATTTAAGACTAAATATAATCTGAAACATCTATTCAGTGGTATATTGTTTACTAATATCTCTCGTTCACTATAATCTGTCAGAGCTTAAAATAGAATAGTACATTTTCTGACATTTCTTGTGTAAGTTTGCTTGAAGTGTAGTGGATTAGCCAATTTTCAGCCTCCAAATATATTATTCATAATACAATAGAATCGCAATGTTAAAATATTTATTCACCAAGATTGCATATCCATGCATAATAGATCAATAATTGGATTGCTAAAGAATATTTTCATATATTGTAAAAAAAAAATACATTACGGGGTAAAGGGAATTGTGAAGGTATTACCAGCATTCTCTCATCCGTGAAAAAAGATTACCAGCCTCAGTAGCATAATATGGCTTACTGATGCGGTAATGAGGCTGATATGGAATATATGCATATACGTTCCTTGTTCTGATCTTCTAGTTAAGCAAACAGCGTGAAATATATTGTATTATATTCACCGGTTTCTCTCAAGACAATATTATATTATACACGTAATAATATAACAATACTAGCCAATAAATATTTTTGGAATACTCAAAATAAAAGTAAAACTATATATATATATATATATATATATATATATATATATATATATATATATATATATATATATATTATATATATATATATATAGGTAGGTAGGTAGGTAGGTAGACAGACGCATACTATGTATATAAAGCTATGCACATACACACACACAAATACATGTTGCGTGACATTTCTGTAAGCAGCATCCCCTACAAAATCACATGTACGGCCAAGTACTTCCTATCACACAAAGCATTTAAGAAAATCGAACACGACACGCTAGATGCTACTGGAAAAGTAAGAACAAACTCATAAGGGACGTTTTTTTTTCAGTGGTCACCTCGAGACTCTCCAGAATTAGTTATTTATCAAAGACTTGATCTGTGCGTTTACTAAATGTCATACAGAGGACTTGCCAGCAGCGATGACGAGACAGAAAGAGATAGCCATGCGAATCCGTGCTACTAGCGGGACAATAATATATATATGTGTGTGTGTGTGTGTGTTTGTGTGGCTGAAAGAGACAGTGTCTTTCTAGGAAAGCTATTTTTTCTATCGAAACATATATATATACCTCACCTCCCAACCTCCTCATATATATTTTCGGGTTGGTTCCAGTTAATTTAATATGAGTTAATGCTTCTTGAAAATAAACATAGATCAACATTTTGAAGGCACTGTTATTACTTTCCTACTATCAACAGCTTTTCCAGAAATTCCTTCAAATAAATGTTTACTGAACTGAAATTAACAAATACATGGTACTACTAGGCTTATTAAAACAATCTAGTTAACACGATATTTCCTCTTTGTCTTATTGATCACAAATAGTTATACTTTACTCTATAGGTTAGGCTTAACAAAACTGTGATCGAAAGAAGACAGAGAGCGAGGGGAAAAGGAAATTATGTACGAGTCTTCAATCGACCAACACTGACATATCAATCACCATTATGTCCTTGTACCACGGAAAGCTGGTCAAGTATGAATACACCGGAAGACATCATGAATTCATGGCTTTTATGCGCATGATCAATAGCCCATCGGTAAGCGTCTAATTTAGGCTATTTTCTAAATAAGTGTTTTTCTTTGTAAGTTGATTTTTTTTTATCGCTAAGGGATTGTGAAAATGACAACAAAACGGAATTTAAAAAAAAATGTTCTTGCTTCAATTGAAATGTATCTATAAAATGAAAAATGTTCATATATATATATATATATATATATATATATATATATATATATATATATATATATATGTGTGTGTGTGTGTGTGTGTGTGTGTGTGTGTGTGTATGTGTGTGTGTGTGTGAGTGACATCCACATACAATCCCGTTTTGACGTATCACGATTCATCAGTGCGCAAAGACTTTGTCAGCTACTTCAAGCAGTCAGAGGTTTAATCACTGAGCTATCGGCCATCCCCAAGCAGGTAGAGAATTTTTATTGATATATACATATTTACAAAGCCACAAATGAGAGCTCTATCCATATTAAAGAGAGCAATGTAATTTCAATGTAAACTGCAGTCGTCAGCGAAATATCTATACACCAATACACAAATGGGGAGCAAGCGCGAAGGAAAGCAAGTGTAAAAGAGATACTCTCTCTCACACAAACATATATATAATATATATATATATATATATATATATATATATATAATAAATAATAAGAGAGAGAGAAAGAAAGAACGTGTTAAAGAGAGGGGGAGATACACATAAATATATAGAGATAGTGTGTGTGTGTGTGTGTGTGTGTAAAATGGATAAACACACATACAATATATATATATATATATGAGAAAAAACAACCAACAAAATACACATTCATATATACCCATAAACTATTCGATTGGCAAAATGAAAACAAGACTAAAATATTTTTTTTTTAAATTAACAAAATAAATATGACGGAATTGAGTAGAAGATATAAAAGCCAATTAAAGTGTAAAAAGCAAAGAAAGAGCGAAAAGAACCGAATGAAAAGAAAAATAATGATGGTGTGAAAGCTAATGAATTGGTGTACGAAGTGAAAGATAAAAATTGGCGCAAAGAGAAAGCGAACATTTTAAATTGACATACAGCTGCATTCAAAAGGAGAAAAAAGAGACAATGACCCAACAGAAAGTGTTGCTGTAAGAAGAAGAAAAGAAAAATCACAAAGATGTGTCATCGAAAAAAAACAACACATATATCATGAAGACTGAATTTTAAAACGAATTGCTTTTGACAATTTTCCTTTTCTAAGCTAAAATAATAGTAGCTAAATAGACAAAAAAGCTGATATCCCCCAAACGGTGTGAATGATAAATTAGTCCCGCTAGATAAGACTGCCACCTCGGGAACGTATAATTACTCAAGTATTCCCAAACCAAAACTATTTACATTATTTCATTCCCGGTTCGGCGTTATTCGTATATTTTATCCTTGCTCTCCCTCTGTCACACACACATATATATGTGTGTGTGTGGGGGGGGGTTGAAAAATGTCCGTAAGTAATCTTTTTTTTCTACACTTCAACTTCAAATGAAAATGTGAGTGCTGCTGGGCAAATCATATAGTAAAGCAATTTAAACACCGACTACTGTCAAAGTGACAATTCTTGACAATTCAGATGAATATCTTTTTTAGAAACACAATAAAGTACAAGTGAAGCTCGACCCATACTCATCAGACATAGAACGATAGGACACATTTTTTAAATCCTAAACTGAATGTTAGTGGAGACGCTCTTCGTAGGAAATAGACATTCCGACCCGAATTCAAATCCGGAACGGGAATGCATTTTTCTTTCCACTAATAATAATCTTGGGAAAGGTATGGATTAGTCTATTCTTCCTTCAAATTATTGGTAAACTGGTAGGGTATACTGGTCTCTTTAATTTTTATTTCACAATCGGTCTGAAAGGAAAAAAATCGGATTTCAAACGTTAAACTTCTCTTTAAAAATTGATTTTGTGTCGTATCGTGTGGATAGATAAGGTAAATACATAAACGGTAAAATCATCTTAAGGCAAAATTTGAATACCCAATGGATATAAAAAGTAATACGATGGCATAATTCCTCATCATATTAAGAAAAAAAAAAGAGTTCCAGAGGTTATTTGACAAATTAAAATCACTAATCAAAACCGAATAAATGCCTTGAAACCCAGAGGAACTATTGTGAAGAGAATGGAACTTTCATTTTAATGGCTATATCTATATTGGCATCATCAACTTCATTTCCGATACTTTTTTTTTTTTAATCTCAGAGTCATCAGGTGTATCCAAATTAAACATACATTGAAGAGCATACTAATTAGACCTTTTAGTGTGCTTAGAACTTGTTTTCTAGTTGTGTTTAATTTCTACGTTAAAAAAAACAAAAACATTTAAAACATCTCAAATTATTTTCAAACAAAAAATTAAGGATACTTCCAATGTAGCAACACGTCTAAGTGAATAATGAATTACATGTGCCATACACAGTTTCTTAGTAGAACAAGCAATTTAGCTATGACGCCATTATACTCAGAAAAATGCTCATAAGAAAATTGAATGTTTAAAAGCAACTGGATAATATTACATTTTTTTCATTTAAGATAAATACAACATAATTTATTCATAAATAATGATTGGAAGTACGCGTGATATGTTTTATTTGTTTGAACCGATATAATATTGATACATATATACACACCATCAGAAAAAATGTAAATAAAAAAAGGGAAGTATTTCAAAGAAAAACATGTTCAACCGGCCTACTTTGTTGTATTCAAAGTTTCATATACGAATAATCGTCTACTACAGTGGGACAGAAAAAATCATAAACACAGGCTCACGGGCGTACTATATAATATGAAATAAAACACTAGAAAAGATTAATGTAATTTTAGCTTATTTCAGAAATGATTTATATAGGAGGAAAATTAATAATGAATGTTGAAAGAACATATGTGATATAGATTCATCAGAGTAAAATCAGTTTGTGAACTTCGAAGAATATTCGTTGACACATGAGAAAATCTACCTAATTTTACAGACCGATTACGCTAAAATAATTCTTTAAATTCTTTGATAGTTTCCCATTCATGTAGCTACCTTTCTACTTATTTTTAAAAAAATATTTTAATATCGGTTCATAATATTTGAATTTTAAGTTTGAATATATTTTGTTCTTTAATTATCATTCCTATTTTCTTTGAGATTTTATTCTTTGTCTATTTCAATTCTCCTGAAGGAAAATTCTCACGCAAAATAAAACTCGGTATTATTCACCAGCCACAGTCACTCATTTCCTCAAATTTTCACCTTCACTCTCTCTTTACTACCCGCTTCTGAACTGTTTCAATACAAAACCCGAACCATTATTTCGCTGATTACATATATCCATCCAACCGGCCAAATGCTCTCCATATTTGATACTGAAACATTGACTCGCGCTCAAATGCGTCACATCACAAAACACGCATGGTTTTGCACGTTCCATCGATATTTCCCACAGGCAAGATCATTACTTTTCTGTTTGTAAATTTGGAAGCACTCAGTACATTGACCACGCTAGTGAATCTTGCCATTCCGTTGTCGTCTCCAAAGTCTGTAAGAAGATGCAGTCTGATGCCATCAGCTCAGGCCTCTAGGCGAATGTGTTCTGATCACGTCTATTAGTTCTATGTTCTCCCATCGTCATCAATATGCTATTTTCTTTTGAATGATTCACTGAAGAGGCAATTTCGTATTCCTTTGCTTTTTCGTTTTCCCGTCATACGTGTGTCCACTAATTATTTTTAACGGCCAGTTGCCGAAAGCAAATTTTTCAGGCAGACTAGAAGGCAATTACCCTTTTCTTTTATAGTAAAAGTACAGTAGGAGCGCATAACGTAACGATCAACGGCGGCGAACCATTCAGTTCACAATAATAATCCACCCCCCTTCCTTCTCAAGCGCCCAATTTG
>CM042139.1:146978607-147015352 GCA_023376005.1 Doryteuthis pealeii
TGAAATTTACATGTATAGCATAGTCAACGATGACTGCTACGTCGTCGATGGCTCATCGTATGATAGGCAAATAGAGAAATACCTATCACCGCAAATCCTAAAGGCCAATGTTGCTTTATTCTCTCCGTTTAGTTTCTGAGTGCGTGGAAGTAGGAGCAAAAGGATAACGGATATTGTTTTATATAATATTTATCATACATTACCATAGGTTACATTACTGAACGCAAACTTTCTTTCATTATGTAGTGCTTATTTTTTGGAGGAGGGAAACTCAGTTTCTTCTACCTTTATTAATCATTAGAATAACAAATAAATGAACGTTCTTTGAGACTATTATCAAATTAAAAATCAGACATTTGGAGCCAAACATATAGTAAATAAAAAAAACAAATGGATAGGCACGAAAACACAACTAGGGAAAAAATGTCCAATGCATGTAGAAATCATTCACAGCGAATGACACATGTGATTAACATGGGTGCTGGGGCCACATTGACGCTTGCAGCGAAATTAGCTGAGTCGATTTGTTGGAAACGTAAAGGCGATGACAGGATGGGGAGGGAAACAAAATGAACGAGATTCAGCTGTCCAGATGAATCGCAAGACAATTTCAGCTATCGTTCATCGTATAATTATCAGCCATATTTAATTTAATGGGATGATAAATTGATGTGTGTGTGTTTCCTTACGGGTGGGTGGTCGTCTAATCATTGTGTTTGAACCACGGTTCGACCCAACCAACATTAAATTGCCTCTCAGTATTAATGAATCCGTGAAGATACAATCAGAAAATTTAGGCCGCAGCCATTGCCTTCTCAAAGGTAAACTGATAGCTGCAACTGTTAGATTCATGATTGCTCTAATTTTATGCGGAGTTAAGAGGGTCACAAAATATAATACGGAAAAAGGAGATAATTTATCCACCGCTTTATACCGAAACTATTTGAATGTACGTATGTCCTTTGCGTTGTGTCTGTTCTTTTGTTTGTATCTCTTTTATAGAGCATTCACTTAGGATCAACAAGGTGTCGAGTTCGATACCGGCTCTCGCAAACTCAGTGCACGAGTAGCAAAATTTGTATCTGTGCAGTAAAGTGGGTGAGCGGATAGTAGTTTGGCGCTATTGAAAAGGGGATAGACTCCCTCGGTGTCAAGCTGATACCGACAATAGGTCACTCCGCCGACTTTACTTTATTACTGTTTCACTGTCAAGTTCTTTCAAAATGGACCAAACCACCCTAAAATAAAGATATTGGATTTGGTAAAATACAACAATATGAGGCAGTGAGTTATACTTGAACACACTTTCCTAGCAATCATAGATTATGGGAATTGTTCTGCAATCATAAACCAAAATATATTGAAAACTATCGAACATAAATTTTATGTTACATGTTTTCTGCTAAATATTAGTTCTTCGGGCGGGACAACTTCGAATAACCGTATAAGAATTAATGATGGTTTTAACTGTGGTAGCTAATACCACTTTTATAATACATTAGGAGGCTCCAGAAAAGCCTCTTAACGCAGGTGAATATATACAACACATTTCAATTCAAAAGAGACTACATAAAAATTACAGACTTTATTGTCTGATCAACATTTAACATACTATACAAAACAGCTAGAAAGGAAGACCTAAGGAAAAAGAGTTCTTGAAGAGAAAACACTTCAATGAAGAAATGAAAGTTTTACATCAAAAGGTTGTCACTTCGTAGAGGAGGTGGAAAAGGTCTCCCTACAGACATAGGACTGTAAACAGGCACGTGCTTACACGGTTATTCAAAAAACTAGGCTAGTGAGCCGAATACCTCTATTGAGAGAGTATAAGAAGGGCCGCGGAAAGGCGCACGAATAACCCTATAGTTGGGGAGTAACCCCCCCCAAAAAAAAAAAAAAAAAATCCAAACGGACAGAGACATAACTAGTGAAAGTCTGGAGATCCCAGATAAGGAATGGAGTTTTCCCGGGCTGCCATGCCCTCTAGTAACAAACCCTGGTGGAAAGAGAAGATAACCCTTTGCTCCTCTGAAACACATCTCAAATAGGGAAGAAAATTCGCAAAAACTTCACTTTTCTTTAGGTTTCATGCCTCTTAATAATTTTATTTTTGTCAATTACTTGATGTTTCGCGTGATCAGTTTGCGGGATTCAAGAATTATGTCTACTTAGTATATTTCTTCAAAATATGCTTTAATTAGTAGGGATGGAAAAAAATGGGAAGAACTTTGCTTCGGGTCCTAAAATGATTTTACTCATATTTTTGCATTAGAATTAAATGGTTGAATATTGCCAGGAAGCCAGATCAAAGAGAACTGGCACCAGTACGTATTTTAAGGCGAACAACAAATAAGAGGTGTAGATGAAGGGTATAATCTTCTTTGCTTCCTCGTATATTTCAAACAGGTCTAGAAAACAGGTTGAAAAGAACCGAATGTTTATGCACTTAGCACCTCTATAATAGAATTTTTCCTATCGCCCACTCTAATTATAGCTCTTTGTTTTAAGGAGGGAACTTTTCAATGGATCGACAACCGCCTTTTATTCAGATATCTATCGATTCTGTTTGAAGATAAAAGCAAGGAGGTGATTATTGTTTTATCATAGAGTTTATAAATATTCCTTCTCCGCAATTTTTTCCCTTTTTTAAATAGTTTTTATGAGAATTCTGCGTTAATAAATGTCTTTCACGTAAGTCTGTTGAAGCTATAGTTTCGATAACAATAAAAGATTTTGAAATTAAAAAAAAGAAAAGAAAAAAAGCCAAGATGAATAACGTGGTATCGATAATTTTTTAAACAGTACTTGATATTGAGCGTAATGGAAACATGAAAATATTTGCTTTTATTTTTTTTTCGCATAGAAAAATGTATTATTCTTTAAAATATAGAAAATAAAAGTAAGCTTCAAGCAAAAGAAAAAACTAAGTTTATCCAGTGGGAATGATCGCTTCCAAAATGCTCTTGAAACCCCGAGCTAGGTAGACATTCCAGTTAATCAGTATTAAAATGGAAGGTCAATTTAATTACTCTCTTATTTGAATAATTCCTCAGCCAGAGAAAAATATAGGTAAATAGGGAACAGTCTGTTCTCTTTGTCTTGGTACGGCAATCAGTATAGAAGGAAAACTCTAAATTCAAAGCAGCTATACTTTGCTTAAAACTGTAGAAAATAGACTTGGAGACCCCAGTTGAAATTCTGGACGAGACTGTTTGTCATACTATTTGTCCATGCAAATGAAGTGAAACGTAGACTAAGCTTTTTAGCCTTGGTATGCAAATCAGTCTTAGAGATAGAAAAATCTATTCAGCTTTTCTCTGATTAAAAAATCACTAGTGTCTTATCCTATTCCTGGCGTAGGAGTTGGGTAAATACAAACATCTCATTTCGAATTTCTATATATTCAGCAATAAAATTAATGTGTAATTTTCTATTTTTGGCGTTGAGTATGTATTTAAAAAAGACACTCGTCTCTTAGAAATACAGCAAAAGTTCAAATGTGTGAATATATGCGCTAAGAATACGTGCTAATGTCTGATATGTTATATTTCCCCATAGCTATATGTTTCAGTGTATTTCTCGTCGCAAATGCCAGAAAACTACGGCCTGAGCGAAGGTGTTAATGTCATTGTGCTTTAATTATAATCAGAATCTGTTGACTGGAAGATGTATGGCGACTCACAGCTAGTGATGCGTACAACATTCGATTGTATAAGGAAGTAACAAATGTACGCTAGCCGACTACAAAAACACACAGACCAATTAATAAGTTCTGCAGGTAATAGAAAATGTATTAGAGCAAATCACTTGTTTCGTTTATTAAATTATTCAATCGTTTCTGTTAATTTGCTATTGTTTCCCTATTATGTTCGCCGCCTGCCGGCTTGTTTCCCGTTTCTAAGTACATAGAGAATAGACTGGGTTCTTTACCGTTCAAATCATGGGGGTATTTTCTTGGCATTATCCCATGGAGCGAGGAGTTAGCTGCTTATGATTTTAAGACGTCGCTGAAACTGAATCCAATTAGCAATGTAAGTTAGGTGACATATAGATGACAAAAAATTACTTTATTTAAAATATATTTATGAAAGACAAAACACAAGTAATATTAAAAAAAAACCGAAGCATTTACGAATCTTATGAGCTCAAGAATATTATTCACTGTCAGCGAGACAAATTACGCTGATTGTATTCCCCTCTCCCACGGTGAGCTTCTAGTACTGCAGATCTGAGAGGTGTTGAGTACAGGTACATTGGCATTACTCCCAGTTCCACTGACCCGGAGAGTTAGTACATGTTAATGTTCGAACTACGGGTCAATTAGATCTGTTTAATCAATTGTATTTGATAAGACCGTGTAAAAAAAGTATTAAGAAACGAATACATGAAACATGTAAATATGAACGTATTGTGAGGGCAATTCCATAACCTCTCCATAAAATAACAACGGACCTTTGAAACAAGTCATTGAGAGAGTCTACATGATGAATTTTAATAAGATTGCATCATTAGCCTAGGTGTCCATTGGTGAAATGTTCCTATATATATATATATATATATATATATATATATATAGTGTGTATGTGTGTACTGGATTTCTGGTATAGATGCATATTGTTAGCAGCACCAATGATTGAAGATCAAGCCAATATTTTGATACTTATTTTCAAAGAAGTCCCTTCGACTCACATGTCAAATTGTCACCCAACAATATTTTTTCTCCATCGAAAAAGGCCTCCTTTTAGATAAACTGCTCTCTGAATATGCTGTCCGTTGGTTCGTATAAGTGTATATAAAAACATACACTCACAAATGCGACTGCGTGTGCATTGTAGATGTGCTCAAAAATGAATTTGTACAGAAACGAATATATTGTCGCGGATTATATGTCCTTTTCAAGCTTGTTGACTGCAATATTATCCAAGTGGTTCTGACGGCTGTCTATTCCATCGGTCATAGGTCAATTCGCCAAACATACTGGTTTTGGTAGCCAATAATATTCTGACTTAGACACATAACCTTCCCAGCGCAGATGTCCTTTTTCAACATAGTTGCAATGCATCTGTCATTAGCTCTTTTGGGAACTTTTTTTTTTTGTAATATATCCCTTTCATGGCAAAATGAAAATAAAGGGGAGAAACGATGATATTAGCTTTCGTCTTTATATAGGCGCTGCTTGAAACTTGCGTAGAATTTTCCCCTCGGAGAATGATAGATTGCATGACAATATTTTAAATACATTCAAATTCATTTATCTATATAATAATAATTTCATACAAATATTTTAAGAAACGGTCAACATTGCTACAGCAGATGAATTATCTGGAAAATTCATCTCATGAAGTCAAGCAAGTATATTTGAATTTATTCCTGCTTATGCATATATTTTTTTACTTTTTACAGATATACGTTTAAGGAATATAATAAAAATAAGATAATACTAAATTCGAAAATGTATTCATATACGAACTGAAATAATGAATCTTCAAACAGTTATATTTTGCTGTATTCACCCCAAGATTTTCATAAAGGAAAGTTCCTCGACAATATTTATGTTCTTATCATGGAATTCAATATAGCCTACTGGGGAAGGGCAGTCTAAACTGATTCCTGTTATTTCAAATGAGCCCATGAAGTACCTAAGATTGTGCTATATATATATATATATATATATATATATATATATTATATATATATATATATATATATATATATATATATATAGAGAGAGAGAGAGAGAGAGAGAGAGAGAGAGAGAGAATTGAATAAACTTTAAAAACAGGACAAACTATCAGAACTTAAAGAATCACGCATATATGAGCTCGTTAGATCGTCTTCTTCCAACTGCATTTTACATGGTAAACTCAAATGTATTGATACTCGCATGAAACTATCACTTAAAGTACCAAATAACATTACCTCTCTGTTCTGTGGCAGTACGAATAATATCGTAGCATAACATTTGTTTGGAAAGTCGATTGTTCAGATTATGGTTACATCCACACATTCTTTTTGAAACCTACAAACTCCAACGAAGATATTCATGGTGACAATACAATTTCATGGGTGTATATTTAAATTCATGTTTGCCAGGCTAAATTCTCATGCATGTCTTACAGTCTATCATGCTAACAGAAATGTCTCCCTCCCAAATACTCCTGGGTAGTTATTTTCTGTTTGCATCTTTCAATGGAATATATCTTGAAACTTGAAGAGGAGACGGTTGGTTAATTGTTTTACGAAAGTCCTCTTCGATTCATTTAATGGCGAATCAAGTCATTTGATAAACAAAGGACCCAAGTTGCTTTCTCTACATGTTGTTGCTTAATTAAATTGAACACACACATCGCTGCTACCTGTATTATGGGATATTTCAACGTTCCTTATTTAACTGAGAACGCATTCTATTAAAAAAGCCCTTTTTTTGTAATCTGAGTCCTTCTGCTCAAATATAATAAACTTGGTAGAGCCGCTATGTTTAATGTAGGAAAAAAGGTAACTTCAGTCATCTAACACAAACTAGGTATTTCACTTGACCGTAATCACAAGAGATGGTCAATGACAAGTAATGAGGGTTATTTAAAATTAACCCCGGAGGCACCCAGTAGTGTACTGAATTAATTTAATTATCAGCTACTTAAATCACAATTTAATGAATTAATTTCTAGAAGTAATATATGGATTACCTTGTTACTGAATTCGCTGGAGATGAACTAACTATTCCTATCGCAAGTCTATATTATTATTATTATTATTATTATTATTATTATTATTTGTTAGTATACAAATGTAAAAAAAAAAAAGACATTACTTATATCACATTTACATTCGTGACTATATTTGTATTACTTTACGTCCATGTGGCGAATTGGGGTTGGAATATCACTAAAATATTTTTTTAAAGTTTTTCTTGCAGTGTCCACCAATCAGTGTGCGAGATGTTAAAAAAATCCACCATGACTCATTCAAAAATTTAAATATCTTCACAGTCACGAACTCCGCTAAAACTGAACGAATATCATTTGCAGAGACGCTGTTGTTTTGTTGCCTATATTACAGTATGAATCAAGCAATAATGTAGACTTTACGAAAAAGAAATCACGAAACAAGGCAGGTTGTCCTTTTGTATATCGGACTTTTTTGTAAACAGGTATAAGGTATCGGTCTTTGCATGCACTATTCATCGCTAGTATAGTCACGAAACCCCTGAACAGAATAGGTGACATTTACAGAAAAGAAAATTAAATAAACGAACCCAGAAATAATATCATAAAATAATCAAGTTCCAAAAGCGAAATTTAAATACTAAAAACAAATACATACACACAAGTATAATATATATATATATATATATATATATATATATATATATACACACATGCTCGTGTGTGCGTGTATTATATAAACAAAAGAAACATTTAAGGAAAAAAGAAAACATAAATTCTCGAGAGAATGTGACATGTTGGAAACGTTCGTCATTGGTTCCTTTTACGTACAATGAAAAATCCTAAAATACATTTATGTTGGCATTTATTTTTTACCTTTTCTTTAAAATATGAGAAAAGCGTGACCGAATTATATCAAGAAGTATAATTAGATAAAAATCTTTGACAATGGTAATGTTCAGTTCTACAAAAGAATTCGCATAGAAAAATAACGTATTGGAAAAGTACAAGGAAGATAAATAAATACAAGCGTATATTATTTATATACAACTTAACAATTCACATATAGATACATCCTTATTGTGATCCGTAGAAAAGCATTAAACATCATCTACAATGCTCATGTACTCATATTTTATAGCCGCCCTGTCGGCATGACATAGAATATGATAACTGGATAATTTGTAGAGATGTGAGATCATCAAAAGAGTTTCCTGTGAATGTCCTTGAACTACATCCGATGGTAAGGCTCCAGTTTTGCGGCTATGAGAAGTGTGAATTACACCTTCATTGTCATTAGTCGAGGTTCACCCAAGAGCTGATTGGGTGACATCTATAAGTAAAATATATTTAACTGAAAAGCATTTGTTTTAGATATGATTACTTGAGCAATTTATATAAATACTTATATGACGTGGTAGTTGTTTACTAAGGATTACAATTATTAGTTAGTTAAAATCATATAACTGTGTACACGCAAATGACTATTATTAGATAGAAATAATTACTTGAATAAATATTATTATTATTATATAATAACACTAGTAACTATACAAATACGTGCAAATTATTTGTATTAGAAATAATTCATATAATTTACCGTACCAAATCTCTAAAGAAACAACTCCACAGAAATGTAAATATGAATGTAAAATAAATATAACTTTTTAGCCTCTAGGCGTAAAATAACCCTAGACATGTTGACAGTCCATGGTATTATAATAAATTCATGAGCAAATTAGTATAGATAAAGTAGTTTGTATTATATAGTTATTTGCAAGAAATATAACAATTTCAGTGGAAACTGTCTGGCAAACTGTATATACAAGTCATTTAAGCGTTGCATATTGAACATGAATGTAAAAGGTTAACTGTGCAAACCACATTGAAAACATGACACTTAACAGGTCCAATATATTCTTCTAAATGAATAACAACCTGCACCTATAAAGGTCACATGCGTAGAAAATGTCAGAAATACGTCTTTATTTGAATTTCGGTTGCAACAGTATTGGTATTCATCGAAATCTCATCCCAACAGACTTCACGAAGGTGTGGCTCACAGCCAAAGTTGTTAGCCGGATCCAAAAATGACGCCAAACCAATAACTGGCTCGGTCAACCCTGAACCGGCCATCCATGTTTTATAACAATAAGAGCTGACAGACTACTAGCTCAACTTGTAGGTGTAGATCTACTTTGCTCCAGCAAACTGACATCCGGGTTCTTGTATTGAAAACCAGGATATGGGGATAAGCATTATCCTGATTTTCTGTTTTATGCCAAAAGATCTAACCAGAAGACACCAGTAATTCAAGTGCGATAGTCTGAGAGACAGACCCGCTCGGCGTGAAACATCCATACCTGGAAGATGTTGATTATGTTCTGATTGATGCTAGTCCAATTTTGATTACAAGGTTACGATAACATACAATTCTAGATATACAAATGAAACATGATGTTCTGTCTGAGGCGTATATTAGTTTAAATTATGTAATTTTCCACTAGGAATTAATATTCGTGGCTGAAGTAGTTCACCCTTTTAAATGGTAGCTGCTAATTATTTACGTTAGAGACTGTAGATCCTCTTCATGTTATATAATCTCTTCTAATGAAAAGATTTTCTTATAAGCGTACTTAGCAGAGAAGAGAGTGATATATATATATATATATATATATATATATATATATATATATATATATATATATACTGCATATCAAGCAGTATAATAATTCTATGTAGAGGGAGGTTACTAAGTTCAAACAGAAGAACCTACAATATTTTCTCATTTCAAATATAGTTTTTTTATATGTGTGATCCCAGCTCTTTTCACACACACATATATATATATATATATATATATATATATATATATATATATATGTGTGTGTGTGTGTGTGTGTGTGTGTGTGGAGAGAGAGAGAGAGAGAGAGAGAGAGAGAACACCTTGATATGTTTTTTGTATTAATTGATTTTTAAAAATTACCATTTTAGTCATTAAACAAAGGCTTCTATCGTTTCCTTAACTTAGAATTATATTAATACCAATTTTGTTATATAAAATTAATTTGATTACACCATCATTGGTGTGTGCCACCAGAAAAATTGTAATAGTTGTAATTAAATTCGTACAAAATTAGGCAGAACTTGTAGAATATAGTATTTGATGAACATTAGTTATGTCAATTATATAATGAGATGGACGGAAATCGGAAGGGAAAGTGTGAATGAGGATAAATAGAATACACCGTAAAAATTCTAATTCAAAGTTATGAAACAATTAATCATAATAGACCTTGACCTTTTTGCTCAAATTTAGACTTAATTTATACACTACTTTTAATCTACCACATAAAAACATGATGTTCTTAAACCTCTGATATCTTTCACATCGGATATGTAATATCATAATTATATATCACTTTATCTCAAAATATATATATATATATATATATATATATATATATATATATATATATATATTATATATATTTTTTGGTGTAAATGATTTTTGTCTTCTATTTCAGATGTTCAGTCGAAGTGGTTAAAGTATATACTACATGCACAAATAATTTTATGTGTATTTGGTACACCTGGGACAATTTACTGAAATATAAATAATCTTGAATTTTTAAAAAAATGTACTCAAAAATTATTACGGTGAGCAAGTAAGTCTCATGGAATGTAACCAAATGAGACTTATTTTTTCAACAGCCCCTCTTGTGGTCCCCACACATTTCTTTCTATGTTGTAGTGCTCGTATCCTATTGGTCAGAAAATTTAACATAAGCAGATATGACGTCATCATATGAGGCTTTTTTTCTGATGTTGGAAGGAGAGAAACAAATAAATTTATCTCCCCGTCTCTTCGTTCATATATATAATATATATATATATATATATATATACATATATATATATATTCTAGAAAATAGTGGGGTCGGAAGTACAATGAAATTGTTTTGCTATTAGCAATCGTTGGAATTTATTGTCATTAAAATTATTTAAACAAACACGCAATCTTTAATAATTTTTGCAAACTAGATAACAATCATCTATCATTCGTGATTCTTAGTGATTTCGTGACACATCAACATTTTTTTTCGTTCCCTTTTGACAGCATTAGATTCTCATTCACTCGAGTTAGAAATGCTATAGCATTATCAATTGATTTGAACAGTATCAAAAACAACCAAATAAAGGAAAACACACAAAAACGAAAGAAAAAAAGATTGTAAGCTTAAAAGAAATTTAAAAAATACATGAAAAATATTAAAAATAAAGCATTGTTTATCAATCTTAAAGGGTTTTCTTTTTAACTTATTAACCCGTTTAGATAATGATTTCATTCACTAAGTAATCACGATATTTTACGTTGTATGTGCTACGAGATAAACTGCTTAAACCCTTGCCATAACCATCTAAACAATTTACTTCCAGGTTCAGTGAAGATATTACTGCTAACCTAGAAATGTTACTGCATTGTTCACTTTCAAAATAAGTTAAACTTGATATGTATCTTTTGTCTATTTGACGGAATTGTCCTTTCCTCAGTCGTAAGGATATGACATGTTTGAATTCTTCCAATATTATAAAAGGTATTTAATGGTTCCATTAGGGTAATCCTGAATACATCTGTATAAAACAAGGCATGCATTCATAGGGTTGTTTTGATGAAAAACCAAATCGAATAAGCCCGTTTTGTAGATAAATAGATTTCTAACTAATTTACTGAATGGAATTCTGCTCGTAATAATTTTAAAGAACTTGCTTAATTGTACGTGTGAGAGTAATCATAATAGGAAATGGATACGATGACCAGAGTTCAAATCCTGGAAAGTCTGTTTGCATGAAACATGGCGCTAATAACCTTCGGAAAGGTATGAGTCCAGTGATTTCCCCTCCAACTATGGGTTAAACTGTAGGAAAGACTGGACTATTTAACTTTCGTATGACAACCAGTCTAGGAAAAAGAAACCTAATTCAATGCCGTTAAAACTGTCCTAGAGAGTGACCTTGTGTCAAGTCTTACTCGTACGAAATTGTTGGTAAATATATATAATTGTAGGATTAAACAATTACTTATTCAAGTATTCATAGTAGGAGAGAATAGGTTTTATAGTTTTGGGAAGAATGAAAACTGAATTAAAACCAGATTTACTTCGCTTAACTGACCTTGTGTCTTATCCAAATCATGGTGGAGGGGTTCTGTAAAGATACAGATATGTATGATAGTTTCATACAATAATTTGTTTGAATATTAATTTTATATAGATAGACTTTAGATTATTTGACTTATTTCTAAATGCTGTTATTTGCTACGTATACATGTACGTAAAGTCTCCGTAGTGATCTATTGTCGGTATCAGATGAATAGCGAGGGATTCTATCTCCCATTTCTTAGCGTTAGACCAGGAAGACTGTTTCTTGGGGGGGGGGGGCACACCTACAGTCGGTTCTCAAATGTTTTACCACTCAGATTTATCAAGTTGTGCTACTCCTACTCTGAGTTGACGGGAACTGGTATCGAACCCGGAACCTTGCAATTCCTTGGTGGAAGCTCTACCAACTGTGCTAAACCGCACTTATTTCTAAGTAAAGACATGAATATATACAAAATACTAGATTTAATATTTAACTTCAAAGTCGCATATTAGTTTCTATTTAGCAAATTTTGAAAGTCTTGAGGAGAATAGATCTTATTTTGCGAGTGTCCAGAAAAATCGGTGAACATTAACGAGTTAAAATATAAAAATGAATCACATTTTCTAAATTTAACTCTACTTACAGAATCCGCTTCGGAACCACCGAACCTTGCCAATTATGTTCATGAATAGCACGACTTAGTTCTGTGCGGTAAAGTGGGGAGCTGGTGGTAGTTATGGCGCTTCAATTCAGACGTAAAAATAATATCTTTGGTCTAGCACTAGTGAAAAGGGGATATACTCCCTCCCTGTTCGACTGATAACCATAATAGGCCACTACTTACTTTTGTTACACTAATGACGAAACTGAAGCAGACTCTTTGCAATGTAAAGACAAGAAACAAATATTTTCCCCTACGCGTAGAGTTTGATACAAGGTCAGAAATATGGTGCGTCCAGCGAGGATCGAACTTGCTATTCAGTAGAAAGGAGTTACATGACTTGCTTGCTAAGCGTTACACCAGAAAGGGACGGCAGAAATACATACAAAATAACAGATTATCAGCTTCGATTTAGAAACATTTGCTAAATCTCCAGGTAGTAGGTTTTATTTTGCGAGTATCCAGAAAAATCGGTGAACATTAACGATTTGAAATACAAAATTAGTCACCTTTTCTAATTTTAGCGCTAATATTGTTACACTAATGAAGTGAAGGTCATCAAGTCAAAATATCAGCAATGGTAGATTTAATACAATGTAGATAATAAAAAAATATTCGGTGTTAGAAAGCAATTGTTTAATTTAAAAGAAAAAGAAAAGAAAAAAAAAAGAAAAGAAAAAAGAAGCTTTTTTGATTTCCGTCTGCGGAGTCGTTAGCTGGGAATTGTATGCGGTTTACTATTTCAGCCAATAATATCTAATTAATAACATTAATTGTCAGTGCTTAGAACCCTTTTTTGGGTTTCATAAATCGAAGGAAAGTACCTTCTGTTAAATCTTAAAGAATTTCTAAAATCTCATAGAAATAGATACAAAGAGACCTTATGATAATCTCTTATCACTCAATCTAGATAAAGAAAAAAATGAGACGTTGTATTAACAAGACGACACATTGAATATGAAAGCCTAAAGGCAGTCAACAAAATGGCAAAAAAGCTCTATAGAAAGTCGACAAGGAAATTACTCGACCGACATTCATCTACGATGAGTGATTTCTCTGATGGAAACAACCATATCGATATTCGATGAATTGAAAAGAAATAATATTAAACCATGGCTATTGTTCGTTGTCAAGGCGACTGGCCACGAACATGTATTACTAATGACGGGCCGGATATTGTCATCGAAGTAGCACCACACTTCACCTTCTGTACCCATATGTAATTACGTACTACTAGCTTTTTTTTAATAACAAAGACACCCAATGTATCTCCTTCTTTTA
Organism: Doryteuthis pealeii; assembly: GCA_023376005.1. NCBI lineage: Eukaryota > Metazoa > Mollusca > Cephalopoda > Myopsida > Loliginidae > Doryteuthis > Doryteuthis pealeii. The sequence goes on from CM042139.1 coordinate 146,992,360, forward strand.
CAGCATAAGCTGAACCCGTTTTAATAGGTGGAGCATTGGCATAATGAGGGATGAATGTAAATCGTCCATTTTGATCGGACACTTAACGGCAATCATTTCAGCTATTAGAACTGTTACACAAAAGAGCAAAGAGAATGGAAGCGGCTGGGAAAGGAGTGTGTAGTTGCTAGAGAGAGAGAGAGACGGTTGAGAGAGAGAGAGAGAGAGAGAGAGACGGTTGAGAGAGAGAGAGAGACGGTTGAGAGAGAGAGACGGTTGAGAGAGAGAAAGAGAGACGGTTGAGAGAGAGAAAGAGAGACGGTTGAGAGAGAGAAAGAGAGACGGTTGAGAGAGAGAGAGAGACGGTTGAGAGAGAGAGAGAGACGGTTGAGAGAGAGAAGAGAGAGACGGTTGAGAGAGAGAAAGAGAGAGACGGTTGAGAGAGAGAGAGAGAGAGAGAGAGAGACGTTGAGAGAGAGAGAGAGAGAGAGAGAGACGGTTGAGAGAGAGAGAAAGAGAGACGGTTGAGAGAGAGAGAAAGAGAGACGGTTGAGAGAGAGAGAAAGAGAGACGGTTGAGAGAGAGAGAGAGAGACGGTTGAGAGAGAGAGAGAGAGACGGTTGAGAGAGAGAGAGAGAGAGAGAGAAGGAAACGATTGAAGGGGATGACAGGAGAACGAGATAGAAAAAGGTGAATGAGAAGTAAAAGAAAGAAAAAAAATGGATACGATTTAAAAAAAAAAGAAGAACCAGGAAACAATACTGAGAGGGAGAGGGGATACGAAGTTGTTGAATAGAGATGATAGAAGAGGAAGGTGATAGGAAAATTTGATAGAATAGAGAAACCAGACACAAAATTACTGAGAGAGAGAAGGTAAAGTTATTGAATGCTGATGGCAGAAGGATATAGAAATAGAGAAAGAAAGAAAAGTGGATACAATAAGAAAATAGGAACGAGAGAGAGGGAAGAGAGGGAGAGGGAAAGAGAGGGAGAGGAAGAGAGAGGAGAGGGAAAGAGAGGGGGGTGGGAAAGAGAGGGGGGTGGGAGAGGGGGTGGGAAAGGGAGAGAGAGAACAAGTAAAGATAAAAATGCTGACCAGTCAAACCACTTCTGTATATTTTACCATCTAATTACTTATTCGATATATATATTCTTACTGGTGCATATTATTCGACTGAAGCTAAACGACTAAACCTTTTAAAAAGTAACATTTTTTTACTTACATTTAAAGATAATATTTGAAAAGACTCGACTAAAAGCCAACATTCTTTCATTCGGGAAGCTTAAGGGAATAAATTAGACAAAAAATGAATGCCATATGTAACAAGAATGATTGGTCATTAAAGGGAATATAATTACATCAAGATTTTCAAGGCCTTATATATATATATATATATATATATATATATATATATATATATATATGTATGTGTGTGTGTGTGTGTGTGTGTGTGTATTATGCAATAACGGAAAATACTTCAATTTTTAAAGATTAAACGAATTTAATGTAATAAAATTTACAATATAAAAATATTAGGAGCCAAATGTTATTTCAGTATTTTATATGCATGGCATTGCAATATCTTGTGCTAAAGCGATATGGGATATTGAGGAAAACAAGATAAAATAAAAGAGAACACTGGGAAGAATTGGGACTAATATATGATTGTAGAATGAGTATATATATATATATATATATATATATATATATTATATATATTATATATATATACACATACTCACCACCCACCATGCATGTTATTATACAGAGACGTTTTCAAGACTCTCGTACTGAATTTAGCCAATATAGTGAGAGGTTTTTGGAATGGTAGTAGTTTGAGCAAAGCGGTGGTGATTTTTTTTTGTTCAAACTACTACCATTCCAAAAACCTCCCACTACCAATTGATATTATCTCCCACTAATTCCTTGCTACTACTCGTTCTCGTTAAAAACGAGACATGAAAACTATTTTATCGTTTCCCACCTGAGGATGGCAAAGTGTATTGCCGAAAGCGCTAGTGTTGAAACCTTCGGTGGACTGTTATACCAGTTCCATCCTGACACCAGACGGGTGGCCCAAAGATTGGAAAGGATCAATGAAAGACTTGTCAGACAGGAATTGTCTGTTCAATTCAACAAAACTTGTATAAAAGAAAAAATGCTGCCAAAATATATCTATATATATATATATATATATATATATGTGTGTTTGTGTACATATATATATATATATATATATATATGTATATTTGTGTACACATATATACGTATGTGCGTGTATATATATATATACACGTATGTATGTATGTATGTGTAAACATATACACGTATGTGCGTATATATATATGTACACACATGTGTGTGTACATATATATATACACACATGTATATGTACATATATACATATGTATACATATACATACACAGGTATGCGTATACATATACATACACACATGTATGCGTATACATATACATACACACATGTATGTATATACATATACATACACACATGTATGTATATACATACACACATGTATGTATATACATACACACATGTATGTATATACATACATATATATACACACATGTATGTATATACATACATATATATACACACATGTATGTATATACATACATATATATACACACATGTATGTATATACATACATATATATACACACATGTATGTATATACATATATATATATACACACATGTATGTATATAATATATATATAACATGTATGTATATACATATATATATATACACATGTATGTATATACATATATATATATATACACATGTATGTATATACATATATATACACACATGTATGTATATACATATATATATATACACACACATATATGTATATACATATATATATATATATATACATATATATATACATGTATGTATATATACACACACACACGTATGTATATACATATATATGTATGTATATACATATATATACATGTATGTATATATACACATGTATGTGTGTGTATACATATATATACACACACACATGTATATATACACACACACATGTATATATATATATGTATATATATATATATGATGAGGGAGTGTATATGAGTGAGAATAAATTATCTGACAATATTATCAACACAAACTCTAAAACTGTAATTTTCTGTATAATAAATTTCCCACCAAGCAAGATAATTGGCCTATTCTATTTATCTGAAAATTTATTAGAAAAAGATAATTGGAGTGAATTGAAGTTTTTATGTGACAATTTCTTTCCAATATCATTTCGATTTTTTTTGCATTTTTTTATAATCCTCCCTCAGAATCTGACAATCATATTCTAAAATTGATTTAAGTTTACTTCTTTGCAATTCAATTTTTTTTTAGCATCACCAAGTTTTAAGCATCGACCTAAAATTATTTCTTTCGATTATGTATTCTAAAAAATCTTGCTATTTTAAAACTCACATTATTATTAATTCTGTACTTTATAATGAATATCGTATTTCAAATAGTTACATACGTTCATAATAGTGCTAACAATTTTAAAAGTATCGTAGATGAAGGAGACTTTGCAAGTACAGTAGTACCTTGACTCACGAGTACCCTAACATACGAGCTGTCACTCGGTCAATCTTTTTTCTTTTCTTTTTTTTTTGCTTTGTGTTACGAGATAAAAACTGAGGTAGTAGCTAGTTTCAGATACGCTTATGTTAATAATTTCACTAAACACATTTAAGTTTCCCAATTTATTACGCCGAAGAACGATTATATAAAACCAAGCAAGTAAACATGTTATAGCACATAATTCATTACATTCTATTTTATTATGTTTTTATACCATACAATATTTATCATTTCTTTTAAATTAACAAAAGAATCGGGTATTCTGTGGTAATGGAACGGATTAATGATATTTCCGTTTATTTTAGTTGGGAAAATTGATTTGATATACGAGAAAATTAAGTTACGATCGGAATGAATTAACCTCGTAATTCAAAGTACTACTGTAATTTTCTGTTGACAGTTTTGCTCAGAACAATCTCTAAATGCACTTTAACAGGCCACCGGAAAAATTGGTTTCTTATGAAAAATAATTATGTTGGTATTTTCCTATTTTATATGACATCTGCATAACGACTGAATTTGAAACGTACAAGTACGAACGACATTTCCGTATCTCAGATTGCAATTGTCCAGTTAATGACCAGAAATAAAAACAATACATTCCATGGTGGCCAATTTGGAAAATTATGTTTTCGTGCCCTGTCCTACATTTCAAATGTGTATACGAAAACTGAGTCTGATACAATCGGCACGTAATACACAATCATTCATAGTATGTTTCTCTGAAAATTATAGCGGAAACAAATATTCTATAATAAAAAAAAATGTCACACTAAAATCTAAATTTTAATAGAAGCGTATAAGTACATTCAACAAGAATGCTTGCGCCTAAGGGGTGGCCGGTATGCAAGTAATTATAAATACTTATGATTAATAAATTATCTAAAATCTGGTTTTTATATATATATATATATATATATATATATATATATTATATAATGTTTGTGTGAGTCTATATAATTCCTTGTTAAATAAACAGTTTTAAAATCGGATTTTGAAAAAATGTCCATTCTATACAGCGTAAAATGTTTTCCATCAAGATTTATTTATTTCCCATAACTATTTTCTGACTTCAATGCTCTGAAATGCGAGTCCAAATACCCGGAATAAACTCAAACCAAATTTTACACTCAATGCGCTCTTGTGTGAGTGTCTGTGAATTATTCTATAATTCTTTATATCATTTCTAGTGTTGTTTTTTTTATTGTTTCTTTTTCTTCCCCTTAAGAAAAATTATACAGCAAAGAAAAAAAAATGAGTAAATCGATTTTCAACCTCTAGGGTGAAAATTTGTCGTAAATTCAGACAAAAAAGCTAGCAGCTATGATTTGTCGGATTTAGATGGCGTGACTTCTATTCTCCGAATGGTTCCCATTCTTCCTGTCCTATTGACATAAACGCTGGCGACCTAGATGCACCAACTCCGTCTCGTTATTCTTCGTAGCATTGGAGAATGTGGCGCACACGTTCAGTGAGTAAAAAAAAAAAAAAGAAACGTTAGCAGTTTTTATTTAATCAACTGTAGAAAATTGTTGAGGAAAATTATTTTTTAAATATTCAATTGGCAATATAAAACTAAAACATCGAAATGAATATTTATTTTCCTTGTTCTTATCTAGATCTATACTTTAGTTGATGGATGGCACCCAGTGTATCCTCTGTAAGCGTTTTTAATTCGAGCACTTGTAATGCTAAGCCATTGATTTATTGCTACATATGCATAATGTATCATAATACGACCGACCCAGTTTATATATACACACACCTACACACACACACACACACACACACACATATATATATATATATATAACGTAAATACAAAAAAAAAGACCATTTAATCATATTTCAGGAAACTATTAATAAAAAAAAAGCATCCTCACTTATCTTAAGTTCGGTTGACCTGAAAAAATACAGTTCATATGTCAAAATATCGTCTATATATTATAATTATATTGTATTCTCAAGCAAATAAATATTTAGCAAGGATATTGTGTATTAATGTCCAGCTATTGTGTTAATTCATTCTACAGTCTTGTCGGTGGGACTTAGAATACACTGACTACCTCCACAGCAGAGGGATAATATCCTGTCTGATATAAGAGTGTTCCCTAGGTATGACACTAGGCTGCATCTGATAGGGAAGTATAACTTCTGGTGTATAGCTTTATTAATGACTCCCAGGTCCCATCTGACCCACAGTGAGACTACATTTTAAGGTCCCATCTTTGATTCAAATAGATCTGTTTAAATAGAATTAGTATATGATAGAACCGGGTGAAAATACTCTTCTTCGGAAAGACTTTTTACGAAAGTTATCAATATTGACTTACAATGAAAACGATTCCCTAACCTTGAGGCACAAAATAGCCCTATATACGTGGAAATGCCGTTCAAGGGCGAGATACAATAAGTTATTCAATCAGCTGAGATCAAAATAATACGCTCTCAAGTCACATACCTTGGTTAAAAAATATGCTTAAGATTTTTAACAAAACAATTTTTTTTTTAAATCAGTCGATAAAAAAATGAAACAATTACAACAGCAAAGCTCCATTCATTTTAATGTCTACCTGAAGATCGAATACCAGAAACTCTTTAAGTAAGGAATTTACACTTATTTGTATGGTTCTCTACCTTCGAGTACCTTTAAGATAAAAATGTTTGTGTGTTTGTCTGCCATAAGAGCAATTTGTCGAATACGATTGGTACTAAATTATATAGATTCTAGAGCTTGAAATAACCAGCCGATTGATCGCTCAAACCCACGGAAGTGACGAAGGTGACTGTCTCAGCAACGCGATTTTTAAAAATGTATCAACCAGCATCCTATTTCAGCTAGAGTGCTGCTGAAACCATCAATCCTTGCTTTGCACTGTACTGCGATTAAGTCGATGACCAGCAAAACTAGTCTCATTAAAACAACGGTATCGCTTTCAGAGCTCACCTGGTTAGAGAACATCGCTAATTGAATGTGGAAAATTGGCGACTTGTTTCCTGGTCAGACGACTTAGGTTTCCTGTTCATTCAGATATATTGTCGAGTTTACGTGCAGAGGAGATAGTATAAGGCTGTCAGTGGGGTATTGTTCAAGCCACGGCTCTGTAATCGTTTGGGGAGTCCTTTATTAGAGTTTCTAAAGACCACCAGTGATATTGGAGTCTGACATGGTGTGTAATATATACATATCTCATTATCGATCACTTGCACAGATTTTATGTTTGATATTTTTTCCTATTTATTCCAACAAGATAATGCATCTCCCACATTGCCCAGAATGAACACGAAACTGATTCTAGGATCTGGTTTTCAGAAACATGGTCTTCGTGATGGTCAGATGAGAACCGTGTTAAGACATGTTATAGAAGTCATTAAATGTCAACCACCCACAAAAAATAATAATAATAATAATAATAATATGGCAGATATCGACAATAGTAGGATGTGTCTGGATCGAGATATCTGCGCAAAGAATGCAGCACTTGGTAGGCCACTCGTCAGGTAGACATTGGTGTTATGTCATATTAGATAGATATCCTTAATTTCTTAATTCTTTTCGACTTCGCGGATTATATATATATATATATATATATATATATATATTATTTGAAATAAGGGGAAATATTAAAATTTGCACTCATCAGACCACCACCACCCACATATATATTATCCAATATATTTATAACTTACAAATGTAATACATGTATTGAGAGATAAACAGAGAGAGAATGTATTAGAGCAGTTTTTATTTTAGACTTTTTCAGTAGTTCATTTTTTCAATATTGTTTTATGGCCGTGAAATCGGATTACGGTCTGAACATCTGAAGCATTCTTTTCTAAAATTGAACTATTTTTTAACATGAAAGAATTATTTAAAACTGAATATTTTAAAATCTATTCATGGATTAATTTTTTTTCGTTTTTGTTTTGTTTTATAATTATTTCGTTTACAAATATCTGACAAAATCTACAGAACTACTAAGTTATACTAACAATACTGTCCGGTATATATATATAATGTAATATATTTAAAACGTGTAATGTATTAAGAAATAATGACATTCTGCAAATCCATCTTGAAATCCATTCAAAGAAGTAAGATTACTGAAACTATTGGGAGTTAATGGTAACAGTACATATGAGGATATACGAGCAAATAAACTTTAATTCATATATATCAGATGGTATGCAAATCACGAATATAAACGAAATATAAAAGAAAATTAACTACGCCGAAAGGAAATATGTATAAAGTAGGAAAGATTTAAAAATTATCAGAAATAATGAAAATAACAAACAAAAAACAGCAGAGATAACAGGAATTTATCAATGGTTGAGTGGTCGATTGTCGTTATCAGCCGGACAGCAAAGGTGTCTATACCCTTTTCACAAGCACTAGATCAGGGAGATTGTTTCGCGTCTGAGGTGGAGTGCCACACGTACCATCAGCACCCCACTTTACCGCACAGATCAAATCTGTGCTACTCATATGCTTACAAAAACCCAGAACCTTGTGGTTCCTAAGTGGAAGCTCTACCTACTAAGCTAAACTCGAAGTATATGACTTCTGGCTTAAAACTGAAATGTTTCTCTGTTTACCAATCATGAAAAATCAGTGTTTACAGACTGGCAAAAGCCAAGTGTAGGATAGTGAATTTCTTGGCAAACGTACCCGTTTCCTTGAACGATGACATAACATATTATTGCTTCTTTCTTTTTTTCAGCCCTGCACAAGTAAGTATCGTTTTTGCCATAATAAGCTTAGCAAATCCAAGAAATATGAACGTATATAATAAGGTATTGCAAAGTATGCGTACGAAAGAAGAGGTGAGAATAGGGAAATCAAAAGAATAAGAAATCAATGAAGCAAAAAAAAGTTACTGGCAGGGCTATCATCGCAGGTGTTTTCGAAACAGAAAAATACTTCTAAGTAAAGGATGATATGACAAAAGTCTGAAATGAGTAACGACGGAAGTAGATGAAGAAAGTATGGTCGAAATAAAAGGGAGATGAAAGAAAAAAAGTCTGTAACGAAAACATCGATTGTTTTTGCACAAGACCTAATGGTAAAGATTAGGTGGTAGCACCTAAAAACAAAAAAATAAAACTCATTTGTCAGTCGAGAGAATATCAGCACAGATGAGAACCTTTTTTTAATGGGGAGGGGGAAGTGTACTTATACAGATAGATGCTATGTAAAATTTTATTTGATATATCTAATTATATATATAATAAAGTTTATTTGTATACGCGTATGTTTTGTATTGGTAAGCCTGAATAGTGTAATGTTATAGCATAACTAAGGGTAACACAATAAAATCTACTTAATTATTGAAGAGAATTGGCAGTGGAATAAATGCTATACCATTGTACGATGAGTGTCATTCATAAAATCGAGACAGCCAGAATAAGAGAGGACAGACAGAGATATTATTTACTATGTGACCCATCAAGATTACAAGGTAACCATTGTTGCTTAAAATAAACACACTTAGTGAACGTATCCTTTTATTTGCATTAATTCATGTGCATGCTGAAATTTAATTTAATGTATATTCATTTTACCTAACCCCCCACCCCGCACGAAGAAGGATGTGACACAAGGCAAATTTTTAAGCGAAATTTAAACATGTTTGGATTCTGAGTTTTCCATCTCCTAAAACCAGTTTGCCCTACAGGATTAAAGAAACCACTTTGCATGCAGAGGGAGAATAATTGGATGTATAACTTCCCAAGTTATTAGCGCTATGTGAACTGCAAACTGTCTGGTCTCAGAATTTGAACTCTGGTCGACGTTTCCATTTCCAAAAAGATAACCATTATCAACAAGCACCTTCATTGCAATAATCTATATGACAGAAGATGCTGCATTTCATTCACATATCTTGCATGCGTAATTACTTGAGAATTGTTAAAAACAATACGTCTGGGTGGCTGTGTATATTTTCTAATGCGCAAAAATATCTATCTGAAATAAAAAGATATTTTCAAATTTCTTTTTTTTCAAATTAATACAACGAGCGGCCGTTAATCAATTTTATGGTAGAAGATTTACTACCGACTTCATTTTGGGAAAGTAATTTTTCATTCCAAAATATACGCCGATAAAATTAGTGAGTTTTCATAATTTCACTGTCATAGTTTGTTATTTATATTAATATCATTAGAAATTTCAGATAAGAGAGTCATTGTCTGCATCTTTAGAATAAATGATGCTAGAAGTGTATTGTTTGTTAGTTTTTTTTTTTCTTGAGTATATATGTTTTTCATAAATACAGCTTCACTCATTACCAGTCTTTTGAATGCAACTTACATCATGTCTAAGAGTGGGAGATGCAAGCAGCAATGTTTCATCTGATGATTGTATGATTTTATATTTAAAAAAAATGGAATTCGTTTGTCATGATAAGGAAAAGAAAAGCATGTTAGGTGTAATACTGGACAGTATTGAGCATATTTTTTTGTCAGAAAACAAGTTTTGTATCCTGTTACACCTTCAATCTGTTCTCTCTCTCATCTCTCTCTATATATATATAGTATATATATAATATATATATATATATATATTACTGCACCACTATAACATATTAAAAGTTGGATAAGAGATAAAGAGCCTTAATATGAGAGATTATTATACGTACATAAAGTAACTATCCCTATGAATAATATATATATATATATATACATATGAATAGACAAGATATACATAAGACACAGACTACACATATGTAAATAAACGTAGGGAAACTACATGCACAGACACGCAAAATTATTTTACAACAGCACCCACCCACAACCCCACATAATAAACACGCTTAGACAACACACCAAATATAATAACACAACGCTTAGACACCACTACACACTCGCATCAACCAACACACAAGTTGGACATAATAACAGGCACGCTTAGACATGACCGTGGCGCTGATATGTGATTGAATGGCAGGACAACAGATGATCGTAGACCCCACAACATATAATGAACACACGCTTAGAACACACAAACAGCAGTCACGACCATATATAAACACGCTTAGAACACACACACACACAACATATACTAACACAAGCCTTAGACACACACACGACATAGGGGTAATAACACACCGCTTAGACACACATATATATATGATATTTATATATGTTGTCACCGAAAAAAGTAATATAAAGTACACTCAGCGAATAACAAAACAGGGATACTTAATAGAATATGTATTCTATATATACACATCTGCCTTGTATTCATATATGTAAATCCTTTCATTCCTCACAATATATGATGAAATTAACACTGCCTTTAATTACATTAAACAACAACAAAAACGTTACGCCGATGCCACAAATAAAAGCACAAGAGTTGAAAAAGATAGGTAAGGGTAGGATTCCTACTTTAAACTATGATGAAGAGAAATATGCCCACAAAGCGCGTCTCATCGAAGTGTATTTGTGTTCAAGCATTTCAACTGTTTGCATCTTTTTAACTCACTCAATCAGCAACTATACAACCAGACTGGTAAGCCGATTTTTAATGGAACAAAGCATTAAACTCAGTTTTAACAAAAGTAGATAATATTATTTTGCGAACATATGCATGAATTATTTGTAATTTATTGTTTATGTCAACCACACAATTGTTTTCCTGTAATATTAACAGTTACAAAGTAAAATTCAGTTGACCTATCGATATTTGTATTTAAAAAATGATTCAAATATTCTAACAGCAGGCATATACACATTGAAAATCCGCGATTATATCCTTGGATAATATATTTCTAGGGTGTTATGTTTCTACCGTAATAGATTATAAATCCAAATAAACATTCTCCCCCTTACAAAATAGAAGTAACGTTAATGAATAGTTTACAGTTACACTCAGGACACTAATGGTTTACACACACGACTATATATATATATATAGTATGTAATATAATAGTATATATATATATATAATATTAGCTAGTGAAGACAAGGTTCCTAGGCGTTTGTAACTGACAGTTTATCCGCGATGTGATTTCCATCTTGGTTGGAAAAATGGGATAGATAAGAAACTTCACGGTTACCAAGTGCCGTTGCCTTTCTGTCTTCAACTACACTAACTTATAATATATATATATATAATATATATATATATATATATATTTGTGTGTGTGTGTGGTAGTGTGTGTAACCAATACCCATAATCTTAACATTTTGTATATTTTTCCTATGAATTGGCCGAGTACGAGCAACGGAGCATAGGTAGCTCAATATATATATATATATAATTATATTAATATATATATAATATATACAGTAGTATAGTAGCTTGATATACGTATATGTATATAGTGAAGCATTAACAAAAGAAAAACGATACATTCTTAATCAGAATTTATTATGTCACTATATATATAATATATAATTTATATATAGTACGACTAATCATTAATATAAGTATGTATATAAGTATGTTATATATATATATATTTAGTACCTATGCTCGTTTGCTCGTACTCAGCACAATCATAGGAAATATATACAAAATGTTATAGATGTATGTTGGTTGAACACAGCACAACACAGGACACACACACACAATATATATAGTATATAGTATTATAATATTAATATATATATAAACGTTAGTGTATGTGAAAGACAGAAAGGCAAACGGCACTTGGTAACGTAAAGTTCTATCTAATCCCATTTTCGCCAACACGACAAGAGGAAATCACATCGGTGAAACTGTCAGTTACCAACGCCCGTGGCCTTGTCTTCACTAGCTTAATATATAGACATAAGTATATATATATAAGTAATAGTAGCTATATAGTAGTAGTATATATATATGTCGTGTGTGTAACCATTAGTGTCCTGATGTAACTGTAACTATCATTAACGTTACTTCTATTTTTTGGTAAGTTGTGGAAGAATGTTTATTTGGATTTCATAATTCTATTTACGTAAGAAAATTAAGCGCACCCTAACGAACTATATTATCCAGGAATAAACGGATTTTCAAATGTGTATAGTGAGCCTGTGTTAGAATATTTTGAATTCAGTTTTTTGAATTAAAATATCGATAGGTCAACTGATTTAACTTTGTTGACTGTTAATATCAGGAAAACAATTTGTTGTGTGTTGACATAAACAATAAATAAAAATAATTCATTAGCATATGTTCGGCCAAAATAATATTTCTGACTTTTGTTTTAAACCTGATAATGTGTGTTTCTCCATAAAATCGGCTTACCAGTTTTGTGTATAGTTTGTGATTGAAGTTGGGTAAAAGATGCAAACAGTTTTGAAATGTGAACAACAATACAGCTTCGATGAGACGGCTTTTGTGGCAATGTTCTCTTCAATAGTTAAGGAATCCTACTTACCTATCTTTTTCAACTCTTTGTGCTTTTTTAATTTTCAATCGGTACGTTTTTGGTTGTTGTTAAATTGTAATTAAGGCATTGTTAATTTCATCATATATTGTGGGATGAAAGGATTACATATATGAATACATAGGCAGATGTGTATATATAAGAATACATATTTATGTATATCCTGTTTGTGTTATTGTGAGTGTACTTTAGTTTACTTTTTCGGTGACACATATATAATATATGATATAATATATGTTTGTGTCTGAAGCGTGTGTTATATATGTGTGTGTGTGTCTAAGCTTGTGTTAGTATATGTGTGTGTGTGTGGTGTCTAACGTGTGGTTATTATATGTGTGTGTGTGTGTGTGTTGTGTCTAAGCGTGTGTTATTATATGTGTGTGGTGTGTGGTGTGTGTCAAGCGTGTGTTAATTATGTGTGTGTGTGTGTGGTGTGGTGTGTGGCGTGTCTAAGCGTGTGTTATTCATATTTGGTGTGTGTGTCCTAAGCGTGTGTTTATTATGTGGTGTGTGTGGTGGGTGGTGTTGGTAAAATAATTTGCGTGTCTGTGCATGTAGTTTCCTACGTTTATTTACATATGTGTGTCTGTGTTTATTTATATCTGTGTTATTCATATGTATATATATATATTTATATATATTCATAGGGGATAGTTACTTTATGTTAGTAGATAATCTCTTCATATTAAGGCTCTTTTTATCTCTTATCCAACTTTTAAATATGTTATAGTGGTGAGTATATTCCATATAATATATATATATATTAATATATTATTATATTTATGAGAGGAGAGAGAGGAGAACAGATTGAGAGGGTGTACAGGATACAAAAACGTGTTTCTGACAAAAAATATGCTCAAGATACTGTCCAGTATACACCTACATGCTTTCTTTCCCTATTCATGACAACGATTCCATTTTTTTAAAATATAATCATACTCAATCAGATGAAACATGCATGCTTTGCATCTCCCATCTTGACATGATGTAAGTTGCATTCAAAGAACTGGTAATGAGTGAAGCTGTATTTATGAAAACATAATATACTCAAGAAAAAAAAACTAACAACAATACACTTTGTAGCATCATTTATTCTAAATATGCAGACAATGACTCTCTTATCTGAAATTTCTAATGTTTAATATAAATTTAAACTAATGGAGCCAGTGAATTATGAAAACTCACTAATTTTTATCGGTATAATTTTGGAATGAAAAATTACTTTCGCAAATGAAGTCGGTAGTAATCTTCTACATACAAATTTTGATTCACGGCCGCGTGTATTAATTTGGAAAAAAGAAAATTGAAAATATTTTTTTTTATTTCAGATAGATATTTTTTGCGCATTAGAAATATACACAGCCACCCAGACCGTATTGTTTTTAACAATTCTCACAGTAATTACCATGCAAGAATATGTGATGAAATGCAGCAATCTTCTGTCATAATAGATTATTGCAATGAGGTGGCTTGTTGTAAGTAGATGGTTATCTTTGTGGAAATGGAACGTCGACAGAGTTCAAAATTCTGAGACGCAAGACAGTTTGCAGTTCCAATAGCGCAATAACTTGGGAAGTTATACATCCAATTATTCTCCCTTCTGGCATGCAAAGTGGGTTTCTTTAAATCCTGGTAGGGCAACTGGTTTAGGAGATCGGAAAAACTCAGAATTCAAACAGTTAAAATTCGCTTAAAAATTGCTTGTGTCACATCATCTCGTGCGGGGTGGGGGTTAGGTAAATGAATATACATAATTAAAATTTCAGCATGCACATGAATTAATGCAAATAAAGGATACGTTCACTAAGTGTGTTTATTTTAAGCAACAATGGTTACCTTGTTAATCTTGATGGGTCACATAGTAAATAATATCTCTGTCTGTCTCTCTATCTGGCTGTCTCGATTTATGAATGACACTCATCGTACAATGGTTAGCATTTATTCCACTGCCAATTCCTCTTCAATAATTAAGTAGATTTTATTTGTGTTACCCTTAGTTATGCTATAACATTACACTATTCAGGCTTACAATATAAACATACGCGTATACAAATAAACTTTATATATATATATATATATATACAAATAAAATTTTTACATAGCATCTATCTGTATAAGTACACTATCCCCCTCCCCATTAAAAAAAGGTTCTCATCTGTGCTGATATTTCTCGACTGACAAATGAGTTTTATTTTTGTTTTTAGGTGCTACCACCTAATCTTTACCATTAGGTCTTTGTGCAAAAACAATCGATGTTTTCGTTACAGACTTTTTTTCTTTCATCTCCCTTTTATTTCGACCCATACTTTCTTCATCTACTTCCGTCGTTACTCATTTCAGACTTTGTCATATCATCCTTTACTTAGAAGTATTTTCTGTTTCGAAAACACCTGCGATGATAGCCCTGCCAGTAACTTTTTTTTTTGCTTCATTGATTTCTTTTATTCTTTTGATTTCCCTATTTCTCACTCTTTCTTTCGGTACAGCATACTTTGCAATACCTTATTATATACGTTCATATTTCTTGGATTTGCTAAGCTTATTATGGCAAAAACGATACTTACTCTGTGCAGGGCTGAAAAAAAGAAAGAAGCAAATAATATGTTATGTCATCGTTCAAGGAAACGGGTAGCGTTTGCCAAGAAATTCACTATCCTACACTTGCTTTGCCAGTCTGTAAACACTGATTTTTCATGATTGGTAAACAGAGAAACATTTCAGTTTTAAGCCAGAAGTCATATACTTCGAGTTTAGCTTAGTAGGTAGAGCTTCCACTTAGGAACCACAAGGTTCTGGGTTTTGTAAGCATATGAGTAGCACAGATTTGATCTGTGCGGTAAAGTGGGGTGCTGATGGTACGTGTGGCACTCCACCTCAGACGCGAAACAATCTCCCTGATCTAGTGCTTGTGAAAAGGGTATAGACACCTTTGCTGTCCGGCTGATAACGACAATCGACCACTCAACCATTGATAATATTCCTGTTTATCTCTGCTGTTTTTGTTTGTTATTTTCATTATTTTCTGATAATTTATTAAATCTTTCCTACTTTATACATATTTCCTTTCGGCGTAGTTAATTTTCTTTTATATTTCGTTTATATTCGTGATTTTGCATACCATCTGATATATATGAATTAATAGTTTATTTGCTCGTATATCCTCATATGTACTGTTTACCATTAACTCCCAATAGTTTCAGTAATCTTACTTCTTTGAATGGATTTCAAGATGGATTTGCAGAATGTCATTATTTCTTAATACATTACACGTTTTAAATATATTACATTATATATATATACCGGACAGTATTGTTAGTATAACTTAGTAGTTCTGTAGATTTTGTCAGATATTTGTAAACGAAATAAATATAAAAACAAAACAAAAACGAAAAAAAATTAATCCATGAATAGATTTTAAAATATTCAGTTTTAAATAATTCTTTCATGTTAAAAAATAGTTCAATTTTAGAAAAGAATGCTTCAGATGTTCAGACGTAATCCGATTTCACGGCCATAAAACAATATTGAAAAAATGAACTACTGAAAAAGTCTAAAATAAAAACTGCTCTAATACATTCTCTCTCTGTTTATCTCTCAATACATGTATTACATTTGTAAGTTATAAATATATTGGATAATATATATGTGGGTGGTGGGGTCTGATGAGTGCAAATTTTAATATTTCCCTTATTTCAAATAATTTAGTTATATATATATATATATATATATATATTATTATATATATATAATCCGCGAAGTCCGAAAAAGAATTAGAAATAAGGATATCTATTCTAATATGACAATAACACCAATGTCTCCCTGACCGAACGTGGCCTACCAAGTTGCCTGCATTCTTTCGCTCCGATTCTCGATCCAGAACCATCCTACTATTGTCGATATCTGCCAATATTATTATTATTAATTATTATTATATTAATTTTTTGTGGGTGTTGACATTTAATGACTTCTATAACATGTCCTTAACACGGTTCTCATCTGACCATCACGAAAGACATGTTTCTGCAAACCATGATCTAGAATAGTTTCGTGTTCATTCTGGCAATGTGGGAGATGCATTATCTGTTGGAAATAAAATGGAAAAAAATATCAAACAATAAAATTGGTGCAAGTGATCGATAATGAATATGTTTCATATATTACAACACCATGTCAGACTCCAATAGTCCACTGTGGTCTTTAAGAAACTCTAATAAAGGCTCCCAAACGATTACAGAGCCGTGCTTGAACAATACCCACTGACAAGCCTTATCTATCTCATCTGCACGTAAACCCGACAATATATCTGACTGACAGGAAAACCTAGTCGTCTCTGACCAGGAACAGCTCGCCATTTTCCACATCAATTAGCGTGTTCTCTAACCAGGTGAGCTCTGACAGCGATACGCGTTGTTTAATGAGACTAAGTTTTGCTGTATCGACTTAATCGCAGTACAGTGCAAAGCAAAGGATTGATGGTTTCGCAGCACTCTAGCTGAAATAAGATGCTGGTTGATACATTTTTTAAAAAATCTGCGTTGCTGAGACAGTCACCTTCGTCAACTTCCGTGGTTTGAGCGATCAATCGCTTGGTTATCTTCCAAGCTCTAGAATCTATATAATTTAGTACAATCGTATTCGACAAATTCTCTATGGCAGACGAAACACACAAAACATTTTTATCTTTAAAGTACTCGACCGGTTAGGACCGCATACAAATAAGTTGTAAATTCCTACTTAAGAGTTCTGGTATTCCAATTTCAGGTAGACATTAAAATGATGGAGCTTTGCTGTTGTAGATTGTTTCATTTTTTTATCGACTGATTTAAAAAAAAAATTGTTTTGTTAAATTGCTTAAGCATATTTTTTTAACCAAGGTATGCTGACTTGAAGCGTTTAATTTGATCTCAGCTGATTGAATAACTTATTGTATCTCGCCCTTGAACCGGCATTTCAGTTATGGCTATTTTGTGCCTCAAGGTAGGGAATCGTTTTCATTGTAAGTCAATATTGATAACTTTCCGTAAAAGTCTTTCCCGAAAAGGTATTTTCAACCGGTTCTATCATATACTAATTCTATTTATAAACAGATTATTTGGAAATCAAGATGGGACCCTTAAAATGTAGTCTCACTGTGGGTCAGATGGGACCTGGGAGTCATTAATAAAGCTATACACCAGAAGTTATACTTCCCTATCAGATGCAGCCTAGTTGTCATACCTAGGGAACACTCTTAATATCAGACAGGATATTATCCCTCTGCTGTGGAGGTAGTCATTGTATTCTAAGTCCCACCGACAAGACTGTAGAATGAATTAACCAATAGCTGGACATTAATACACAATATCCTTGCTTAAATATTTATTTGGCTTGAGAATACAATATAATTATAATATATAGACGATATTTGACATATGAACTGTATTTTTTTCAGGTCAACCGAACTTAAGATAAGTGAGGATGCTTTTTTTTTATTATAGTTTCCTGAAATATGATTAAATGGTCTTTTTTTTTTATTTACGTTATATATATATATATATGTGTGTGTGTGTGTGTGTGTGTGTGTGTGTAGGTGTGGTGTAATATATAAACTGGGTCGGCGTATTATGATACATTATGGCATATGTAGCAATAAATCAATGGCTTAGCATTACAAGTGCTCGAATTAAAAACGCTTTACAGAGGATACACTGGGTGCCATCCATCAAACTAAAGTATAGATCTAGATAAGAACAAGGAAATAAATATTCATTTCGATGTTTTAGTTTATATTGCCAATTGAATATTTAAAAAATAATTTTCCTCAACAATTTTCTACAGTTGATTAAATAAAACTGCTAACGTTTCTTTTTTTTTTTTTTTTAACCACTGAACGTGGTGCGCCAATCTCCAATGGCTACGAAGAATAACGAGACGGAGTTGTGCATCTAGGTCGCCAGCGTTTATGTCAATCGGACAGGAAGAATGGGAACCATTCGAGAAATAGAAGTCAGCGCCATCTAAATCCGACAAATCATAGCTGCTAGTTTTTTTTGTCTGAATTTACCGAAAATTTTCACCCTAGAGGTTGAACATCGATTTACTCATTTTTTTTTTTCTTTGCTGTATAATTTTTCTTAAGGGGAAGAAAAAGAAAACAATAAAAAAAACAACACTAGAAATGAATATAAAGAATTTAGAATAATTCACAACACTCACACAAGAGCGCATGAGTGTAAAATTTGGTTTACGAGAGTTTATTCCGGGTATTTGGGACTCGCAATTTTCAGAGCCTGAAGTCAGAAAATAGTTATGGGAAATAAATAATCTGATGGAAACATTTTACGCTGTATAGAATGGACATGTTTTTCCAAATCCGATTTTAAACTGTTTACTTTAACAGGAATTATATAGCACTCACACAAACATTATTATAAATATATATATATATATATATACTTATATAATATATCTATATAAAACGGATTTTAGTAATTTATTAATCATAAGTATTAATAATTACTTGCATACCGGCCACCCGCTTAAGGCGCAGCATTCTTTGTTGAATGTACTTAATACGCTTCTATTAAAATTTAGATTTTTTAAGTGTGACATTTTTTTTTATTATATGAATATTTGTTTCGCTATAATTTTCACGAGAAAAAAAAAAAAAAAAAAAACATACTATGAATGATTGTGTATTACGTGCCGATTGTATCTAGACTCAGTTTTTCGTATACACATTTGAAATGAGGACAGGGCACGAAAATAATTTTCCAAAATTGGCCACCATGGAATGTTTGTTTTTATTTCTGTCATTAACTGGACAATTGCAATCTGAGATACGGAAATGTCGTCGTACTTGTACGTTTCAAATTCAGTCGTTATGCAGATGTCATATAAAATAGGGAAAATACCAACATAATTATTTTTCCATAAGAAACCAATTTTTCCGTGGCCTGTTAAAGTGCATTTAGAAGATTGTTCTGAGCAAAACTGTCAACCAGAATTACAGTAGTACTTTGCATTACGAAGGTTATTCGATTCGCGATCGTACTTAATTTTCTCGTATATCAATCATTTTCCCAACTAAAATAAACGGAAATATCATTAATCCGTTCCATTACCACAGAAACCCGATTCTTTTGTTAATTTAAAAGAAATGAATAAATATTGTATGGTATAAAAACATAATAAATAGAACTGTAATGAATTAATGTGCTATAACATTTTACTTGCTTGTTTATATAATCGTTCTTCGGCGTAATAAATTGGGAACACTTAAGATGTGTTAGTGAAATTATTAACATAAGCGTATCTGAAACTAGCTACTCCCTAGTTTTTAATCTCGTAACACAAAGCAAAAAAAAAGAAAAGAAAAAAGATTGACGGGGAGTGAAGCTCGTAATGTTAGGGTACTCGTGAGTCAAGGTACTATGTACTTGCAAAGTCTCCTTCATCTACGATACTTTTAAAATTGTTAGCACTACTTATGAACGTATGTAACTATTTGAAATACGATATTCATTATAAAGTACAGAATAATAATAATGTGAGTTTTAACAATAAAAGATTTTTTAGAATAATAATCGAAAGAAATATTTTCTTAGGTCGATGCTTAAAACTTTGGGTGATGCTAAAAATTGGAATTGCAAAGAAGTAATACTTAAATTCAATTTTAGAATATGATTGTCAGATTCTGAGGGAACGGATTATAAAAAAATGCAAAAAAAATCGAAATGATATTGGAAAGAAAAATTGTCACATAAAAACTCAATTTCACTCCAATTATCTTTTTCTATAATTTTCAGATAAATAGATATATGGGGTCGGCCAATTATCTTGCTGGTGGGAAATTTTATTATACAGAAAATTACAGTTTAGAGTTTGTGTTGATAATATTGTCCAGATAATTTATTCTCACTCATATACACTCCCTCATCATATATATATAATACATATTATATATACATGTGTGTGTGTATATATACATTGTGTGTGTGTATATATATGGTATACACACACATACATGTGATATATATACATACATGTATATATCTGTATATACATCATATATATGTATAATACATACGTGTGGTGTGTATATATACATACTGTTATATATATAGTATATATATATATAATATAGTATTACTATATATGTGTGTGTATATATATTTATATGTATATACATACATGTGTGTATAATATATGTTATATACCATACATGTGTATATATATATATATGTATATACATACACTGTGTATATATAATATGGCTATATACATACATGTGTGTATTATATATATATGTATATACATACATGTGTGTATATATATGTATGTATATACATACATGTGTGTATATATATGTATGTATACTACATACATGTGTGTATAATATATATGTATGTTATATACATACATGTGTGTATATATATGTATGTATATACATACATGTGGTGATGTAATATACAGTACATGTGTGTATGTATAATCAACTGTGTGTATGTATAATGTTATATACATACATGTTGTATTGTATCTGTTAGGCGCATACATGTGTGTATGTATATGTATACGCATACCTGTGTATGTATATGTATAATATGTATATATACATATCTATGTGTGTATATATATCATGTACACACACTGTGTGTACATATAATATATACGCATACGTGTATATGTTTACACATCATACATACATACGTGTAATATATTATTACACGCACATACGTATATATGTGTACACAAATATACATAATATATATATATATATATAATATACGTGTTACACAAACACACATATATATTATATATATATATATATATAGGATATATTGCAGCCATTTTTTCTTTTATACAAGTTTTGTTGAATGAAAAGACAATTCCTGTCTGACAAGTCTTTCATTGATCCTGTTCCAATCTTTGGGCAACCCGTCTGGTGTCAGGATGGAACTGGTATAACAGTCACCGAAGGTTTCAACACTACGCTTTCCGGCATACACTTTGCCATCTCAGGTGGGAACGATAAATAGTTTTTCAATGTCTCGTTTTTAACGAGAACAGTTAGTGTAACTAGATGGGTTGTTGTCCGCGTTTCTCGATACCCAAGCAGGAATTAGTTTCGGGAGATAATATCAATTGGTAGTGGGAGGTTTTCTGGAATTGGCTGTAGCTAGTTTGAACAAAAAAAATCACCCACCGCCTTTGCCAAACTACTACCATATTCCAAAACCTCTCACTATATTGGGCATAAATTCAGTACGAGATTCTTTGAAAACGTCTCTGTATGATAAGCATGGCATGTGCGTATGCTAGTGGGTGTGAAGTATTGTATATATATATATAATATATATATATATAGTATATATATATAAATATATATATATGTATATATATATACTCATTCTACAATCATAATATTGTCCGCTTTTAATTCTTCCAGTGTTCTCTTTTATTTTATCTTGTTTTCCTCATATCCCATATCGCTTTAGCAGCAAGATATTGCAATGCCATTCATATGAAAATGACTGAACCTAACATTTGGCTCCTAATCTTTTTATATTGTTAAATTTTATTCATTAAATCGTTAAATCTTTAAAAATTGAAGTTTTTTCCGTTATTGCATAATACACACCACACACACAACACACACACATACAATATATATATATATATATATATATATATATTATATATATATATAATATATATATATAAGGCCTTGAAATCTTGATGTAATATACTTCCCTTAATGACCGAATCATTCTTGTTACTTGGCATTCATTTTTGTCTAAATTTATTCCTTAAAGCTTCCCGAATGAAGATGTTGGCTTTTAGTCGAGCTCCTTTTCAAATATGTATCTTAAATGTAAGTAAAAAAATGTTACTTTTTAAAGGTTTAGTCGTTTAGCTTCAGTCGAATGAATTTATGCACCAGTAAGAATATATTACTCGAATAAGTATTAGATGTAAAATATACAGAGTGGTTTGACTGGTCAGCATTTTTTATCTTTACTTGTTCTCTCTC
>CM042139.1:147015452-147175452 GCA_023376005.1 Doryteuthis pealeii
GTGGGAAGAGAGGGGTTGGGGAAAGGAGAGAGAGAACAAGTAAAGATAAAAATGCTGACCACGTCAAACCACTTCTGTAATTTTACCATCTAATACCTTATTCGATTATATATATTCTTATGGTGCATATTATTCGACATGAAGCTAAACGACTTTAAACCTTTTAAAAAGTAACATTTTTTTCATTTAAAGATAATATTTGAAAAAGACTCGATACAAGCCACACATTCTTTCATTCGGGAAGGCTTAAGGAATTTAAATTAGACAAAAAATAGAATGCCATATGTAACAAGTGATTGGTATTAAAGGAATATAATTACATTCAAGATTTTCAAGGCCTTTATTATATATATATATATATATATATATATATATATATATATATAGATATTATATATGTATTGTGTGTGTGTGTGTGTGTGTGTGTATTATGCAAAACCTGAAAATACTTCAACTGTTTTAAAGATTAAACGATTTAAGTAATAAAAGTTTACAATAAAAATATCAGGAAGCCAAATGTATTTCCAGTATTTTATATGCATGCATTGCATTCTTGTTGCTAAAGCGATATGGGATATTGAGGAAACAAGATAGATAAAATAAAGAGAACACTGGGAGAAATTGGGACTAAGTATATTGATTGTAGAATGAGTATATATTAATAATTAGTTAATTTAATATATATATATATATATTATGATATATATATATATACTATTATATTATACACATACTCACCACCCCACCATGCATGTTATTATTACGAAGACCGTTTTCAAAGACTTTGATACTGAATTTAGCCCAATATAGTGAGAGGTTTTTGGAAATTGGTGTAGTTGAGCAAAGCGTGTCGTGATTTTTTTTTGTTCAACCTTAGCTACCATTCCCAAAAACCCTCCCACTACAATGATATTTATCTTCCCACTTAATTCCTTGCTACTACTCGTTCTCGTTAAACGAGGACATGAAAACTATTTTATCGTTTCTACCTGAGGATGGCAAATGTATTGCCAAAGCGCTAGTGTTGAACACCTTCGGTCGGACTGTTATACCAGTTTCCATCCTGGACAGCCCAGGGGTGCCAAGATTGGGAAAGGTATCAAGTGAAAGACTTGTTCAGACAGGAATTGTCTGTCAATTCAACCAAAATTGTATAAAAGAAAAAATGCTGCCAAATATATCTATATATATATATATACATTATATATTATGTGTGTTTGGTACCCATATATAGCTATATATATATATATATTATGTATATTTGTGTACACATATATACGTATGTTGCGGTATATATATATATACACGTATGTATGTATGATGGTAAACAGTTATACACGTATGTGCGAATATATATGTACAGCACATGTGCGTTGTGTAAACATATTATTATACACACATGTATATGTAATATATAACATATGTATACATATCATACACAGGTATGCGATTACATTACATACACACAGTGATGCGGTATAAATATATCATACACACATGTAGTATATACATATACAACACACATGATGTATATACATACACACATGTATGGAATATACAACCCACATGTATGTATATAACATACATATATATACAACACTGTAGTATATACATACATATATATCACACATGTATGTATATACATACAATATTATTACACACCATGACTGTATATACATACATATATATACCACACATGTATAGATATATACAGTATATATATATACACACATTGTATGTATATACATATATATCATATACAACATGTATGTATATAACATATATATATAATATCACCACATGTATGTAATATACATTATATATATACACAGCATGTATTGTATATAACATATATATATATCACACCACGACATATGATGTATTACATATATATATATATATATACATATATATATACATCGTATTGTCATATATACACACCAACGTATGTATATACATATATTATGTATGTATTATACTATATATACCTGTATGCATATATATACACATATGTATGTGTGTGTAACATATATATACACACACACATGAACTAATATAACAACAACATGATATATATATATGTATATATATATATATGTGAGGGAGTGTATATGAGTGAGAAGTAAATTATCTGACAATATTATTCAACACAAACTCTAAACTGTAATTTTCTGTAATAATAAATTCCCACCAAGGCAACGATAATTCGGCCTATTCTATTATCTGAAATTTATTAGAAAAGTATTGGAGTGAATTGAAGTTTTTTATGTGACAATGTTCTTTCAATTATCATTTCGATTGTTTTTGCATTTTTCTTATACATCCTCCCTCAGAATCTGGACAATCATATTCTAAAATTTGATGAAGTTTTACTTCTTTGCGAATTCAATTTTTTTTAGCATCACAATTGTTAAGCATCGACCTAAAATTATTTTCTTTCGTTATGTCTTCTAAAAAATCTTGCTATTTTAACAACTCACATTATTATTAATTCTGTATTTATAATGAATATCGTATTTCAAATAGTTACATAACGTTCATATGAGTGCTAACATTTTAAAAGCCTATCGTAGCATGAGGAGACTTTGCAAGTACAGTAGTACCTTGATTCACGAGTACCCTAACATTACGAGCTGTGTCACTCGGTCAATTTCTTTTTTCTTTTTCTTTTTTTTTGCTCTTATGTTGTACGAGATAAAACTGACTGTTAGTAGCTAGCTTTCAGAACGCGTTATGTTTAATTAATTTCACTAAACACATTTAAAGTTCCCATTATATTACGCCCGAACGAACGCATTATATTAAACCAAGCAAGTAAAACATGTTATAGCACATTAATTCATTACATTCTATTTTATTATGTTTTTTATCCATACAATATTTATCATTTCTTTTAAAATTAACAAAAGAATCGGGTATTCGCTGTGGAATGGAACGGATTAATGATATCCGTTTATTTTAGTTGGGAAATTTGATATGATATTACGAGAAAATAGTTACCGATCGGAATTGAATTAACCTCGTAATTCAAAGTGATACGTAATTTTCTGTTGACAGTTTTGCTCAGAAGAACATCTCTAAATGCACTTTTAACAGGCCCCGGAAAAAAAATTTGGTTTCTTATGAAAAATAATTATAGTTGGTATTTTCCTGCCTATTTTTAATAATGCATCTGCATACACGACTGAATTTGAACGTACAGTACGAACGACATTTTCCGTATCTCAGATTGCAATTGTCCAGTTAATGGACCAAAAATAAAAACAATACATTCCATGGTGGCCAATTTGAAAAATTATGTTTTTCCGTGCCCTGTTCCTACATATTCAATGTGTTATACGAAAAACTGAGTCTGATACCAAATCCGGCACGAATACACACTCTTCATAGTATGTTTCTCTGAAATTATAGACGGAACAAATATCTCTATAATACAAAAAAAATGTCACACTAAAATCTAAATTTTTAATTTAGAGCGTATAAGTAACATTCAACAAGAAATGCTATGCGCGCTTAAGGGCGGGCCGAGTATGCAAGTATTATAAATACTTATGATTAATAAAATTATCTAAAATCTGCGTTCTTTATATATATATATATATTATATATATATATATATATTATTCTATATATATAATGTTTGTGTGAGTCTATATAATTCCTGTTAAATAAACAGTTTTAAAACGGATTTTGAAAAAAATGTCCATTCCATTTACAGCGTAAAATGTTTTTCATAAGACTTATTTATTATCCCAATCAACTATTTTCTGACTGTCAATGCTCTAGAAATGCGAGTCCAAATACCCGATAAACTCAAACCAAATTTACACTCAATGCGTGACTTTTGTGATGATCTGTGAATTTTCTATAATTCTTATATTCATATTCTAGTGATTTGTTTTTTTTATTGTTTTTTTTCTTCCCCCTTAAAGAAAAAATTATACAGCAAAGAAAAAAAAAATGAGTAAATCGATTTTCAACTCTAGGGTGAAAATTTGTTCGTAATTCGAGACAAAAGCTAGCAGCTATGATTTCGTCGGATTTAGGATGAGGCGTGACTTCATATTCTCCGAATGGTTCCCATTCTTCTTCCCCCTATTGACATAAACGCTGGCGACCTAGATGCACCAACTTCCGTCTTCGTTATTCTTCGTAGCATATGGAGGAATGTGGCGCACACGTTCAGTGAAGTAAAAAAAAAAAAAAGAAACGTTCAGCAGTTTTTATTTAATAACGTAGAAAATTGTTTGAGGAAAAATTATTTTTAAATATTCAATTGGCAATATAAAACTTAAAACATTCGAAATGAATAATTATTTCTCTTGCTCTTATCTAGATCTTATACACTTTAGTTGATGGATGGCACCAGTGTATCCTCTGTAAAGCGTTTTAATCGAGCACTTGTATGCTAAGCCATTGATTTATTGCTACATATGCATAATGTATCATAATTACGAACCGACCCAGTTTATATATACACACACCTACACACACACACACAACACACCACAACCACACATATATATATATATATAACGTAAATCAAAAAAAAAAGACCATTTAATATATTTTCAGGAAACTATTAATAAAAAAAAGCATCCTTCACTTATCTTAAGTTCGGTTGACCTGAAAAAATTACAGTTTCATATGTCAAAATATCGTCTATATATTATAATTATATTGTATTCTCAAGCAAATAAAATTTAGCAAGGATATTGTTTATTAATGTCCAGCTATTGTGTTAATTTCATTCTACAGTCTTGTCGGTGGGACTTAGAATACACTGACTACCTCACAGCAGAGGGATAATATCCTGTCTGATATAAGAGTGTTCCCTAGGTATGACACTAGGCTGCATCTGATAGGAAGTATAACTTCTGGTGTATAGCTTTATTTAATGACTCCCAGGTCCCATCTGACCCCACAGTGAGACTACATTTTAGGTCCCATCTTTTGATTCAAATAGAATCTGTTTAAAATAGAATTAGTTATATGATAGAACCGGTGAAAATACTCTTCTTCGGAAAGACTTTTTACGAAAGTTATCAATATTGACTTCAATGAAAACGATCCCTAACCTTGAGGCACAACAATGCCCTATATACGTGGAAATGCCGTTCAAGGGCGAGATACAATAAGTTATTCAATCAGCTGAGATCAAATAATACGCTCTCAAGTCACATACCTTGGTTAAAAATATGCTTAAGATTTTTAACAAAACAATTTTTTTTTTAATCAGTCGATAAAAAAATGAAAACAATACACACAGCAAGCTCCATTCATTTTAATGTCTACCTGAAGATCGAATACCAGAACTCTTTAAGAAGAATTTACACTTATTTGTTATGGTTCTCTACCTTCGAGTACCTTTAAGATAAAAATGTTTGTTGTGTGTATTGTCGCATAAGAGCAATTTGTCGAATACGATTGGTACTAATTATATAGATTCTAGAGCTTGAAATAACCAGCCGATTGATCGCTCAAACCCACGGAAGTGACGAAAGTGACTGTCTTCAGCAACGCGATTTTTAAAAATGTTCAACCAGCATCCTATTTCAGCTAGAGTGCTGCTGAAACCATCAATCCTTGCTTTTGCACTGTACTGCGATTAAGTCGATGACCAGCAAAAATAGTCTCATTAAAACAACGGTATCGCTTTCAGAGCTCACCTGGTTAGAGAACATCGCTAATTGAATGTGGAAAATTGGCGACTTGTTTCCTGGTCAGACGACTTATTCCTGTTCATTCAGATATATTGTCGAGTTTACGTGCAGAGGAGATAGTATAAGGCTGTCAGTGGATGGTATTGTTCAAGCCACGGCTCTGTAATCGTTTGGGGAGTCCTTTATTAGAGTTTCTAAAGACCACCAGTGATATTGGAGTCTGACATGGTGTGTAATATATACATATCTCATTATCGATCACTTGCACAGATTTTATGTTTGATATTTTTTCCTATTTATTCCAACAAGATAATGCATCTCCCACATTGCCCAGAATGAACACGAAACTGATTCTAGGATCTGGTTTTCAGAAACATGGTCT
The DNA here is from genome assembly GCA_023376005.1 of Doryteuthis pealeii. Lineage (NCBI taxonomy): Eukaryota > Metazoa > Mollusca > Cephalopoda > Myopsida > Loliginidae > Doryteuthis > Doryteuthis pealeii. Next base: position 147,021,498 of record CM042139.1, read on the forward strand.
TCGTGATGGTCAGATGAGAACCGTGTTAAGACATGTTATAGAAGTCATTAAATGTCAACCACCCACAAAAAAATATAATAATAATAATAATAATAATATGGCAGATATCGACAATAGTAGGATGTGTCTGGATCGAGATATCTGCGCAAAGAATGCAGCACTTGGTAGGCCACTCGTCAGGTAGACATTGGTGTTATGTCATATTAGATAGATATCCTTAATTTCTTAATTCTTTTCGACTTCGCGGATTATATATATTATATATATATATATATATAATATATATATATATATATTATTTGAAATAAGGGGAAATATTAAAATTTGCACTCATCAGACCACCACCACCCACATATATATTATCCAATATATTTATAACTTACAAATGTAATACATGTATTGAGAGATAAACAGAGAGAGAATGTATTAGAGCAGTTTTTATTTTAGACTTTTTCAGTAGTTCATTTTTTCAATATTGTTTTATGGCCGTGAAATCGGATTACGTCTGAACATCTGAAGCATTCTTTTCTAAAATTGAACTATTTTTTAACATGAAAGAATTATTTTAAAACTGAAATTTTAAAATCTATTCATGGATTAATTTTTTTTCGTTTTGTTTTGTTTTTATATTTATTTCGTTTACAAATATCTGACAAAATCTACAGAACTACTAAGTTATACTAACAATACTGTCCGGTATATATATATAATGTAATATATTTAAAACGTGTAATGTATTAAGAAATAATGACATTCTGCAAATCCATCTTGAAATCCATTCAAAGAAGTAAGATTACTGAAACTATTGGGAGTTAATGGTAAACAGTACATATGAGGATATACGAGCAAATAAACTATTAATTCATATATATCAGATGGTATGCAAAATCACGAATATAAACGAATATAAAAGAAATTAACTACGCCGAAAGGAAAATATGTATAAAAGTAGGAAAGATTTAATAAATTATCAGAAATAATGAAATAACAAACAAAAACAGCAGAGATAAACAGGAATATTATCAATGGTTGAGTGGTCGATTGTCGTTATCAGCCGGACAGCAAAGGTGTCTATACCCTTTTCACAAGCACTAGATCAGGGAGATTGTTTCGCGTCTGAGGTGGAGTGCCACACGTACCATCAGCACCCCACTTTACCGCACAGATCAAATCTGTGCTACTCATATGCTTACAAAACCCAGAACCTTGTGGTTCCTAAGTGGAAGCTCTACCTACTAAGCTAAACTCGAAGTATATGACTTCTGGCTTAAAACTGAAATGTTTCTCTGTTTACCAATCATGAAAAATCAGTGTTTACAGACTGGCAAAGCCAAGTGTAGGATAGTGAATTTCTTGGCAAACGTACCCGTTTCCTTGAACGATGACATAACATATTATTTGCTTCTTTCTTTTTTTCAGCCCTGCACAGAGTAAGTATCGTTTTTGCCATAATAAGCTTAGCAAATCCAAGAAATATGAACGTATATAATAAGGTATTGCAAAGTATGCTGTACCGAAAGAAAGAGTGAGAAATAGGGAAATCAAAAGAATAAAAGAAATCAATGAAGCAAAAAAAAAAGTTACTGCAGGGCTATCATCGCAGGTGTTTTCGAAACAGAAAATACTTCTAAGTAAAGGATGATATGACAAAGTCTGAAATGAGTAACGACGGAAGTAGATGAAGAAAGTATGGGTCGAAATAAAAGGGAGATGAAAGAAAAAAAGTCTGTAACGAAAACATCGATTGTTTTTGCACAAAGACCTAATGGTAAAGATTAGGTGGTAGCACCTAAAAACAAAATAAAAACTCATTTGTCAGTCGAGAAAATTCAGCACAGATGAGAACCTTTTTTAATGGGGAGGGGATAGTGTACTTATACAGATAGATGCTATGTAAAAATTTTATTTGTATTATATATATATATATGTTTATTTGTATACGCGTATGTTTATATTGTAAGCCTGAATAGTGTAATGTTATAGCATAACTAAGGGTAACACAAATAAATCTACTTAATTATTGAAGAGGTTGGCAGTGGAATAAATGCTAACCATTGTACGATGAGTGTCATTCATAAATCGAGACAGCCAGATAGAGAGACAGACAGAGATATTATTTACTATGTGACCCATCAAGATTAACAAGGTAACCATTGTTGCTTAAAATAAACACACTTAGTGAACGTATCCTTTATTTGCATTAATTCATGTGCATGCTGAAATTTTAATTATGTATATTCATTTACCTAACCCCCACCCCGCACGAGAAGGATGTGACACAAGGCAATTTTTAAGCGAAATTTAACATGTTTGAATTCTGAGTTTTTCATCTCCTAAACCAGTTGCCCTAACAGGATTAAAGAAACCACTTTGCATGCCAGAAGGGAGAATAATTGGATGTATAACTTTCCCAAGGTTATTAGCGCTATGTGAACTGCAAACTGTCTGGTCTCAGATTTGAACTCTGGTCGACGTTTCCATTTTCCACAAAGATAACCATTATACAACAAGCACCTTCATTGCAATAATCTATATGACAGAAGATTGCTGCATTTTCATTCACATATTCTTGCATGCGTAATTACTTTGAGAATTGTTAAAAACAATACGTCTGGGTGGCTGTGTATATTTCTAATGCGCAAAAAATATCTATCTGAAATAAAAAAAAATATTTTCAAATTTCTTTTTTTCAAATTAATACACGCGGCCGTTAATCAAATTTTATGGTAGAAGATTACTACCGACTTCATTTTGGAAAGTAATTTTTCATTCCAAAATATACCGATAAAATTAGTGAGTTTTCATAATTTCACTGCTCATAGTTTAAATTTATATTAATATCATTAGAAATTTCAGATAAGAGAGTCATTGTCTGCATATTTAGAATAAATGATGCTACAAAGTGTATTGTTTGTTAGTTTTTTTTTTCTTGAGTATATTATGTTTTCATAAATACAGCTTCACTCATTACCAGTCTTTGAATGCAACTTACATCATGTCTAAGATGGGAGATGCAAGCAGCATGTTTCATCTGATGATTGTATGATTTTATATTTAAAAAAATGGAATTCGTTGTCATGAATAGGAAAGAAAGCATGTTTAGGTGTATACTGGACAGTATTTGAGCATATTTTTTTGTCAGAAACAACGTTTTGTATCCTGTACACCTCTCAATCTGTTCTCTCTCTCTCTCTCTCTATATATATATATATATATATATATATATATATATATATACTCACCACTATAACATATTTAAAAGTTGGATAAGAGATAAAAGAGCCTTAATATGAAGAGATTATCTATACTAACATAAAGTAACTATCCCTATGATATATATATTATATATATATATACATATGAATAACACAGATATAAATAAACACAGACACACATATGTAAATAAACGTAGGAAACTACATGCACAGACACGCAAATTATTTTACACACACACCCACCCACACACACCACATAATAACACACGCTTAGACACACACACCAAATATAATAACACACGCTTAGACACGCACACACACCACACACAACACACACATAATAACACACGCTTAGACACACACACACACACACACACATATAATAACACACGCTTAGACACACACACACACACAACACATATAATAACACACGCTTAGACACACACACACATATACTAACACAAGCTTAGACACACACACACATATAATACTATATATATATATGTGTCACCGAAAAAGTAAATAAAGTACACTCACAATAACAAAACAGGGATATATAAATATGTATTCTATATATACACATCTGCCTATGTATTCATATATGTAATCCTTTCATTCCTCACAATATATGATGAAATTAACAATGCCTTTAATTACATTAACAACAACAAAAACGTTACCGATGAAAATTAAAAAGCACAAAGAGTTGAAAAAGATAGGTAAGGTAGGATTCCTTAACTATTGAAGAGAAATTGCCACAAAAGCCGTCTCATCGAAGCTGTATTTGTGTTCACATTTCAAACTGTTTGCATCTTTTTACCCAACTTCAATCACAAACTATACACAAACTGGTAAGCCGATTTTATGGAAACACACATTAACTCAGTTTTAACAAAAGTAGATAATATTTATTTTGCGAACATATGCTATGAATTATTTGTATTTATTGTTATGTCACACACACAAATTGTTTTCCTGTATATTAACAGTAACAAAGTAAATTCAGTTGACCTATCGATATTTGTAATTTAAAAATGAATTCAAAATATTCTAACACAGGCACTATACACATTGAAAATCCGATTATTCCTGGATAATATATTTCTAGGGTGTTAATTTTCTACGTAAATAGATTATGAAATCCAAATAAACATTCTCCACAACTTACAAAATAGAAGTAACGTTAATGATAGTTTACAGTTACATCAGGACACTAATGGTTACACACACGACATATATATATATATATATATAATATATATATATATATATATATATATATATTAAGCTAGTGAAGACAAGGTCCACGGCGTTTGGTAACTGACAGTTTATCACGATGTGATTTCCATCTTGGTTTGAAAATGGGATAGATAAGAAACTTACGGTTACCAAGTGCCGTTGCCTTTCTGTCTTCACTACACTAACTTATATATATATATATATATATATATATATATATATATATGTGTGTGTGTGTGTGTGTGTGTAACCATACCATAATCTTACATTTTGTATTTTCCTATGAATTGCTGAGTACGAGCAAACGAGCATATACTATATATATATATATATATATATATATATATATATATATATATATATATATTATATATATATATATATATATAGTGAACATAATAAATTTGATTAAGAATGTATGTTTTTCTTTTGTTACAATATTCTAAATATTTATTAATTCATGCACTTTTATAGTATAGTCATATATATCATGTATAAACGTGGTTGTTACACACTCTTACAACTAATTAATTACTGTATAGCAAACCGTCTATCCATAGATAATAACCTTTAACTCTGTTATTTTCACATACATTTGAGCTAGGTTGTATGTGTGAACAGGCGTGCAATTGTATATGCGAAGATGACTGATAAACGTTGAGTACTTCGAAAATAGAGAATTGTAAAGTTGACTATTATGGATTTTGCTCATGATTAGCATCTCTAAAACAGAAATTTGCATATACAATGAACACGCACAAGTATATTGATATTCATATAAACACATTTTTTATTCTCAAAATTCCCATACTGTTAAATATCGATATTCATTTTAAAAAAATGAGTGCACTCCTTACACACAGTATATCATTTGTTACCTGAACGGTTAGGGAATTCGTGCTGTGCCTCATAGTTGGTGAATATTAAAGGGAACCATTTCACACTAATGTACAGGTAGACCTTTGGGAGTACCTATGTTGCTCGTTTTCTACTCAGCCATGCATTGTAAACATTATACAAAAATGAGGCGTAACATTATGGTACGGAGCGAAAAATAATATTAGCGCAAAGTTGAATATATAAAAGCCAGAGAAAATTAGAACAAAATATGCTTAAATTAGAAGCACTGAATCTAAAAGAAACGTTGCTGTGCATAGATTATCCATGGGCATATATATATATATATATATATATATATATAATATATATAAGTAAAAAATATTGGCGGAGATGCCTATTGTCGGTATCAACTTAACAACGAGGGAGTCTATCCCCTTTTTATTAGCACAATACCAGGGAGATTGTTTTTGTTGAGGTGGGGCGCCACACCTACCATCAGCTCCCTAATTTACCGCAGAGATCAGATTACTCAATCTGTGCTACACATAGCTGAGACCGGAATCGAAGCAGGATCTCCCTAGGCAAGTGGTCTACCGACTGAGCTAAACGGGACCATATATATATATATATATATATATATATATATATATATATATTATATATATATATATATGAATAAATAAATAAATAATGTAACATTCAAATTAAGTCTTTACATGATGATAAGTTTCAATCATCTACATGCTTTTTTTCGTAAATTCATAATTAAATTCGAAATTGATAGAGGAAGTGAACAATGAAATATGGCAGATAACAGAATTATTGCTAGTTTAAAAGGGTATTATGGGGCTAAAGTTGCATTAAATGATAACACTGTTCATATTGCATTACGCTTCCTTTCAAAAAGTAGTATTCTTGCATTATTGGTTTATATGGAGTTTAAAGTGCACACATTTTCCTCAAATAGTTTCACAAAAAAGTGTATCCATAAATTTATCAGGATACTATATAGCTCGGGTAATATCGGGGATATCTAACTAGTTATACATAAAATTGTGACATGATTTTTGGCAATAGTGATGTTGAAGGAATCTGAAGCGGATGTTTAGGCTGTCTAGGATTTATGTACTTCTAGGTAGCGAAACATACGTGTCGCTCTGTTTCAAAGAGTTAAGAAGGTTCATAATGATATACCCACATTCTGCTAAAATATAAAATAAAATGGGTGTTTGAACAATCTAACTTGACTTTTCCCTATTACAACAAATAGACTTAACAGCGTATAACGTTTGTCATAGACATTCTCATTGCCAAGACAAAAAAAAATCACATAAAAGCAACAATATTCAAAACTTTATTTCTGATGTCTATTCTAATTTCAAGGCGGTAAAAATATTCATATGTAATTGAAATGCATCTACCGAATTAATTAGTACCGAAATCATAAAGGTGAATATTTTAATGTCTGATATATATATACGTTTCCATAAATCTTGTGGGAAAAAGTATGCATTAACTCTTGAGGATTTATAATTAGACTTTCAATTAATCATACATTCGAAATTTTTCTTATTAATCTAGTACGCATCTTTGAATATAAAGTTAATATTGTTTTTAAACATGTTTGAAAATGACTTATGAATATTTATATAGCATATGTGTATACACAAACGATATATGAATGCATACAAATGTAAATGAGAAAATCATCTAAAAATAAATTTGTTGCAGAAAAATGGTTCAGTTTAGTGTTACATCAATGCCTTATGGTGTATTTAATTCAGAGATTGTATAGGGGTAATTTTCAGTTATATCGTTTCAAGTATTTTCATCTAATAATAATGTTGGAAAAGACACTGCGAGAATTGGAAATTAGAGAAGAATAAAAAAAAAAAACACACGGAGTACAACACATTTCAGATTTTGTGAATAATGAAGAAATATTGTTATGATTGCTTGTCAATGGTTTGTTGATTTGCATCTCTCTTAACATATAATAACTATGTTCCACTGTCTCTCGGCCAAAAGTGCAGTAACTGTCTTGACATTCAAAGTCAATGTCAGCTACATACATAAATGAACCTACCACAAGAAAAATTGTATTCGAATAATATTTCCTGTCTTGCTCGTTATATGCGTTAGTTGTGGTTCGCTTTAGACAATAACCAGACTGTGTGTGTGTGTGTGTGTGTGTGTGTGTGTGTGTGTGTGTATATATATATATATATATATATAGAAAGAGAGGGAGATAGAGAGAGAGAGAGGAGGGAGAAAGAGACTTGTATATCAGACTGAGAAGACAATATGAAACCATAGCCGATTTTGCTTCTGAGAATGACTTTATAAACCTAGAGCCGATTAAAAATGTTTTTGAAATGTTTCAGCTCTGAAAAAGAAAGGCCTAAAACTGTTTTACATATGTCTGTGTATCTATGCTTATTTACTACTCTCTAGAAGACTTTTGATCATAAAGAATTACTTATACATTGCTCACACTTCCCGTGTTCGCATACATACATACATGCATGCACACACACATATATATATATATATATATATATATATGTGTGTATGTGTGTGTGTGTGTGTGTTGTGTGTGTGTGTGTGTGCGTGTGCGAGAACACGTTTGCATTGCAGTCACATCCTGTATGTATATGTACATATATGCTCATAAAACATGTACACATATATATGTGTACATATATTTACATACATACATACATACATACATACATACACACACACACAAACATTTGCGCACATATGCTTTTCTGTTCTTTTATATATGCATGTATTCTTTTTCTTTAAACGAATATATATGATGAAAAATGCACTTGCGTTTTTTTCTGTTTATATTTTCCGTCGCTATTTTTCTTGTTTCTTCCCCGTTTAGCTAGAATTTTCTTTCATTTCCCTTCCATCTTCCTTTCGCCTATATTTTTGTACGGTTAGTCTAATCTTTTTTGTATTCATATACAACTAAAATTATGCCTGTCCATTTTTAAACATCATTTAAAAAAAATATAACTTAAACTTTGGTGTTTCGCAGAATAGAGCATGAAAGCAGCATGAATTTTATTTTTCCATTCTATCATTACACACTATCATTTACTAGTGTACGCAGTTTTTTCTTACATATCTACATCATTTACCCATTCAGTAGTTCATTTATTTTTGTGGGTATTCTTTTGTCCTTTTTTTTTTTTTCATTTGCTTTCTTTGTTCCCAAAGACTGTTACCGGTACATTTTTTATAAAAATTATTTGCGTACACTTGAGCCTAATTTTAGCTTATAAATTTCCTATCTTTTACGTTAAATATATTACGAAAACACCTTCCGCTCAGAATATCCTTATTTAGCATATATATATATATATATATATATATATATATATATATATATATATATATATATATATACTCACGGGAGAAGATGGAGGGGTATAGAAAAGAGGGAAATAGAGAGAGAAAGAGGGAGAGAATTAATTTAAAAGGTAGTAAAAAAGAATATGAATGTATTGCTCAATATTACTTTGTTCATAAAGAATTAAATGTAAGTTGAAATAGAGTTTGGAATTCTGCTCCAGGCATTTAAGTACTAAAAACTTCAGTGAAACCATATAAGATACCAATGACTTATTAAGAAGGCGTCTGCTAGTTTATCATGAAACAATGATATTAGCTGCAGTATTAAATGATATCTTAGTAATATTGTGATAACACTGCCATTCTCTACACTGAAGTATGATTGAATAATTATCATTTAACCCATAGTTATAGGTGAATCATACACGGTATAATATTCGATGGACGGATTTACGTGATAAGATTTAGGTTTTGTGGTTTGTCAATACAGTTGGTTGTATTGATATATATATACATACACGCATACATCTAAACTCATTCATATACGCATATACACTCATACACACGCACGGCAATGTCCTTCCTTGCAAGACTGTATGTGTGCATGTAAAAATAGTATTCGTGTTGTTAGTTTGATTCTTATCAATCTTTATATATGATGGACTCTCCCGTCAATTTCGACGTAGGAGGTTCAGACAACCTCTTTCATTTAACCTTGTGTGTTAATCACAGATGACATTTCAGTTCTGCCAATGACTTGCAAAGAAGTCCACAGATGGAACAAGTGTGTGCATTATTTGAATGTATTGCTGGGACACTAGCCAATACTCTAGTCCTTTCTCTAGCTTGACGCAGCTTGGTGACCTCCGACGCTGCAAAAGTACTCCACATTCTACAATTGAGTGCTGTGCTCTCAAAAGTAGCGTAATCTATATTTGCAGCTGAGAGGTTACTTTTCAGCTCGTCCTTAAATCTGAGCAATTTCGACCCACGTTTCTTTTACCACAGTCAAGCTGACTATACAACAGATTCTTTGGTATTCTGTCATCATGCATTCGCAAAACATGTTTGTGCGTACATGTATATATGTGAAACCAATAAGAAATGAGTGTTTTGCTGGGCTCCGCAAGTTAGATTTGTGTCAGCTCTCAAATATGGAAACTGTGTTGCACTTCCTATAGTGACATATTTGCCAATGATAAAATGTATCTTGCCTTATCTACCGAAATGAACGTTTATATCTTTATAGATAAATATACCAAACCTGTGTTTGTGTTTTCCAATGTACAATTTTCTGGTGATTTTCACCACTACAAATGCTGGTAACGAAAAAGGTTTCAATGAATCTTGGAATTATAATGTGATTCTATTTAAGGATGGTTGCATTGGAGAAAATTAATTTTGCTTTGGTTGCCTCAGACATGTTTTTTTAACCCAAAATTCATCTCCTCAAACCCCGATTTTGATTAAATTCTCACACGTAATGTACACGGTTTTATTATACTTTTTTACTATTTCACAATCTAATAATTTGATTTCTACATAGCGAAATGATTGTCTTTTTAATTTATAACTTTGTTTATCTATGTTCCGATTATTGTTCTAAGTATTGTGCAGTCCTCCACACACACACACACATATATATATATATATATATCATCATCATCATCCTGTCACGCATGTAGCACAGATATCCATGACAATCTCTTGCCAACCATCTCTATCACTAATTTCACCTGGGAGGTCCTCTGCGCAGCAACCAGCATCCTCACATAGTTGGTCAATGTAGGTCCGTGGTGGGAGGCCCACATTAGCATGTCCATATGTCGGCTTCCAGAGGAGAACGTCACTTATAAGGTCGTTCTTGCCTCTCCACCAGTGTCCAGCATGCCTAGTCCGTCTTACTCGTATGGTTTGCGAGATGGGGGGCAAGTGGCCATACTGCTGCCTCCTTGTGGGGTGCTGTTTCCACGATTTGTTCAAGACTGCACGTATCATTCTTGTGCAGCTCCCATCTAGCTTATTCTCAAGGCGCTCCGTTAGGGTCCAAGTGGTGCAGCCATACAGCAGCACTGATATGACCACAGCCTGGAAGAATTGTCGATTTAGCTTGTCAGTGAGATCGGATTTCCATATGACTGAGTTTGTTTGTGGCCGACCATGCCTTTCCTGTTCGTTTATTAACATCGCCTTCCGTGGATGAGATATTACGACCTAGGTATTCCATACAGTTCTATGTATTACTCTATATAGATAATTGTTGACAGTACATATTTAACAGGGTGTGCAAAAATGAAGTTTACTGGGTTTTTTTTATTAGAAAAAACTTCAGATATTCGCACACAATATATAGAGTGATGCAAAGAAAAACATGAAGGTTATTCCTTTCTGTCGGCGAGGTTCAAGATACACCGACTGTATACACTGCAGAGGGATAACAAATTGATGGCCTTGGTATGACTCTAAACCGCATCTGATTAGGAAGTTCTGGAGAACGTGGAATACCAATTCATTGCCGTTAATCTAACATCCACCAGGACACAAGGTGTAGAACCTATTAGGGCCTCCACTATGGTCTAAATGTATTTGATAAAAATATTCGTATTTGATGTAAATTATTTGTACGAATAATAGTTACACGAATCAGTAATTGTGTCCTAAGAGATAAAATTTGTTACTTGAAAATATATCCCTATTTGCTAACAAATAATTGAATAGAAATTATATTTTTAAAAACGTGTAATTATTAGTTTTAGATAATAATTCTTTAAGCTATAAAACTGTAAGAAAATTATTGGCAGTAGATAGGAATACTTGCTATCAACTGGAAAGCAAATTTTTAACTGCACAAATAAGTAAACATAAAATGAACGCGGTTCTCAAACGTCTAGGCATGAAATAACCATGGTTGGGTTGGCATGCCGTTGATATCAATCAATCAATCTGAAGTTTATTACACTAACTTGATGAAAATTAGATATTCCATAAGCATATCTATTTTCTTCATTGTTTCAACAATTCTTGTTATTAAATTACGAAGGGTGTTTTAATTCTGGTTTTGTAGACTTTGCAGATTGTGAGGAAGCATTTTGAATTGTTTCCACAATGCAATTTGTAGCTTCTGACCTGACTTTCTTAAGGTTATCTGCGTAACTTAAATTAAAAGATTCGAAATGTTCTAGGAGACCATGTACCACCGAAATATTTCACTTTACACAGATTTCTTTTTGTTTCAGAATTCTTGCGCTAATCGTAAATGGATTATCAATTCGGGGAGTTTTTCTTAAACCTCTAAAATATTGCAGTATTAGTTTTGCTTCACTGAAGGTTAGATAATTCCCTCGCAACAACTATTGTTTTTCGTACCCTGGTACTGCTCAGTCATCTTGATATGCTAATATGTATTTCTCTACACAGTAATGCATATATTAGAGACTTTCATTTGTTCCCTAATTTTGATCTGTTCTTCAAATCTTTGCTTTGTTGTTCAACTTGCCTATTTTAATAATGTTTATTCCCTTAGTAATATCTACTTTGTCTGATTTTCTTATATTTCTGAGAACTAATCCCGTCTCAAACACACGTGTGCAATTATATGCCTGAATCAGCATAGATATTGTACATCTTCGTTATAATGAAAATTATGCCTGTGACTATAACCAATACTACGACACCATCGACGACATAATTCCCATATTTATTTACGTTATATTCTCAATTATTAATTAATCCTCATATAATTTTAATTAGCATCTTATTTTTATCGATACCTATTTATAACTAAGTATGCTATGCCTCACCAGAGCCCATGTTCTTAATGTGTTATATCACTAGATAATAAAGGTTTACATATTCATGGTGGGGATACGTTGCATAATATTGCTGTTTTATTCTCAAACGTATTAAAAGTAATCCGAGATTCATTATATTTACATATAAATTAATTAGAGTGAAATGTAAAAGTAATAATAAAATACTCGTATCCGGAGGGCGCATATTTATGCGAGTTATTTTCAATTCTCCAGTACTATAAAAAATTATATATATATATATATATATATATATATATATATATATATAGACAATAAAGGAGTATATTTACATATTTTAGCTATCGAGTATTTCTCTACACTTTCCCTGCTACTTCCTGTATTCCTTAAAATTATTTTTTCACCTACATATACTACATGTTATTTACATTTCGTTTTTCATTTTACTTGTTCATTTTATACGCATATGCTGTGAGAACATTTCTTGTCATTGATAAGTTTTCCGTATATGTATGTCTTCCTTTCCATGTCGCGGACTTTCATTATTCTCTTTTTCTTCTTACTCTTTCCGTTACTATTATGTTGTAAAGAATTGACTTGTGTAAGCATAGCGCTTCTTTTACAGAAATTCTCCCAAGAAAAATTGCTATTATTCAATTTTTTCCTGACTATTGTATTCATCTCTTATGTTTTTAAAATATTTCAGTTGTGCTATTTGTGACGAAGACAATATTATACAATAGCACATCAGCATGGACTTATTCCCTTACTACCAGGTGGTAGGAAAGTACAAGACGATGTTAAAATGATCTTGCCTCGGCCCAGATAATAATGAACTAAAGAAAACAAAATACAGGATTTAATCCGTAATAAATATGTACAGTCAACTGTGTGCAAGTATCAAGTCTATTGAACATAGGCTTGATACAATGTAATTCAATATAAGCCTTCCAACTTATTCAGGGTTGGATCTATAATAGACAGAATAAACATGAAATTTGATTCATGTGTTTTTTTGTCTGTCTTCCTAGATTGAATTCTTACAGTGGAGAATTCTTATAGTGTAGAAATCTAAAAATAACAATAATTCTGAATTTACAGGGTTTTGACATTTCGCTGAACATGTGGCTTTCCTCTGATTGGTCAGTTCGGTTGGTGGATGCAGCAGGTGAACTTGAAATTTAGGGAGTTCTAGCTTAGGTTCTGAAGGAGGCAGACGGGTCTGCAAGATGGCTATTTCTTACGGGCGGGATGGTTAACATGGGTCTAAATAAAGATGTATGAATATATTCATGTTTCTTACTAAATACAGCAGCGAAAACTGAGATCAAGATGTCCCAAGGGAGCAGACCAGAAGAACAGAGAACCAGCTCAACATAGAAGATATAGCAGAGAGACACGTACAGCAGAGGAGAGACACGTGTAGATATAATATAAATACAATAATATATATTGTCGGCAGAAGTAAAGGGCAATACAACGAAATCAAGTTTTAATTTTAATTTTGAATGCGTTTTATTTTTAATCAGCCAGTTTTCTTGTTAAGTTTTCTTGTTTTAAGTTACATGCCTTATTTGAAGAATGTTCATCCCCCGAGCATCCACATTACTCAGGTACGCCTTTCGGTTGAGCTTAGGATACTCTGGCTGTATCCCGTACAGAGAGGGTAAGACCCACCTAAAATAAAGGAATGTCCACAGTCTGGCACTAAACTGCATCTGAAGTTGAGATTCCAGTTTTAAACATTTGGGAAGTGTGGAATACAACTTCATAACTTTACTGTCAGGTTCACTGACCCAGAGAGAAAGTACCTGTTACAGTCCCCCCATGTTTGTGTCTGATAGGTTTAACAATATTTGTATTTGATGGAAATACTTGATGCCTTATAATTTCAAATTATTTGAATAAAAATACTAAACACTTATAACTTCCAATACATAAGGATTATTATTAGTTACTTAAAACCATATACCTGTATGCAAACAAAAGACATTAAATAGAAATAATTACTAGAAACAATGAGTTTTTCAATTAAATAGGAATACTTAAAACCATAAAACTCTGCAATTTATTTTTATTAGATAGGAATACTTGATATAACCATGTAGTAAAGAAAGATTTAAAAAAACGACAAAGAATTTGAATTTAAATGTAAAATAAATGCGATTTTCTAAATTTAGGCTTAAATAACACTAAGATGGTTGACATGCCGCAAGAATCAAATAAATAAAGTCAATTTAGAAGATAGCCTCCCGTCTAAAACAGAGTTAATATTTACCCAACCACTCTGCAAGTCACGGTCAATTTTTAAGCGGAGTACACTTGCTCTGGTTTACCTCAGTCGGTAGAGCATCCGCATAAGAACCATAAGGGTTTTGATACCATCCTACGCCAACACAGCGCAGTGGTACCACAACTTGGCTATATGCGGTAAAGTGTGGAGCTGATGATAGGTATGGCGTTCCACCTCAGACGCAAAAACAATCTCCCTGGTTTAGCACAAGTAAAATGGGGATATACTCCCTTGCTTTTTTGCTGATACCGACAATAGGCCACTCGGTCTACTTTATTTTTTAAACTCACTGAGGGAAGTGAGAAAAAAACAATAGTTTCTCGTCTTTCCCGAGAGTCTTAGTGCAAATCAAACTCAAGCAGTTTTGTCTTGGATTTGAACCCGGGACACCGATCCCATTTTCTACCACGATGTCTATTACGCTAAATGCTCAACTTTCAGTAGAGTAATACACCAGTGTCTCTTGCATCAGACATTTAAAATAAATCAGGTGTCAGCATTATTTTTTGCATAACGTCTGAAAAAGTCTAGCTTTTGCTTACATTTTTCCAAACAGTCTGTAGTGTTTGTATTGCTATCGAGTCCTTGCTGACCTGTAATCTAGTACAGTCTTCCAACTTTTTGAAAGATTCTACGAGCTTTTGCTTTTCTATTTGTTTTTTTTTATCAACATATTTTTTCTAACAGTCAATATTTTCCTTTGAAGCAGAATTTAACTGACTGATTACCCGTCATTCGTTTAGCCGATGAATCTTTCTTCATTCAGGTAGAGAATAACATTCAGCAAACGTTGCACTCATATTTCATATTTGTGCAAGATTTACGGGGGGGGGGGTGATACGCTCTATCAGATAGCCAGTACCGCATTGAAGAGAAGAAATATTTTGCAACGTATTGTTAAGAACGGAAGGAATTAGAAATGTCTGAAATATTTCATCATGTTGTAATGGAAGGTTAATGCGTTTGCTTGCTTCTTAAATAAAGTAAATATGAATCACGAGCAGAGATAGAAAACTGCAAAATATACACTTTATTTAGATTTTGTCTAAATAAAAAGCAAGTAAGAAATTAAAAGAAAGAACAGCTTTACAATATATATATATATATATATATATATATATATATATATATATGCATGCATGCGCAGAAACATATATGAATATGACGAGAATCGTAAAATATAACTGCATAAAAAGGCACAACATATACGCACACACACTTTCTTAAACGCCCCAGACTACATACTATACATATCCATGTTTGAGTAATATATAGGAGTATGTATATTATATTTTCTACCTTCTCTCTTATACACACGCACATATAGGTTAACGAAGACATGAAGTCAACGGCGCTTGTTTTGAAAATTGCAAACGTGAAAAGCTGTCATGTTCACTATATTAACTTAGATATAAATGATATATCAATGATATTGTGCACTTTTTACTGTTTTTTATATATTATATATATATATATATATATATATATATATATATATATATCTTATTATAATGGAGATTGTGTTTTTTCTGTCTGTAACCGAAACTATATTCCTACTCAAGTCACAATTCTCTTAGTTATTGACATCACATTCTCTATGGTTTTATTTTTATCTAAACCTCAATTATTAATAAAATTGTCTTATATTATTAATACTGTCAACTATGTCTACATACTGACAACATTCAATTATATTTATATATACAACAAAATAGCGGTTTACAGTGTGAACGGGAAGGCTAATTTGCATATTAATATTAAAAAATGGAATTTAATAAATATGTGCTTAGTATTATTTATTTCTGTTTGGTTTTATTTCAATGAATATAAGCAAAAATCTCTTCAATGAATCTTAAATGAAATCCATTAACAAGATAAAATAACTGTAATTTTATTATTTTCTTCCTCTTATAACTAAATACTTAAATTAGAAAAAATAACAATGAAAGACCAGAGTGATGGAAGAGTAAGTTTCAGTTGTTCCATTTTTTATTATACTCCCTCTGTTTCAAATCTTTTATTATACTCCCTCTGTTTCAAATCTTTTATTAAACTCCCTCTGTTTCAAATCTTTTTATCTGTATTCTTATTTAGTTTCATAGGCCTTTCTAATTTAATACAATATTTTATTACATTAAAACTTAAATACTTGCACCCGGAGGGTGCATATATTTGCTAGTATATATAAAAGATAGAGAGAACGAGCTATGTGTGCGTGTTTGGTGAGGTGAATTGATATCGGCATGTCATATTACGTTCCTTAATCTCGCAAACACGCATATATATATATATATATATATATATATATATATTAACAATGGAAAGGAGTAACCTACTCGAGTTTCATCGATTGGTTCTTCAGGGTTACTTTAGTTAAATTAATCGAGTTTTCGATTAATCTTAGATGGTATAATACATGCCCGTTGGAATGGGACTTATCTTTAGTTTGTTAAAATAATTTTTTCTCTACATTGTATTGAGCACTTTGTATTTGTTTTTTTCTCAATCTTAGCCTCTGGATACTGTGCGCTTCCAACGATCGTACTCATACCCACCGGTAAGTTACTACTTATACATTTATATATATATATATATATATATATATATATATATTCAGTGTTTAAATAGAACCAGGAGAACACTCAACTAAATATTTTAATCTACAACTCTAAATACGAAGGCTTTCCTGATTATTTCCTCCATTTTCAAAGGCTTATATATATATTCTATAAAATAATTTGATTACGTTAACAAGATAGGTACTAATTAACTTGTATATATGTTTGATCCTTACTCAAGTGTAAATACTTGGATTATTCATACATTGGAATAGATGCTTTGGTATCGAAAAGTTAATCTTAAATGCAGGTGCTCATCGAGGTTTTTTTCCTTCATCTTTCCGGTCGATACATTGGGAGTTTGTCTGCAAATAAACACACATCGATCCATCACGTATAGATGGGGATTTGCACATGCCTTGGTAGAATAAACATGGCAAAGCAACTTATGTATTTTTAGACGAAATGTCTTATTTGTAGTAAGAACAGATCAAGATAAAAAGGCACACATATGTGTGGATGTTGGAATTTTTATGTTTTTCAACACCTTTTTCTGCCTTTCTCTCCTGTGGGTAGTTTCTTTATATTTTTGATTTTGAACTAAAAAATAAGAGTTCAACTTATATCTACGAAGCATCAAAAGGTTCAACCTAACATGAGTTCAATGCTGTTGAAACACTCGGCTAAAGGATAAAAAAAAGTAAATCCATATCTGCACATACAAATATCACGACACTCTACCTATTAACGTGCACATAGGAATTATTTTCATAGAAAATATACAAAGAATGGGTAAGTGCCTTGTGTAATAGTTTTTGTGGAGGAAATGGAGTCGGCAACACAAGTTTAAATCCTGAGCGAGGCTGTTATTATTTCACATAGAGCTAATACCCTTGAGCAAAGTAGGCATCAAATTATTCTCCCTCCAGCTATGGGTAAATAGTAAGGCAGACTGGGCTCTTTAACCATGCTTCGACAACATGTCTAAGATGGAAAAACTGAATTCAAAACTGTTCGCTTAAAGAAAAAATAACCATGTGTCGCAACTTGCACGTGCGGAAGGGTTGGTAAATACATATATAAAGCCTTTCAAGTGTAAATTTTATATTTCAATATTTGTACTGATATGTTCCTGTTATCAGAAAAGTATGCTTCAGTATATAACTGAAGCATACTTTTCTGATATATATATATATATGTAAAGATTATGCGATCACTTTTCATTTGATGAGAGTTTTATATGTCTGTGAATGAATGTATTTCTGTATATATAAGACATTGGGGGAAGTGAAGAAGAGATGGACAAAGAAAATATGTGCCGATGACAATGGTATTCTTTTAAGTCCAAGAGTCAAACCTAGAGTAATAGTAGTTAGGGTAAAAATGAAAGAAAGAGAAAATATTTGTAAAAGAAGCAATGTTTTAATTGAATTCTATTTTTTTATTAAACAAATTACAAGAGAAAACTGAATGTAATAAATGAATAGTAAATGAATTGAATAAACCAAAGGGGTAATTAGTGAACGTTCCCAGAAACACTGAAATAATGAAACATTGAAATAAAAGAAAGACAAGAAAAAAAAAATGAAAACGAGAAAATTTAAGGGAATGACATGAAACAATAAAGAGTAAACGGAAAGAAAAAACAAAAATAGGTATACGAAGGAAATTCGTGTCTGTAGAAAAGTAAATGAAGTTGACAAAGGAAACAATGGCCAGAGAAAGATTACCAAGATGAACAGTAACAAGATATTAGAAATAATATGCCAGCGGGCTTCTATCTATTATGATTACACTTGTACTTGTACCTTTCTCCTAAGAATGGCTACCCAAACTAGCCTTTTTGGTCGATATGAGTCGACTTACATGTCTCATTGAATCCGTCTTTATTTATTCAGTTCATCTGCAAAGTCGCTATTTCAGCTCGAGGCTTCTCTCTCGAAACATCAATCAAGGTGCCTCCGTTCATACACACTTCCTCTTTTCTTATTTCTCTTTGTCTCCGTTTCTCTTATTCTGCCTCGATACGAATCGGACATCAACATTCTCTATTCTTTTCCTCCCACCATGTCATCTTAATAGGATGCCGGTGCGTACTTATTCTACTGCTTTTTAGACGTGTCACAATTGCATGATGTATTAACGTCTAGTTTACTCTTTTTGCCCCCCCCCCCCAGTTACATGTTTCGAATCAAAATCCAATGGTTCCTGCGGCTTTTAGTAATACAAGCTTATAGTGAAAATATGCTGTCCAAGTTATGTAAGGCTAACACCGTTCAAACACGAGACTTCAGATATAGAACAAAGACAAAATCTACAGAACTTACTATATAGGGCGTTAAAAAATTATATAATTCGAGATGTACAGAATTTTAAAACAAAACTATGTCTTTATCTCATAACCTGACTACTTCTCGTTCAAAGATTCTAGGACTTTTACAAAATGTGTGTAAACAATTAAACATTCTGTCTAATGTTTAAACATTAGTTCTTTTCCATTCAATGCCATGTTCATACATGAAAAGAAAGAAAATAACAAAACATTAAATATTGAAATGTGAGTTGTTTCTTCATGTGTTGTTAAAATTCGAGATCATATCAACAAGAATTTGTAAAATTATTAGATTAAGTATTGATAATCTTTCTCAAACATATCGTCTTTCCTCAATGAGTATCGACCGGAAAAGAAAATTAGATCGTATTGGATTGGAAAGTGACAATCTATGATCAATGTTTTTGTTTAATCTTTTAATAAAAAGTACAAACCAACACGTTCCATCCATGAAATCCCCCCATCAGTAAAATTGAGATACTTCTAAACGAAACCAATGATATCTGGGTAAATGATTGGTTTGGTAAAAGATTAGTTGTACAAGTTATCATTGATATCAATCGGTTCCAGTAGACTTAATATGCCGCTGACTGAAGGAGGAAGAACAAAAGGCGGTATTATTTAGCATTGGTCGTATTAACAGAGTTAGCAGAACAATGTTGAATATAATATCCGTCTGCCTTATGGACATCAGCATTTGTTTTGAAGTTTACAGCTGTCTTTCTCTTAGACTGGTTATCCAACCAAGGCTCGAGGTAAAATACTGGACAAAGCTGTTTTCGCTTTATTCTAATATAGGCATGCCATAAACCCACACGGGTTGATATGCCGTTAAGATCAATCAACCATTTATGCTAATGTACTTGGAAAAGGGTATGTATCACTCTTTTCTGCCTCCATCTTTGGGTAAATAGTTGGTCATATTAGGTATTTTAGACTTGGTGTGTCAACGTCTAGAACGTAAATTCTGGGTATAAATGACTTGTACTCCGCATAAACATCGACTGTGCCATGTCATGCTCATGGTGGAGTAGTTGGATAAATATAAACGTACCAAGACTAAAGGCTCCAGTTTCTCAATATCGCGTCTACATGCATGTACATATATGAATCCAATCACTGAGGATATAGCCAGGTGCATCTCCAATACGTATTTCTTGATTACATTATATATATATATATATATATATATATATATATATATATATATATATAAAACTTACAAATCTCTCCCCACGAGTAGGATGTGCCACAACGTCAATTTCTCATGCGTAGTTTAAGAGATTTGAATTCAAAATTTTTCTTTGACTAGGGTGGTTGCCTAACCAACGTTAAACGACCTACCATGTACTCATAGCTGTAGGGATATTAGTTGTATACATTTCTTCTCCAACGCTATTTGAAATGCTAACAGCATCGTAGAGGATTTAAACTCGTCTTGCCGTGTCCATTTCCTACGACGGTAAACATTACAGAAAGCGACTTGTTGACATATGGAATTTCAACTAATTATTCTCTGCATCCATCTAAAACTGGGTATTTAGTTTATCTATCTATTCAAATGTTCGACATTTCATCATGAATATCGGTTCAGATAAAAGGTTTTTCTTTGTGTATACTTTTGAAATGGAGTATTACTTATATTTTCTTATATAATAAACATAATGTATTTCATTGTTGTTTTCATATTTACGGTTTGGTGAATATTCCTTTTGGCATTCATCAAACATATGTTGCTTCCAATAGGTCGTAAGTGTCCTTTTGTATTTATTATCTTCACTCTTTAAATGATTTCAGTTTTAAGACAGATCTCAAAGGGAGAAAAGGTGCATGCTGAAAAAAATTCCGGCTATAATAGACCATAGCTTAGCACAGAGAGAGAATTGAGATACAGTGGATGAAGGGGGATAACTGGTGTAACGGAAAAATAAAAATACTAGACATTTTCTATGGAAGCACTTAAAGTTAAAATATAGTACCTGCTTCACATTCGCTTCCATAAGACAAAATACGGCAATCAAAGAAGAACCTCAGGAACTTTAGCATGAGACAGCCTGCTAAATCTAGCCACACTGATGTGACAGGTTGTAACACGGTGTCTGTGGATGACTGACTATATATATATATATATATATATATATATATATATATGAGGAAGAGAGAAGGAGTAGCTACTCGATCTACGAGTTTTTCGAGTTACGAGCTGTCACTGGGTTGATTTTTCGCCTGTAACATTATTACGACAGAGTATCAGTGTTTTTGATATACAAAACAAATTGTAACATTATATAACGAAATGCGATAAAAAATCAACAATGTATTAGGGGAATATATAAATATGTTTCCAATACGAGTGGAACTGATTGTTTATGTCATGTGATTTACCACTTCCAAAAGTTGGCAGCTGCATATATTTCGAAAGACACAGATGTGCCAATACTACAAGATGTCTGGGTTTATGTAGAAAAATGATTATAACACCTGAGCTCAAACTTTCTAAGTACATTTTTTTATGTTTAGTTAAGAAACACCTGTTATAAATGTCAGCGCAGACGAAACATCCACACTTCATTCAAACTCCTGTAAAAATGATCCCCAAAATGAGTTTTATTTTCAAAACACTATTTATTTATTAAATCATAACTTTAGTCAGATTTTATGTGTTCACAAATTACGCATTAATCTCTGCACACCCCAGTTCTAATATATTGGCATAATGACTTGTTACATAGTAGGATTATTCATATTTCGCTTCTATCTCAAACACACATGTGTACTCTCCATATCCCTGCCTCTCTCCTTCCTACTCGCCCTCTTACATCTCTCTCTCTTCATCACACTCTCTCTCTCTTTCCTATTCTGCAACAATCTCACTCACAACCCTCTCCTACACACCCACTCACAACTCTCTCCCTCTCCTACACACCCACTCACAACTCTCTCCCTCTCCTACACACCCACACTCTCTCCTCTCCTACACACCCACTCACAACTCTCTCTCTCCTACACACCCACTCACAACTCTCTCTCTCCTACACACCCTCTCATATCTCACAATCTCCCTGTGTATGGGTATGTATGTATGTATGTATATGCAGGTCTATCAGTGTCTATTTCTGTCTACATATTTATCTATCACAACTAGTTGAAAAAGAAAAACCTATCTTAGTTTGAAAAATAAAAACACGCAAATAAGAAGCGGCCTTTACTGCAATCACCATAATCCATTTAATAACGAATTCCCAATTTTGGAAAAAATATGTGAAAATGAAAAAGTATTCTTCCGAATCGATGAATCAAAATAGAAAAACTATGGTCACATTTCAGTTTAAAAGAGTTCCAAAACTATTAGGTTAATTCTATTCCATGCCAACACAGAATCCATTATAACCCCATCAATTCTTACAAAGTAGGTTTTGCGATCGTTCAAATATTTATAAGCAGTACATAATAGATCCATTATGAGAATTACCTTAGAGAAAGCGTGCCTAAAACACAGATTCCCTTGATTCTCTTTCGACTGCCGTCCTTATCAATCATCGCCCTCAGAAAGTTTTATAGACGGTATCCAGTGTGAGCACATAAATGGTGAATGTAGGCTTTTCTATATGTAGTAGTCCATTTCAAAATTTGCATGTAAGTTTATACTTAATTCTCCGGCAAAGCCTACCATGTCATGCTAGTCTTACTTGCATTGTTTATAAAATAGGAATTAAGTGTCCGTACATATGCTGTTTGGTTGGGTTCTGCTTCCAGTGTATTTTCAAAACAGTATACAGCATGCTTGTACAGTTCCCATCTTGTTTTTCTTCCAGCATTTCGTTAAAGTCCAAGTAGTGCAACTATACGGCAGTATTCACACGACTATTGCTTTGAAAAATCCTCTCATGATTTCAACTGTGAGCTCAGATTTCCATATGTCTATTGTAGAATAAACATACTAAGTTCCAATTACCGTCGAATTGGTAAGACAGGGCAACAAGGAAGCCGTAATTTAATACGGATCTAACCTTGTTACAAGCCTACTGCAGAATGCCTGAGTATTTATGACGCCTCATAACATCATAAAAACCAAGCAGCCAACCAGGACTCGATGAATGGAATCACCCGTGTTCCATAAATACCAGCTATTTTGGGCACCAGTCAGTAGTGCTTAGTTGCTATTGTTCAAACCAACAGCACACTGAGCTCAAAACACAGTTGGATGCTAATCACCCAACAAATTTCCATAGTAAGGTAGACTGGTTTATGACTATCTACACATCGTCTTTTGAGAAATTGTTTGAATTTGAATTGAATTTCTTTAAATTTATATTTCAGAAAGTGATTTTGTCAGTTGCTCGGAATTTGTTATAAATCGAATGCATTTCTGAGAATGTGTGATTTTAAAACACGATATTCCATTGACCAGATAAATTTGAAAACGTAATTAATCCAACGAAACTATTTATCGATTATCTTCGTAAATTCCTTTATTTCTTTTTTATTATCATTATTCATTCCCCTTTTGTAATTTCGATGTTTTAAACTGCAAATCTGATATTATATAATGGCTGGTTCATTATTCTTGAAATGTAATATACAATAAAGCAATGAAAAAGAATTCTAACATCTATGTATGTATGCATTACAAAGAAAATACAGAAAAATGAAAGAAGGAATACAAATTCAAAAGGCATATGGGTATATTTTCTGAATCATTCATAAAGAATAAGTACATCGCTTTGTGTTCACGCAGACATTTGTGCCCATGAGATTGCATCGACATTTATACAAGAGCTTGCTTCGAATATAATCATTTTAAGAAACCAGCAATACACGCTTGAATATGTGTGTTCATTCTTTTCTAGCAGCGGTTTTTTCTCCATTCTCAAGGATTCTGTTTCCCTATTTGTGAGATAAAAATGTAATGGGAACAGAAAGAATGAATAATTGTACGGATGTTTATGCATTTATGACTCGTATATGCAGCGAAATACATTCAACATTTTTTAAATATATTTGCAGCCATAGAAATGATGTTTTATTAATGAATATACAATATTGGTACAAGATTCACGTTTTGAAAAGATAAAAATCACTTTGGAAAGAAAACAATCACTCATATATATGTGTGTCGTTCCCATCAAAAGATGCAATATTTTTTGCATCTGATGATGGGAACGACTAGATAATTCCTCTAGGTTCCTTAAAATAGTCTATAATGCTACTATTCTAAATCTTCTTTGTTATTCTTTTCCTAATTTTGCTCTGTGACTGACAATAAAAGCACACATTGAGCTCTGCAAATTATGACAATTGAAAAACAATTTACACTTGATCTTTGGATATATATATATATATATATATATATATATATATATATATATATATATATATATATGGGTGCTATATCTATAAATAGCGCTCAATATCGTGATATATTATTTATATCTAAGCGTAGTGTGGGCATGGAGATAACAAGGCTTGTTTACTGACAGTTTCTCGCGTATGCGATTTTCAAACCAAGTGACTTGATTTGAATAATCGCATAGAAAAACGAATAAGGCAAGGTGTGCCCTGAATTATTTTATATCAAGTTTAATATCAATATTTAAATACCGTAACACGCAACGTAATTTACCAGTGATTGTTTTGGGTTTTTTAAAAATCTTTTTTTTACAATGAAATATTTTGTCTTCGTGTGAAATGCTGTTTCAATTTTTATTTTTTTAGAAATTGAGCTGTTTCTAATGTTACAGTTCTAATATGAAGAGGATTGTTTGAAACTGTACACAGTGTCACGTGTTTTACCAGCGTTCTTAATCGGAAAGAACACACACCATAATAGCACGTGTGACCCCCTCTAACATGATGGCGGATTTGATTGTCTTTTGTGATTTGAAAGGTTTCATTAATCCTAAGTTCTTTTTTCTCGTGATCAAATAATCAATTAGGGATATTTCTTTGAAGATACAGACTTAAAGCAAGATTTTATGTATCTCCAAACTATTGACTTAAGGTTTCTCAATATTTTAGACATCGGGAAATATTGGAGATAAAACATGCATATGGCGTGTTTGACAATGACATATCTGATGATAATAGGGTAGTGAAACTCAAAGTAGGAAGTTATTTTTCTTTTTAATTAGTTTGTATTATCTCAATGTTATTTTCATACTGAGTACCGTTAACTTTTCTATTACTATTAACACTGCGATTTTAGTTTTTATTTCGACGTCATAGTTTTTAAATGAAACACACACACATATATATATATATATATATATATATATGTGTGTGTGTGTGTGTGTATCCATATTCCAGTGTGTGCGAATAAGTATAAACATATATAAACTAGGGTTAACACATCGTATTCAACATCAATTAGTAAACAATTTAGTTAATAGAATAATAAAATGCAATTATACATTTATCTAATTAGCTTGTTAACTATATCTGTAGGTGCTAATATTATGTTAGAAAAACCATTTGAAACGTTAATTAACTATATCAGACAAGCCCTGCACTGCTAACTAGCTTATTTTTATGCTGGTTATATATATATATATATATATATATATATATATATATAAGTGTAAATTACAGCGTGATTGATAGTTTTAGAATGACGGATACATGTGCTCAAAATAATAATCTATTCATGCTCGCAGTTAGTACGTGAAACAAGGTTGAATCAGGGATGCGAAATCAGAGCACACAACATTTGACTCCGCCTTCCCTATTTTTCCACACTGGTTACCTAAGCTAACTCCAGTAACCCATTTTTTAAATTTGACCATAGCTGGAAGAATAGCATATATAGTTATACCATGGGATGATCCAAAGAGGATCGAACTGACTATTCAGAAGTACTGGATCTGTGAAAATAACTTGGTAACGATCACACTCCGGTGGGATGCCCTATATGTATGAGATCCCATCGCTGCGCTATAAAATTAAAAGCATAATTCTCAATATATTGCCGATTTCAGCCGGACATCTAGAAAATCTGTCCGCATTTCACTAGCACTAGACAAAAGAGATTGTTATTCGTCTGTGATGAAGCGACACACCTATCATCAGCTCCCCACCACAATTATTAAAATATTTCGCTAGAAAAATGTGGAAGGACCGCATGTATGTAATTATTCATCACCTCAGCATTAGCATGATACGAAACAAGGTAAATATTTAAGAGTTTAACTGGTTTGAATTGAGCATTTTCCCCACTCATATACCGGATGTCATGTTAAGGTTAAAAAGCCCGTTCTATACTAACATTTACCCATAGTAAATAGTTGGATTCATAGATTTCCCTAGGGTATTAGCGCTATGATATGTAAAAAGCCTCGACTAGGATTTGAACTCGGGTTTGCCGTATCCATTTCCTACGAGTGCATTCATTTTTTTACTTCATCTATAACCATTGGTTTCAAATATACGTGTCTATGTCCTTACGTTTGTTTATGTACCATCTATTCCCTAAATATGTTCCTGTCTATCTCAACATCAATTTAAAAGTAATTCTATCACATATACTTATCAATGTATCCATATATCTGAACATATGAAACACTGGGATATTCATTATTATTTTATTCATAGTTTCTGTTGCTAGTAATTATATCTTTATGTTCAATGTGTTACATAGTATCAGAGAGCCATCTCAATATACGCATGACAAAGGCAGGGATCAATCATTTGGAATTCTGATCTCACTAATAAGTGAAAACTGAAAAAAGTTTCCAAGCTGTACCAGTGTCAGTGCTACTATACGGCTGCCCCACTTGAACCCGAAAAAACTGGATAAAAGACTAGATGGAAATTGTACAAAGATGTTACGTGCAGCCTTGAATAAATACTGGAAACAAAAAGAGCAAACTATTCCCATTTACCTATTATCACACATACCATTTGGATTAGACAAACAAGATAAGTTTGTCACTGATGGAGAAGCAAGGACGAGCTCATAAGCGATGTTATCCTATTGGATACATCAGTGTGGGTCGGGCAACAAAAAACCTACATGGATCAGCTTTGCAAGGACACCAGATGCTGCGCTGAGAACCTACTAGAAACCATGGCCGATAGATCCGGATGATGCGGAAGTTTCATGGATATCCGTGCTGTTGGCGCGACTTGATGAATCCAGTTGCTTCTTTATCAGACTACAAACTAGATTTGCTATTTTACTTACAAATCACATTTCCTCTGGGCTGTTTAGCGTAACAATTAATTGCTGCCAGAGAAACCCGTTGAATCTTAAACTTGAAGTTCTCTTAATCTTGACCTGTCTCCTCTCAGTGGCCACATCACATCGGGTTAGTTTAGAAAAGCTAGACCTTCTGCTTCAAACGTTCTTGAAACAGTCATGTCAAGCACCTTGTAGATGTTTGAATTACTACAATTTATCCTGTGGCTATAACTGACAATGTGTGAATTCTTCTACCAATTTCTACCATCTTCTGTTATTCATGAATTCTAAGAAATAATCTATTCGTTTTATCATTTCTCTAGTCTAACGCCTCTTTCTCTTTCTTTATTTTACTGTATATTTCCTTTGTCTTTATTCTTCGTAGATGTTTATTCAAATGAATTTCATCGGGCACAAGTTCCAGAAAAGAATTGAAAGATCTTATCACAGCCTTTCAAGTTCAAATTACATAACACTGGAAATTGCTTTTTGATATTTGTGCTCGTATTTAAAACACAAATTACTTGGAAATTCGCATTTAATTCCTATATTTCAGAATTATATATTTACTATTTAATAACTGAAATAGCTACAACGAATGTTAAAATGGATATGATAATGTTTGTAAATTACTCTAATTAATCTCAGATATCAAGTTGTGCTAACGTCATGGATTGCTATGAGTATCTCTCTCAACACACATCCCTATCAATCATAGTTCCTGGAAATTCCTCAGCACGGCATCCGGTGTTCATACAGAGCTGATTAATCTATGTTTTTTGCTAGTCGGCCAACACTGGTTTGTCCATTTTTAGGAAACCACTGGAGAACGGCACTTATGTGCTCGTTCTTTCTTGTCCAGAATGTTGACTGGTTATTTTGTAGCATATCAACCCCTTTCGAGTTGTTTAATGTCGAATCAATTAACAAAGGACTCAGGTTGCTTACAGTACCTGCTGTTTTTAAGTGATCACTCGATTAAGTATTGAAAAGGTTACTCGCTGCTTAACATCAGTAACTTTAGCGAGAATCAATGCTTCGATGCAACTTTGTCTTAGATGGCTTGTGTGATAGGAGGGAAGTGGCCTTACAGCTGCTTTTTGTGTGGTGCTGCTTCCAGGATATGTTCAAGAAAGTACGCGAAATATTTGTTTAGTTCCCTTCTAGCTCTTTCTTCAAGTGTTTAGTTAAATTACAAGTGGTGCAGCCATATAGTAGCACTGACAGGACAACTCTTTTTTTCAAGAAGAACTCTAGAAATATAATTGAACAATAGAAAGCACCGTAATTTCTTAAATAAAAGACCTGAATATTACAGAAACAAACAAAAATTAAAATAAAGAAGCTTAAGGACACTGTCCTAAAAATGTACATTGAATAAAGTACGAAATTAGATTTATCTAAATTTGGCAAGAATTATATAGTCCACAGACATTTTGGCAAGTACATTGTATTTATTAGAAGGTCGGGCTGAAGCCAGCAAAAATCTTTTCGTTATTAAATTCAAGATAATGGTGATAACATAGATATAAAAAAATGCTACTTGTGAAACGAAATGCCGTTATTACCATAATCTAACATAAATGAAAAAAAAAAAAAAAAAAGTAATTCAACAAGAACATATTCATATAGGTTAGCTGCGTATGCGAACATATAAAGTTACGGATGGTAACAGCGTCATCAAATACACTATGACATTTTGAATATGAGTGTGAAAACGTTATATATTGGTCCCGTGACCCTCGAAAACAAGGTGAACTCATTAATATCTAGTATGTCATTTAATAAGTCAAAAGTAGTTTTCTTGAAACCGAAAGCGTACTAATATATTAACATTTCGTTATATATATATATATATATATATATATATATATATATATATATATATATATATATATATATGTGTGTGTGTGTGTGTGTGTGTGTGTAAACATAATGTCAAATCTAACGAGAGAGAATACACAACAGATACATTTATGAACAGACACAGAAAACATACACAAAACGCTCGAGAGCACTTGTGCACAGACAAACACAGGCAAATAAGTCATCATCGTTTTTCTCTTTCCACTTCAGATTTCAAACCTTCCTTAAAATCATGAATGGGCTTGTAAGGGGACGTATGAGTCAACCACATTTGTCCTAGTATTTACTACACATATTTAAAGGAAGAAGATGAACCCAATACTTCGACGATGGCCTTAATTCAAACTGAATGCAAGCATTTTAGCCAGAAGTTGAACATGGATTGCTAAGTTAATTTCCAATGCTGATGGACGTTAGCGATAATATTATTCATAATATTTCTCTACTCGCGCTCGCTTTAAATATCAGAGTAAATTCAATACTCGTCAAAGTTATTTAACAAGCACAAACACACATATATAGATAGATAGATAGATAGATTGCTATATTTATGAATAAAGAGTACTCAATATCGGTAATAGATCATGTGTATATATACGTTTTAGAAGTTTAGATATATGCGATCAGACCATTGCATGAAACTCTGGAAGTCACCTAGCGCTGCTGGGTTCACACTATTCAAAATTAGATCTATGCCTTGCTCACTTTTGTATGTCTATATAAAGCTCAAAAAAATTTTGATATAATTATGTGTGTATGAGCCAACATCTACTTGAATGTATAACTCGTTCAGTTTATTTGACATTTTATATAATAGTATATTCCACAAAAATGAATATATGCTATGAATATATTCTAAAGCCCTAAGGTATATATCTAATGATTCCACTTTAATATATATATATATATATATATAATATATATATATATATATATATATATACGTTAATATAACCGAGGATTCCTTTTAAAAGAAAATGATTACTTTAGGTTATTCCAATTATACAGTACAGTCGTTGGAGTGGCCTAAAGTCGGTACCAGCCAATCAGCGAGGGAGTATGTCCCATTTTCACTAGCGCTAGACAAGGAGATTTTTTGCGTCTGAGGTGGAGCGACAGACCTACCATCAGCTCCTTACTTATTCCTACTATAATATGTGATATTCCCTCAAAATGTATTGCAATATATCCGGCCGTTCGTATATATGTATGATTATTAACTTGTTTAATTAATAATTTAGTCTGAGAAAAATTAAATCTCCATATGTATTAAATTGTGATACAATAAGGAATTACCTTGCCACAACGTGTTAATCTAGGCACATTGTACACAGAATACTATCTATTCCTCAAAGTCCTTGACAGACAAACAAAATCACAAGTATAAATAATTTGAGATACAACTATAAGCACTTAATTTAACAATTTGTGCGCAACTTCATATATTGATAGAAACACATACAGACGCTCGCATTATATATATATATATATATATATATATATATATATTATATATATATAATGCGAGCTTTTGTGTGTGTGTATTGTTCCACCAGCTATGGGTAAATAGTAGGACAGTCTGGGTTCTACCATTCGTTAGGCAAGCAGTCTAAGAGAAGGAAAACTCTGAATGCAAAACTGCTAAACTCTGCTTAAGAGATTGAGCTTTTGTCACATCTTACTCATGTCGAGGGGCTGATTATTCATATATATATATATATATATATATATATATATATATATATATATAAAAGAGAGACTCTTTTGCAATTAGACCTTCTCTTAAACGCATCTGTACGTAATTATGTTTATATGTAAAAACGTTTACTCAATAACATTATGTAAACACTATATATATATATATATATATATATATATATATATATATATATATATATATGTGTGTGTGTGTGTGTGTGGCCGCTATGTATACGAGTCTGATAGATCTCCTGTTCAAATACCCCAACATCTATATTTGGAAAGGAACTATAGTGATTCACTCTTTTAAAACGCATTTGCCAGATTTGCTGCTTATTGTTCCCTAATTGGAATCTTTTTTTATCTGAAGAGGAAGATATTTCTCCACTTAATCGATTTTCCACAAAAGTGGTCCCTATTATATACGAGTCTCAATCAAACCTGCCCATTCCCAATATCCGGATTAAGGAAGAGCTTATAGACATTTTTTTTTATATCAATCGCGCTGTTCTCTTTTTTTTTCTGCATCCCTCAATAGTTTTTCAGTCACGTATATGAAATACCGCCAGAAAATTTTATATGAAGCTACCAGATGCGGTTATGCTACAATATGTTAATTATGAAAAATATAAAAGCAAGCTCGACATAATTTACCACCTTCAACTACTGAATAATATTGTGGTATCTAATTCATTAAAGCTCGATATTAATTTATTGACCACATTTTTATATTAACTGCATAGCGTTTTTCATTTTCCTCAATTCTTTTATATCAGGGATTCGAGTAGCAAAGTGAGCTCGCACAGGGTCGACAGCAGGAATCAATCCTCAGTGCTCAAAAAACAACAAATTGAGTACAAAACCTTTAAACTAGTACAATATTGAACATGATGTTTATAGCATGCAGATATACAATCTCACTATATCTGATTAGTATCAACCCTGAAAAATTGATAAAAAATGTCTAAGTGAAAATGTAATGAACATACGTCCGAATTGAGCCATTTCACTATGCATAAGCGTTTATTGAATTATTAAGCCCACTAACATACACAAAGGAATGATGATTTTATTTATTCATTAGAAATTAATTATTAACTAAGTAATATTTTATCAAAATATATACTATACAGAGTGATTTTTACTATACCTTATATTAACTGGTATTAGAGAAATTTTTCAGATATTTTTGCAGATTAAAAATAGATAAATATGTGTGTGTGTGTGTGTGTGTGTGTGTGTGTGTGTGTGTGTGTGTGTGTGTGAGCGAGAGAAAGAGGATTATCTGACATCATGCCTTTTAGCATTTATAAACAGATTAGGGAGCTTTGAAAACGTGATTAAAATGCTTGGCAAATGATTTATTATATATAAGCTTACATTTGTATGATGTTGATCTCAGGCTTATCCCCTAATTTGAATTACTGGGATCAAAATAAGGACCTATATTAACCCCTTTGAAGATCCCACTGTGGATAATGCATCGGGACAGCATAATACTAATACATATATCTCATTAAAAATTCATCATCAGCTTATGCATTGACCTTTGATATTAGTGAGGTCAGAAAGAATTATGCATATTCATCAACAGAAGGGGCAATAACTATTTAGATATGAGTCAATTGATTAACACAGTTTCTGAGGGGTAAGTCAGATATGATTGATTGATTTTAACAGCAAGTCAACGTACCTAGTTTTATTATATGCCGGAACATAGGGTATCGCATTCATTGCCCGTTCATAGATATTTCTCCTTAAGATTTGTTTCACAATATTATCCAATACGAATTATTTTAAACATCTATTTAACATGTATATGGACCCTGGCATATACTACCACTCCAAGTAGTTGCTTAGTTGGTTGGTTTTGTTTTACGGCGTATCAACTCTTTTCGTGCCATTTAATGTCGAATTAAGTCATTTTGAGATCAGGTTACTTACAGAACCTACTTTTGCTTAAAGGATCATCTATCGAAGTATTAAGCAAACTCCTCACTGCTTAACTTTGCGAAACTAGTGGGAACCTGTGGTTTCAACGTGTTTTGACTGTAAGCTCACTCCAATTGGACCCGGAAGTAATGGCAATAAATTGGTACTCCACACTACTTAGATCTGCAAGACAGGGGCCTCAACACCACATGCAGTCTACTATTATACACAGGGCCCTTCTTTGCGGGATCTTCCTCCTTTGCCGGGAAATTCAGTCAGCATATTCGAAACTCCGACAACGAGGCGAAAATAGGACAGACATAGTCTACAAGAGATTTTAAAGACATTCTTGAATATCGTACAAGTAAAATATTGATTAGGATACGTTTGACGTTAGGCAAAGTCCATTAATTAAAACTGATGTTGATTTTCTTTTTCTCGCGAGCTATAAAGGTCTAACCGGGACGACGCGCTTCAGGGTGTTACTTAAGAGTAGCCTCAGGCGATTTTAAAGATATATTATGGAAACAATACATAATGTTAGATATACATTTGTTTTTAAAAATTGGTAACATAGATTAGTGAAGACAAGATATCGTTTGGTATTAATGATATATTAGATGGGAAGGTGGCAAATGATAATTTAATACCAGTTTGTCTTATTCAATCCTGATTCTACAAAAGACGACGTAGACATTCTAGGTTTTTTATGTTTAAGTTCACCAATTCTAGTTTGATTATTAACAAAATAAATAATGTTTAATATATGTCGCGTCAGTCGGTAGAGCCTCCGTCTATGAATCGCATGCTTTCAGGTTCGATACCGGTACCAGTCAACTCGGCACATAAATAGCACAGCTTAGGAAATCTTATCTGTGCGGTAAAGCATCTGGGAACTGAGGGTATGTGTATCACTCCATCTAACCTAAAACAATATCCCTGGTCTAGCGCTAGAGAAAAAGGGATAGACTTCACCGCTAAATTAAAGTGTACACTTTTTAAAAATCTCATTATTCAACAATAGAGAGCAGTATCTATCGCTTGATGTGCTTATTAGGAAAATGTAACAGTAGTAATTTGTGCATGTTAAAATAACAAATAACGCAATAATATTTTTTTAAAGAGAGCGAGCCAATATCAACAGTGTTATGATTAATGCAAGTGGCCCTAATGAACAGATATGGAAATTCATTAAATTTGTAGTTTTATCGGAATGATTACCCTTAGTCTATTTATTGTTTTCCGATTTTCTCCAAACACAGCTGGTAAATTGATCCCTAGAGACCCAAGTTCAGCCGTAAATATATATACTATCTCTGGATTCCTCGTAATATTCTACCAAAGAAAAATGTTGTTTCGTCCAAGTACAGGATTTTGTTTATAATTGCAACTTTGGACAGGCAGCGAGACAATACAAATGTAGTATAACATTTTCGGCTTTCTATCCTTTTCAATCAAAGACAACGCCGGGTCTAGATACCTCGTCGTGATATAACGTTTACAAGAATGATATAACAAATTATTACTACCTCTTCCATATGGAATTCTGTTCAAAATATGCAACACGTAATAAATACTTAGTGATACAGAACTATTTCTAAGCATAACTTGCACCGGGAAAAATATTTAAATTATTCTGGTCAAAATATTGTAATATTGACATGATAGGCACAATGTATTTCATTTATCTAATCAAATCCTTGTCCATTAATACTTTTACTTTCTTGATGTCAGAGACAATAAGGTTTATATATCGGTAAATGATATTTTCTGAAAATATAACAAAACTTCATTCATGTATAAGTACAAGGTTTAACTAAGAAAAATATCAGGCTATAAATACATTAGAGATTTCAATTGTATCTTAACTTGCATAAGAAGCTTAAAAGAACTACCTTGTGTCATACATGTCGCGTGGAGGGTTAGGTAAATACCTATGAAGCTAATGTTAGGTATCTGGAAAAAAAGGTGTGCCTCCATATTAAGTAAATTTGAATCGTCTAAAACCATTGAATACAATCTACGTTTTAAATATTCTTTTTTATTCTCATTTTTTAAATTTTTTTTTGTACTTTTTTATTATTTTTCTTTCAGAAAAAATGTTGGTTCATTTATTTGTTAATAAAACTTTTGTTTATTAGACTTTTTTAAACAAAGGTTCTTCCATAGATATCTAGTCATATTTCACACAAAAAAAATTAAAATTGTATTCTATCTTTTTTAAAGTTAATGTTTTTTTTTATTTGCGTAAAATACATTATTAAAATAACCAAAAGGATAGCAGGTTATTTTTTTTCAAAAACACAAGAGCTATGAAAAGATAATAGCATCAAATATTTTACACACGTTTATAATGACATAACATATTTTTATTCATTTATTCTACTCTTTTATTTTACTCTCTTTTCT
Organism: Doryteuthis pealeii; assembly: GCA_023376005.1. NCBI lineage: Eukaryota > Metazoa > Mollusca > Cephalopoda > Myopsida > Loliginidae > Doryteuthis > Doryteuthis pealeii. Next base: position 147,057,192 of record CM042139.1, read on the forward strand.
GTTTGCTATCTGACAATTGGTTTTCTAATGTTTTAATACTTTTTCAAAATGCTTTAAATATTGACATTTTTCAGTACTAACCACTGTTGTACAATAGTTCCTACATTTGCATGTAAAATGATTGAGAAAACATAGATGAGATTCTTTAACACACAGTGAACGAACATATGACTTATTCATCATTAACGCTAGATTAATCATAAATGTGTGCCCACATTGTGAGTAATAAATATCGACATGACACTGAAGTTTTCGTGTATTGTTTAATTATCCTTTGAAGTGAGATCACAGTTCAAAACAGGCATTGCAAGAAGAATAAAGGGAAATACTATACACAACAGTTTCGGTTATTGAAAATTACGAAATTATCTAAAATCTTAATACATTTCAAACTTATGTCAAAATAAATTCTTCTTTGAAGTTATACATTGTCTACGGACAGATTAATAAAAATGGTGCCTTGGAAATATATCTACGTTCGGAAGAAGAATAAATATATATTAAAATTACCCGAAAATCAATGTTATTAACGGCATTAGATGATTTTTTTAAAAATTATACACTTTAAAAATGTTATAATGGAAATTAAATATACTAGCGGAAGTATATAAGTTTTAATGTAATGGAATATATCAAATTAGAAAGACTAATCCAATTAAATATGCACGAATATAAAAAAGTATACACTTGTTTTAATTATACCTTAATTGGTTTCTATATAAAATCAGAGGATTGATTTTAATACGTTGGAGAATAAAAATAATATTAGAGATGAATAACACCTAGTAATTATTTGTTAAAACCAGTATGCAAATTAACCGCTCAATGTATAATGTAAACCCTTATTCATTAGTGATATATGTGAAATATTGCAGGATTTTAAACGCACTAATAACATGAGCTGTTTTGATGAAAAAACTCCGATTTTCATGGAGATATCGTTAATAAATAATATTTATTCGATGTATTAGTAATTTTGACTATAAATTGAATACTCATTGATAAACTTACGCATTTCCTGGGGGTGTTGACGTATTTTCGATTACATACATCGAATCTTCATGATAACATTTACTGAGAATAACGGTGTTCAACTTATAAGTCACCCTAATTAAACCCCTCCGCAAGTTAAACGTTGAAACATATAGAGGGCATTTATGATTGATATACAATCTAAACTTCTAAATTAGTAATGTGATGTAATCAAATATATATTACATATTTTCATTCAAATTTCAAAATTAGATTTAGATATTGTGTACTTAATCATTCTTCTCTATTCTATTTATTAGTAGTTGTCATTTTCTGAGAAAGATATCATTTGATCTTTGGGAAATATTTTATACCTTTGAACAAAGTGAATCAAGTAATAGAACGTAATCCATTTTAACAGAAAAGACAAGTATACCCAACAAAAAGTCACGTATTCATATCGACAGGCAGCTCTAAAATATATGATACTTAAAAAGATCCAATACGAACGATTTGGGTTTTAATCAGTATTCGAGCATTTATAGGGAAAAGTCAGTTGGTATGAAAATAATCTGAGAGAATAAATATGATCTACAATAATTTTCGATATTAAAAGAAAATTCAAGATACTACTTCTTACTCTTGGCAAAGACTTGCCGGAAATATCGCCTCTGCGAGAAAATTAAAACTATCTATCATTTCTATTTCATAGATAAAAGGAGATCCGGACCAGATAGGGAAAAAAAGGAAGAAATGAAAAGGAAGGAAGAAAGATGGCGATAAAGGTAAAAAGGAAGAAATATTAAACAGAGGCAAAAAGAAAGCGACAACGATTCGTCTACTTATAAAAATGAGGAGATTTGTTCGGTGATTGGAATAAAAGAAAAGTAAGAAGATGGATAATATAGATTTTACTGAATATAACTTGTTTTATTTTATAATGAAAAGGAAATAAAAATAAAACAGTAATAACGAACGAATCAGGTATAAAATGTTTATGAAAGTAAAAGGTAAGATCGAATAAAGATATTTTAATAGAGGCTATGGATTTACGATCTTCTTGTAATCAACTAAAAGTTCATGAAGAACAATACTTCTGAAGCTGATACCACAAACTACACATGGTATTTAGGGGTGCGCTTAGTGTAACGTAAAGAATTGAATCGGCGATTAGAGTTCAAACCCTAGACGAGGGTGTTTACAAAAAATATTAGTGCGAAGTTAAGCGTAAAGTCATGAATTCATCTGCCTTTCCCACCATGATATAGGTACATTTCAGGAAAGACTCGGTTCTTTAGCCTTTGTGTCTAACCAAGGCTAAAGAACCAGTATACATATTTTCTAACCCCTCCGCGCGAGCAGGATGTGACACAAGGTCAATTTATTAAGCAGAGTTTAGTCGGTTTGGATTCAGATTTTCTCGTCTCAACCGGTTGCTTAACCAAGGTTTTGAAATCCTCTCGCCGTGTCCACTTTCTACGACGGTAACCATTACACCAGATACCTCCTCAAAGGACAACCACTATAGGGGAGGCACACCGTTGAATTCAAACAAGCTGGACTCCACTTAAAAATTGCCTTGGATAAATACATACATATGGTATTTCTGAATATCCGGAAAAGCTTTAAAGCTTTTGGGTATTGATGGGGTATTCGTCTCTGTCTTGCTTTACAAACATTCAAAATGAATAATTTATAGTCGTTTCAAGAGACAATTAAGCACTATAAAAAAATTGAAAAACTAAACAGTGTTGGGTGAACTTAATTTTCTTTTATTTCACAAAGACGAATCGGTATTGTGTTATAGTTGTGTCATAGGTACAAGTATTGATATGCCATAAATCTTGAGACATTATTTTAATGTCTCAAGATTTATGGTATATCAATACTTGTATCCGATATTACACCATATGTGGCATAACATACTCATGAATATTATAAATGTGTACATAAAAAAGACTAAGTGTTTGAAACCAGTAATAGAGAAAGGGGGAAAATGAAAAAAAAATGGATTTCTCATATGAAATTTCATGGCAGAAAAATCCAACTCACTGTAAGAATTATGTAACACAATCTTCCATCTTCTTCATTTTTATTGCATTCACTAGATCTTCATTAAATATCAAAATGAGTGTAAAGAAAATGCTTGGTATTCATTAAAAAGGGAGTAGGGAAAGTAGATTGGGAGGTTAACTATAATGAACACTGAGAAAAGAAATAGCGAGAATAGAATGCGATTTATAGATATGATATAAAATTACCAATGAGACTGGCCCGATCGCTTCGTAAAGATTTTGGTTCGATGAATATCTGATGGAAATAACTGTGATTATGGTAGACATGCCCGTATTGGTAAGTGCCTGTGAGCAAAAGGAGACAAGACATATTAATTAGAACCACTGGTTTTCCTGTTCCACCTATTCGCACCGAATTTTAGTGACTGCGATTGTATTTATAGTCGACTTTAGTTCAACCTGCAAGCCGCATTTAAAGGGACTGAAATGGCAGTTCTTTAATGGTCATCATCGTAGGAAAATGATCACGGTGATCCAAGTTCAAATCTTCGACGAGGCTGTATTGATTTCACATAGTGCTAATAAAATTGGAAAATTGTACATTTGCTGATTTTCTCTCTAGCTATGGTTAAATAGTATGGCAAACTGGGCACTAACATTTGTATGGCAACCAGTCAACCAGAGAAGAAAAGCGCAAAATTCAAACCTGTTAAATCAGTTAGAAGTGCATAGACAAAGAGTCAACGGCGCTTGATGATCACATACACGGGAAACTGGAAATCAACAAAGGTAGATGACTATGCTATTATAAAATTCTACATATGGTCTATGACCGATGTTTCCCACTGTGAATATAGCAAACTACACTTAATATTATCATATATACACACGTATTGTGTGTGTGTGTGTGTGTGTGTGTGTGTGTGTGATAACGTGTGCATGATATTTGACAATGTAGTTAGAAAATATAACTGAAAAAATGAAAAGCAAGTTGTTGAAATCTGTTCTTGGTGAGTGAGAGAAAGGGTGTAAGTTTATGTGAGATAAAGAGAGAGCATTTATTTGTTCATAATATACATATTTAATGTTTTAGTTTATTTTTGAATTTACTCTATATAAGTTTCAAAACTGTATATAGATTTCCTATTTTCGTAAAACCAACCTGAAAGGATTATAAACTCGAGGAATTCCACATTATCAAATAAGTACAAATCATGAAAGAAACTTTTAGGGGTGATTCTGATTTAATAATCAGTAAGTAACGACAGACTTACTGCAATATTTCTCACATATTCATAAAAATTAATACACAGAAATAAAAAAGAAATTATTAACTGTAATATTCTAATTCAAACAGGGTCCTCAGTTATATTTCATAGTAATAGAAAGGAATCGCAAAAGAATATAGTCTTCAGAAAGAATATATATATATATATTCTTTCTGAAGTCGAAATTTTAACTCCATGTTTCAATCTTATTTCTGAAGCCATCTCTCTCTCACAAACATACACACACTATATATATATATATATATATATATATATATATATATATATATATTACATATGGATAAGAACATCTATATACAAATGCACATACATGTACGATCACACCCACACACACGTGTGTGTATATATATACATATATATATATATATATATATACATATACTTATGTATTCCCACATATCTATATACAAATGCAGATACATGTATATACCTTCAAATACACTTATGTATACACTTATATCTGTGTACAAAAGCACATACATGGACATATGCAAAACATATGTGTATTTATGCGTGTGTACACAATACATGAGATTGTTTACGAAGTTTTAGCCCAAGTAAGGAGGAAACCAAGTTTGATATCCCGCCAATATTTTTCACATGGTGAATGGTATTAGACTGTCAGTCGGTCTCGTTTTGGAATAAGATATTTTTACCTCGCGTTAAATACGGTCTATTTTAGAAGTAGTTGAAAATATCAAATATAGCCAAGCTAGAAGAAATACATTAAAAACTACATATATAGGAAGATTACGATTGTTTTTTTTAAATCACTGTTACAAAACCAATCAATACGTATTTCGTACAGACATTAGGAGAGAGAAAGTGGCGGGGGTATAGAACAGTAGCTACAGAAAGTAAATATCACGAATTAAGTTGTAGATAAAAGTAAAAAGAAAAAAAGATAAAGAAATTCAAGAAAAAGGCTTTTGAAAGGTTTATGGATCATTTCATTGGAAATTTCTTTTTAATTTCTTGAAATAAAACCTATGTACAATGTCTACTGGAAATAATCCGGCAAAAACTTTAGGTGATAAAATAGTAATCAATAGCTCAATCACTGGAGTAAGGCATGTAATAAATAAAAACATTTTTTACTGCTGAGAAATGTTAGAATAATGCCATTATACATACGTAACATTAGTTTTATCAAAATATACTTTAAATATATGGAAATGTAATTCCAATACATTTGAAAATTAAAACAAAAAGCAGTCTTATTTTATTGAAACAAATAAATATACGACCACAAGTATCAAGAAGGAGATAAAAATGATTTGCAAGAAACCACGTCATATGAAGCCAAATTAATGTAACTGTGAGCAAAAAATATTTGAAACAAGTACACACACACATATATATATATATATATATATATATATATATGTGTGTGTGTGTGTGTGTGTGTGTGAACATAAATGTATATTCTCTAAGCATAAAATAACCCTGCACGAGGTGTCAATGCGTTTAAAAGAATCAAAATCACCCATTAATTCTTTTATCACATTTTTCCCGATTCTATTTTTTTCACTTTATTCTTAATTCTACTCCCATTTTTCTTTTTAATTTTCTTGTTTTTCTACCGTTTCTTCTAATTATTCTTCACGATAATCTTAGAACATAAACACTGTTTTCGGGGTCACCAACGCTGAAGACAAACTATTGTTCTGTTTTTCGCCATGGAAACAAATGGATCTGTGGTTTGTGGTCTGGGAAACGTTTTTTGTGTTGTCAGAGTTGGGTTGCTATGTCAACATTCTCTGATGTTGAATTTTCTGGAGTCAAATATGACATATAGTGAGGCGGATGAATATAACAGTTATTGTCCTAAGAAATGGCCTCTATAACAAGAGTTCAAGTCTTAAACGAGGATGTTGGCATTTCCCCCACAAAATAAAATAATAACAAAGTATCACATTTTTCTCGTATAATTTTAGTTGGGTAAACACTGGTAAATCTGATGTATATTAAAACGTATGAAGAGTATGATTTAAACACGGTTATCTATAATGAAATAGTTTTAGAGTATACATTTTTATCCCAAGTTAAAAGGTTTACATTTGCTAACTATTTTGATTCTATGTTAAATAAATCTCGGAGCCATAAAAGCAAACCAAAAAATACCTTCGAAGTTTTTGTAGGGCAAAACCTAAGTCATCGCAGCACTCATCCAGTTCACCGACTGATATCAGATTTAGATATAAATATCAGAAATATACATTTTATTATAAAAACAAATACTTTTGATCAGACGTTTTATTAAGAAAGCTAAAGTCATTGTTTAAATGTGAAATGATTCAGACTATGTAATATCTTGCTGTCATGAGATATTTGGGTAATGGAAAAATCATCTTGTAATGGCATCATATATCATGCAAATGTCAAAACGTTTAAATATTATTTGAATGGACACCATCTTAAAATTTCAGAGCAAGCATATAGAAACTTTATCCAAAACTGGACATAGGAAACGTATTCTTTTAGCATATATATATATATATATATATATATATATATATATATATATATCTCAGTAATCCAAAAAATGTTTCACACTCGAAATAATGATTGACCTTGCGGTGATTATCTGAAGTAGAATTTACTGAGAAACATTGACTTGAAGCTATTAAAACTATTTGCGAAAAAACCGGTAAAGTTTTAGTTATAAAGATAACAAGCAACGTATAATATAAACATATTAGAGAAAAAACATCATCATCTTGATTGACGTGATAATTAGCACACTTGATTATGTATGTCTATAGTGACATCGAATTGCCATATCAGAACACAAACGAAATACTCTTGTGATATTTATTTAACTAACCAGTCGCACGAGCAAGATGTGACCAAGGTCAATTTGTTTTAAGCGGAGTGTTTCTTCTTCTAGACCGGTTGCTATATCAAGGATAAATTGGCCAGTCTGCCCTTTTATTTACTCATAGCTGGAGGGAGAATAATTGGATCCCTATATTTTCCAAGTGTATTAGCGCGATGTGAAATGCAAACATCTCGGCCAGGATTTGAACGCGGCTCGTCGTCTCCATTTTATATTTTTGGAAATGGTATTGTTATATGTCTTAAGAGGGAGAGACGGAGAAAATATGAAGCGGACGTTCTAGAAATACAGTTCTGTCGTGGTGTCCTTTCTTTTGATAATCTATAATAGATATAAGTAAATCAGTAATAAGGCAAAGAACGGAATTAATCATTATCTAGAATTAGTGTGGTGAAATACGGTGTTTAGTATGGCGACCATGTTTGATTCTACGTGAAAAGACAACAAAACAAAGAATAAAGTTTAGATGGCTTGTATATCTTTATCTGATTCTTCTATTCTTTCCCTAAATAAGATTAGTCTCGGAAGGTTTAGACTAACACTGAATTTATATCCTGTCTGGCTATTGTTCTAACACCTTATAAGTATATTCATTTTCAAGCAATAATCCTAAACGACTACTTATTGGTTTTGGTAAAAGGAATTGTGCTTTGAAGACATTCAACTATGAACAGACGCTCTCAATATTTTCCAACAAGTAAATATATATATATATATATATATATATATATATATATAAAGAGAGAGAGAGTGTGTGTGTGTGTGTGTGTGTGTGTGTGTTTTGAGATTGTAAATATTTACAGTAGTCACAATAGACTTTCGATTTATATTCGTGGAAATGCATATAGTATAAACAAATTCTAGGCTGTTTATGAATTATAAACTATCGCATTACTAGGGCCATGTATAAATATCATTTTCAGACTCGAATAATAGTTTCTAAGGTTTTATCTCTATTTTATGGCTTTAAATACTAATATGTCATAAAAAGTAACTTTTATCACGTAAATACATAAACACAAGATCTCATACATAATATATATTTATATAGAAGACATACGCACACATTATATATATGTATATATATTTATACTTTTTGTTAAAGATTTTTCTGTTCTCATAGGTTTCCGCTGTGCTTGTCTAGCGTAACGAAACGCATCACAAGTCAGTCAAGGAAGTGAAAATTGAAGGTAGCGATCAATGCACGAGTGGCAATAACAACTACAATTGAGAAGGGAAAAGGAAAATCAACATGGTTGACTAAGGCGGGAAAACTGTCATTCTAGGAGAAGCGAAAGTAGAGACTTAAGTAGATTCTCTTAGAAAAGACGAGACAAAATACACAAGCACTCACTGGGATGGGGCAGAAAAACAAACTTACATATATGTATACGTTCCTATATATGAAAGCAGCAACGACGCACGCGTGTCCATAATATAGCATGCTAAGATACACAAGCTTATAAAGTAAATATTTTGTATTCCACTCAATTCTATTGTGTCATGGTACTTTGAGTTCTGTTCCTCTCCCAGTTGAATTTGTCTTAGTATTTTCCCATTTTCTCTTTAATTTCATCGCTACCACAGCGCCATTCCTTTCTCTCTCTTCTTGATCTTTATACACATAGGTCCCTGTCTGTTCTCATTGAGATTACTTTCATCATTTATTTTATTTTGCTGTCCATTATTCTTTATTTTTATTCTTTTTACTCTAATGACATTTCGTTTTAAGCTTTTATTTTCAGTTTATTTTTGTTCTTTTTTTTTCTTAAAGTAATTCTTTCTAATTCTTTTCTAGGTCTTCAGATCTTGCATTCTCTTTATTTGACCATTCCATCTTATTTTATAACATACATTCCCCAATGCGGCAATGTATTACTTTAATTCAATTCTTTGACTTTATATTTTCGATTTTTACATCCATTTTTATTTTCATTCATTATTCCTCTCTCCTGTTTGATTATTTAGTGTCAATCTCATTTTTATATTTATACCTACTTTTTCTTTTCTTTCTGCCTTTCATCACATTTTCCACTATTTTAGAAATCTTATTTTCTTCCCACAAGATTGCTTTTCAGTTTCCCGATTTTTCTGTAAATTTTTTTCTTTTTTTTTTTTACCCCTTTACGATTGTTTCTTCCACCCGGATATTTTTCTCTTGTCACTTATTTTTCCTCCTTTTATTTTCTTTACTTGCCAAACACCATTTTATTTCCCCGCTTTTGCCCATCTATACCTATATTTATGCACTACTACACCTTTACCATGTTACCTTTGCCGGATATTTAGATTTTATCTTTCTCAGCTGAGTCTCTGGTTAAATTTCCATCGGACTCCGCTGTTTTTGTTCTCATCAACTCGTCTCTTATCAACATTCGCACATATATTTACACATAAACACAATAATACACACTCAGATATGCAAACACATAATATAAATATATATATATATATATATATATATATATAACGCACAATAATACATAAGGACATACCCATACACACATTTATATGTGAGCGCATATAAAAATTATATGCATTTCTCTGCTTGCAAATATTTTAATTATGTTTTGGTTTGTACACATAAAATCTTTGTATCTCTTGCTTTCAAGATGATAGGATTTGCAAGAAGTGACTTATTCTGAAAATCATATCAGGCAAGACAAAATGGAAAGAGGATTTCGTCTGATACAAAATTATAGGAAAAAAAATCGAATAAATAAGACAGAAAACAGCAGCGTATTTCCAATCTGTTGGGAGAAAACAAAACAAAAATAACTAACCTTTGATGCTGCATGAAGTGGCATTGATATTGTCAACAAGACATCTTGATGCTTGACGGCTTATCCCTTTAAAGATGTTTGACGTCAAACGCAGATATTATGATGATGAACCAGGCAACGGAGAATATTTTTCAACATGAAAATTACGATATCCTAACTTCCTTTCACTTTGATTTACATTATATTACGAAAATAAGTTCTATCTATATATATATATATATATATATATCTATATATATATATATATATATATATATATATATATATATATATATATTAGTGAATAAAATAATTGCTGAGAAATGATAATTGTGGATAAGGCTGGAAATATGGTGCATCTTTGATACTAGTAGTAATTAATTATTTTCTAGTTCCGGTTCTTAACCTTCAAACCATCAGAATAGTACATATTTTTTTCAGAAAGATTGGGAAACAACAGACTAATTTCCACACCCCAGTTTCATCGAGCACATGTTTTTTCCCGTTTTTTAACAATTACCAAAACTCTTGGGCGGGATGAAAGATACAATGGATACAACGCTTAGTTGAAACAACAGTTGCATAAAGAATTAGGAAATGTCCATTGTTTACATATACCTATATAGTAGTAGTAGTAGTAATAATAATAATAAAAATAATAATTAGCATAACTGAGCACACATAAACGTATTAACAACCTAAAAAGTTATATATATATATATATATATATATAAGAAACTGCGTGCGAGTTTCTGTTGACACGGTTTGGTAAGAAGCAAATACCCTTATATCCTTAGATATTCACTTGTCAAATACCTTTTCTTATTTCCAATTTATACACCATATGCCACCGTATTGCTTCTTTAGGCAAAAGTCTATTAGACATTATTAGTTACACCCTCACTTCAAGGACCTTCTTAAACGTCACTCAAGTTCTCTCTCATTCGTTCTTCCTTTGATAGATACGTTGCCTGAGGAAAAACCACGTACAGCACGAACGAAATGTGAATCCTCTACTTGACTTTCACTTGTGCATAATTGGTCATCTCTACAGAAGAGTAAAGGTATATTAATCTACAGCTATGCCGTTCTACATAAAGGACTATAAAGAAAACAATACATTAATTCGGTTCTCAGAATCCCTTTGTAGTGAAGGGATAATAGAGATCAATTACCGTGTTATTAGGGGTTGAAGAAAGGATTATACGGCACGCGAAGCTTAAATAAAATGGGCTAAAATATTTACTAATCTAGATGACTAACCTACACACATATCGCACTCAATTCCCGAATATCCGTCATCATCTATTAATATTCAAATATCTATCCGTATCTCATCTATATACACATCTAGGGATTATATATATATATATATATAATATATATATATCTTATTATAATGGAGATTGTGTGTTTTTCTGTCTGTAACCGAAACTATATTACTATACAAATCACAATTCCTTTTGTTATTTACATCACATTCTCCATGATTTTATTTTTATTTCAACCTCGATTATTAATAAAATTGTTTTACCTCATTAAGACTGTTGACCATATCTACATACTAATAACGTGCAATTGTATTTAAATATACAACAAAAGAGCTGTTTACAGTATGAATGGGAAGGCTAATTTGCATATTGATCTTAAAAATGTGATTTTAATAAATATATGCATAGTATCATTGATTTCTAATTGTTTGGTTTTATCTTATTGAATATGAGCAACAATCTCGGGGATGAATCTTAAAAGAAATCCATTAACAAGAAGAAATAACTTATTTTATTCTTTACTTCCTATTTTAACTAATTAGTTAAATTAGGAAAATTTACCAATGAAAGACGGGAGTAATGGAAAATGATGGAAGAGTTAGTTTCAAAGTTGTTCTATTTTTCAATCATACCCCCTCTGTTCCAAATCTTTTTATCTGCATTCTTATTAAATTAGAAAGGGTTATGAAACTGAATATGATATTTTATTATATTAAAACTTAAATACTTGCACCCGGAGGGTGCATATATTTACTAGTATATATAAAGTCACATGTATATACAGGTATATACACGCATGTGTGCAGTGGTGTAATGGTTGTCGTAAGAAATGAACACGAGGACCCGTGTTAAAATACTGGATGATGCTGTTTGCATTTCCCAAAGCTCTAATAACCTTGGGAAAGATATGATTACAAGCATTCTCCCAGCAGATATGAGTAGATTGTAGGGTGGGCTAGGATCATTAATCTTGGTTAGGCAACCAGTCTAGAAGGAAAACTGAAATCAAACCTGACAAACTATTAAGAAACTGATCATGTGTCACATAATAATCGTGCGGAGAGGTTGATTGAAGGTATATATATATATATATATCCTTTTCATCAACCTCTCCAAATGAGTATTATGTGATATATTTATATATATTGTATGTATGTGTATCTCTATCCGTATACGCACTGACGAACACGCATATCTACATGTATATACACAGATATAGGGATCACATCCCTGACGATATAGCCAGTTGCAACTTCCAGATGAATTTCCTGATTATATACATATAAATATATATATATATATATATATATATATATATATATATATATATATTCACCAATCCCTCCCCACGAGCAATATGTGGCACAAGGTCAATTTCTTAATAAGGCCTGATTTTGAATTCAAATGTTCCTTCTCCTAGACTCGTAACCTATACATGGTTAAAGAATAGAGTATGTTATATTTGATAATAGCTAGATGGAGAGTAGATGGATTCATATATTTGCTAAGGGTATTAGAGCTATGTGAAATGCAAACAGCCTCTTCCAGGATTTTAACTGGTCTCGTCGTGTCCATTTCCTATGAAGGAAGCCATTATACAGCGCGTCTTTGCTTTTCTCTTTCTCTCTCTCATATATATATATATATATATATATATATATACGGCGCGTGTTTTTTTTTCTTTCTCTCTCATATATATATATATGAGAGAGAAAGAGAAAAAAAAAAGACGCGCCGTATATATATATATATATATATATATATATATATATATATATGAGAGAGAGAAAGAGAAAAACAAAGACGCGCTGTATAATGGCTCCCTTCATAGGAAATGGACACGATAATATATATATATATATTATTAAAAACTATATATGGACAATATATATGTAAACAGCAATTGTTTTTGTGAACCATACATATTTATTAAACTATTCATTGCTAATTATTCAATTTACTGCCGCAAAACTTGCGAAATAGACGGGTAAATATTTCACAATATCTCGCTGACGAAAGCAACGGATATGCATTGTTGTTGGAAAAGATTATGTTACTGGTTCATCACGATGATTTTTGTAAACAAAAATTGGAATGCGTAAGGAAATGTATTCATTCTCCTTTTTCTATTTTTTATTTCCGCCTCTAACGACAAAAGCGTGCCGTTCTGCAAGGTGTGAATTTAAAACACATCTATGCCGCCCTCCACGTGAGGCATTTTATGTTCTTCAAATAAATAAAAGGACAGCACAGTGTTTGCATTTTGACAGATCAAGAAGAAATAGCTCAGATTTTGTAGAGAAATCAGCGTAATATTAGTGTAGCAGACAGAGCATCACTGTTTTGTTTATTCTTACATGGGCTCATTTTCTAAAAATATCGAGCATATATACGTATGTAGATTACTTATCCAAAAACTTAGTAATAACTATCTAGATAGCTCACAACGAATATGGTAAATATTCAACAAGAACATATTTTAACATACCTATGTCTAACATAAGAGACTATTAACATATGGGTCAAAGTAAAAGAAAATATACAAAAAATATATAAAATAAATCAGAATGTAATCTAAAGTGGCTGAATGAAAATTATGTTAAACACATGAATACTTAAAAATGTTTCATTGATAACTTTTGCCTACAAAATTTCCTCTACGACTGTACCAAATTTTCTTGTTATTTTTTTACCTGTATCACGGGATATTTCAAAGTTCATTATATATTCACCTCATAATTCATTATTGTAATCTGAGTGTTTCTGCTCAGTAATGAACTAAATATCAGTTTTTCTTTAATTTTCTTAGGTGTAGTATGCGGAGAGGTGGGAGAAACGCTGTGTAGGTAAAGAGTTAAAAGCCAAATGTGGAATGTAGACTTTGGTTATATTTCTAGCCAATAGTCTAAAGGTCCAGACATCATTACTTGATTAAATATATTACTCACATCATTTCAGATTTAATACTTCAAATTTAGTTTTGGTATGTTTTATCCCAGTTTGTATTGTAATGACATAATGGGACAGTTGTATGAATGATTAAGAAATTTCGATTGATTTTAATGACATGTCAACCCATACATAATTAGTGTATGTCTTGAGATTAAATCATTGCATTTATTTTACGTTTATATTCATATTTTTGTGTAGTGTTTTTCTTAAAATTGATTCTTATTGCACACGAGCCTATCTAATACAAATACTTTTTAAACAAGACAATTTGAACCATAAATTGGACCCTAACAATTTCTACAACTTCGGGCAGAGTTGGCTATGAAGAGAAACTCTACACACGCCATATATACAGAACTGGAGTATCACCATCAGATACCGCTTAATGATATAATGTAGAGAATAATAGCCAAATTGTACCAATAGATACTTTTATTTTTACACTACATACATCATGTCTATTTAAAAAAAAAAAATTTCATGTTCAAAACAGAACATTTTCACCAAAAGGTCAGTTAACTGACCAGGTTATCCAGTTCTTTATTAATCGGATAATAACTAATTAATCTTTCATTACACAATTAAATTATGATTTTTTTTTCTTTGTAAATGAGTTACGCGTAGCCCTACACACACGTTTTGAGAGAAGCATAGTTTGGCGATAATATTGTTTTTGTTGGGAAGTCCCTTCTGATTTAATCACTTTATCATCGGATTATATATATATATATATATATATATATATATATATATATATGTATATATATATATATATATATATATATATATGTACATGAATAAAAGAAAGAGAGAAAGAAAGAGAAAGAGAGAAAGTTTCTACCCTTGAAGTCGGAAACAATGAACAAAGTTCGACTGCGCGCGTAAATAGTAATGTAAACACAATGCCTCTTCTCAGAAAGGCTAATACCAAACAGAGCAATTTGTTTGCAATCATCTTCAAAGGAATGTGATATTTTCTTCGTCTAATCATAATATTTGAACACATTCTTAGCGCTTTTGTCGTTAGTTTATCAGATAAACATTCCAGTAATAAAATGTCGCTCCGTTTCAAAATTGGAAGCAGTCAAAGGTTGTTACAAAGAGAAATCAGATCAAGAAAGGTAAACATAATTTAACATACCTATGTCTAACATAAGAGACTATTAACATAAGGGCCAAAGTAAAAGAAAATATACAAAAATATATAAAATAAAAATTGAAAAACCCGATGATTAAGGTAGGGAGTAGACAATGTTGGTTGTTTGGTTGGGTTTTACGGCATGTCAATCCTTGGCTTAATTAATGCTGTAGACGTTTTGTTTTATTAATTTATGTTGGGGAGTCGGTTTTTTTAACTTATTGTCTAACCCATAGATTGAACCTTAATAGGTACTACTACTCCGGATCAGAGTGAATCTGAGATTAATGGCGGGGAAAAGGTACCCTATACTCCCTAAAGCTCCAACTTTGGAACTTCACCACTAGATGCAGTTTAACGTCATACCCAGGACACAGACACCCTCAGTCACCGCCTTCTAACATATGACAAAAAGGGTCGCGACATTTATATAGGTGCTAGAGCTTGACCTGACCAGCCGATTAATAGGAGGGAGGCTTTGCGACAGCCAGTTCAGCCCAAATAATCGTCGAAATGGAGTGTTGTATGCTCAATCACCAGGATCCCGTCTTTAGGCATCACGGGTCACTGCCTACGGCTAACAGGCAGGGCCACTGGGGAGGTTATATACCACTGCAGAGGTACAGTCAGCGTATTCTATGACTCCAGCACACAGGACGGGGGTAGACAAGGTACTGCAGATGAATCAAGATGAATATCGATAATTTGCTGTTTGTGATATGGCCTTCAGGGAATGTACAAGGGTGGGAATCATTTTCTATGGATATTCAGCGGGGTTTCAATCTATGGAGAGCAGGGTATAGCTAGTACCTGGCGAAGTAGCACAATCTTCCCGGGACGAGTTCATGTCAACTTTAGCAATGAATAACCATCAGCGTACACGACAGGTTAGATCAATACACGAACCTACCACTGTCAGGATTTAAAAGCCAAAAAATTGATACTTAAGACAACAGAACAAGACTCTTCTTCAATGTTGTTATTCTTTGGATCAAATGAAAAGCATTATAAAACAATATTTCGACACTTTGTAGACGGCAAAGAATGTAGGCAAAATATTTTTTAACAACGTATAGTAGCCCAGCGTTAAAATGAGATGTTATCTGATGCAATTTACACCTACGTTGGATAGTTCCTATTTTTATTTGTACAGGGTTTTATTCTCGTAATTCTCGCCAGTTTTCTTTTTGTTTTGTCCCGCTGTTTTCCAATAAAAATTACGAGTGTTAACTAGCCAGGTGATAGTACTTCTTATATTTCTGACGTCCTGATCTAAGTCAATATTATATCGTATCTAGGTCTCAGATTTAGCGTACCTCAACCCCCGACTCCATTGAATTTGTATCATACTTCAGAGATTATATATATATATATATATATATATATATATATATATATAATCAAATATGATTTCAAATATAAAATCGAGCATGTTAAAATCAGTATAAAAACTCACGACTGAGTTTTATGTCTTTGTAATATTGCACTTTGTTTGCACATGTTACCGATTACTTTTAACATTTAATTTTAATCAATTCGTAATATGAAGCTAAACAAATCGGTTTCCTCTTCCAGGTGGGAGAATCAAAAGAGGCGGGCATTTTAATGTATTTCCTGGTCAGTCAGTTTGAAACAGTCTCAGTCTTGATACAAATTTTTCATCTAACGCCCGCATTAGCATATTTAAATCAATAAATTATCAATATATTTAACATAATTCAAACATACATCTCAAAGAAAAAAAAGGACATTGTTGTTCACCCGACTGTTAAGTTATGATACAGAAATTCAAAGATTGAATGTACAAAATGTAACATCTATAATTATATTTCCTTTACTAAAATTAGTATTTTTCAACTTGAAAATATCTAATCGAATATTGAAAGCAATTAAAGCTTTCTTGTATGCAATACTTTTGCACGTACGGTATATAGAACACTTATGTTTAAAATCAAAAATAAGTTTTAGCATGTTGCTTTTAAATAAATGTTTGTTAAAAAAATGTTGCTTAATTATGAAAAATATGAAAAATACATATATATCTATGTGTGTGATTCATTTATTAAACTCTGTGGGATATTAGCGAATATAAGAATTATCTTTTGCGATTTCAGTTATTGATATGAGTTCTTAAAGAATTTACAAAGTAAATAGGGACGTTTCTTATTAAGATGCTAAAACCAAGATCTTCACTTAGTTAAAGTGATCTAATCTTAACTTTTCCATTTCAATGGTTTTATGGTAACTTCAGATAATGTGATAAAAATATGTTTTTGTAACTTTATAAAAATAGCAACTTTTTCCATCGCTTTACCGAAAGACTTCCGTCTCAACACCCATTGAGTTTTTTTCTATGAAGCAACGCATTTTAAGATGATTATAACTTCCTTCATTCACACTTAATGCCATTTCTTCATTTTTCTTTTCTTCCAATGTTCTCAAATACCCTCAATAACTTCTCTCTCCCTATTTTTTTTTAAATAGCCTTTTTCAATCTCCCTAATTTTATCGCTTCAAAACTTTTTTTTTCTTCATTCTTTTCGTCTCCTCACTCTTTCTCTCTTTTAAAACTCTTCTCCTTTTTATCCCTATCATTGTTTCACCGGTATCGTCTTTGTCTCCCTAATTCTTTTGCCACATTTCTTCTATTAATTCCTTCATCGCCCCTCTGTTCTCTCTCATCCTCTCTTTTCATCCCTCTCATCCTTTTTGTCGGTATTCACTCTTTTCCAATATTTCGCCTACCTGATCTCTATCCATAATACTTCCGTCGGCCTTTCCCTCTTCCTAATTCTCTAGAAAAACATTCTATCATTTTAAAGGTGTTTATCTCTCCCTTTTTTCTTGCCTCCTCCTCTCTCTCTCGCCTCTCCCTCTCTTTCTCTCCATTCATCTTTGTTCTTCTATCCTTTCTGCTTTATCTTTCAAGTCTTATATGTAGGCTAGTAATCATGTCTGTTAATTTCATGCGCGCACAAATCACTAACATGTAAATTGTCTTTACTTTTTGAAAACCAGTCAAGTGAGTGGGAAAAATTGTACCTCTGTTTAATGCCTATTGTTGGAACACCATTCGTCGGCTGCTATATATTGCCTCTCCGCTTCTGCCACCACCTCTGCCTTCAATTCACTTCATCTTTCCCCGCCTCTTCTCATCACTTAGACTATCCCTCTTTTGTGTTGTAGAACTTAAATGTGCGACGAAACACGTGGTTCTCTCATGTGTATGATGCGGCCTCTTTAGATTCTATCTTTACCATGTCTTTCTTGCCATTCTTTGTTCCGCCCTACTCTGTACCCTGCCACTCTTACATAAACGTCTATTTCTCTTTCTTCAATGTTTTACCTTTCCTCTTACACCTGACTTAATCCTCATTCAATGTCTTTGCTTCTACAAGAGTTTAATTTCTCTTTATCAACACATTGTTCTACCAAAGAATTCCACCCTACCCAGTGCAACCCATCCCTTAAATAAGATTCAACTGTTTCAATTTTCCTCTCTTTCTCTCTCTAAATACTTATTTCTCGCCGATGTTCTAACTTTACTTTCCAGTTGACTAAACTTTCATTCATCTTTTTTAAACACTTAGATCTCTAACTTATTGCTTTTTCTTGCAAAAAAAATACACTCTTTTCATTATTGTTAGAATTCGTTTACCAATCTTATACATTTTTTTTAATTCCTTCTATCCCTTTCTCTCAGTCTCTTATCATTCAATTCTTCATCCATCTCTCTATAGAGTAATTTCACTCTCTTTATAGCTTCTTTTTTTATTATTTACACCTTTTATCATCGCTATTTTCCCCTATCCTTCAACATAATAGCCTTTTCCCTATGTTTACTTTCATCGAACGTTATATCCCAAGATATGGCAAGTACAGACCTACGGTAAAATAAGTTTCCTGCTAATGTCATTTTCATTAAAAAATATATTACATTTAACTTGATCTTCATTCTCGGCCTGCATACTTTAAAAATCTAGTATTCTAAGTCATGACAGCATCTAGCTCGGAGCCAGAAGGTTTCAGGTTCGATACCGGCCCTCGCCAACAGCACCATGAGTAGCGCTGCTTGGATCTGTCCGTTAAAACGGATACCTGATAGTAGGTGTAGTGTCCCAATTCAGACACAAAAAACACTTTTCCTGGTCTAGCGCTAGTGAAAAGGAGATATACTCCCTCGCTGTCCGTCTGATACCGACAAAAGTTCGCTCCACCCACTTAACTTTTTCACTAATGTTTGTCTAGGTGTGTACCAATCATTCATCGTCAGTTTTATTTCATATATTTCTCTGTCTTTTAATTCTTCATCCAAATTTCTATACAATAATTCAGCTTCAATTATAGATTTTATTTTTTTATTACTTACTCTTGTGATGATTATTGTCTCTGTCTTTCAATATAACTGCTTTTTCCATATATTCTTCTGATCAAACGCCATATTTCAATACATTAAGTGAATTAAAATATTTTTCTGCTTGTCTCATTTTAATGTTAGGAGGCTATTTAATGTTTATCGTTATAGCAAATGGACTAAGTTCAAATTTTATACTAGGCTCATTGCATTTAGAATAACACTAATACCCTTTAGAAAGGTATGAATCCAACTATGCCCCCCCCCCCGAGATATGGGTAAATATTAGGTTTCATTTTCCTTGTTTAATGGCATATCAATCTTTGTGTTATTTAATGTCATAACTCCTTGTGAAAGAACAGTAGTGGTACTATTTAACATATAGCTGGAGAGAAGAGGGGTCCATACCTTTCCCAAGTAAATAGTAGGACATATTGTGCTCTTTAACCATGGTATGTCAACCGGTTTATGAGCAAATCTGAATTCAAATCTGTTAAACTGCTTAAAATTGACCTTGTATCGTATCCTGCTGGTGAGGTGAGATTTGGTAAATACACATGTTGTTTTCATTATATGTTATCTTTAACTTGATTTTAATTCTGGGCGTAAAGACTTTAGAATAAAAGTATTCTAAGTCATTAGTAAGGGCTCTTTCATTACCCCTGATTCGGCTCAAGCTATCTTTTTTAACAATTATTTAGTAATCTATAGATGTATGTTGGGTTTTAGAGCTTCTATTAAACCAAACCACTTTTCCTACTGATCCATACCAACCACTTATTTTGTTACTTGCGTTCTCATTTCATATATAATTAACGTTTTCTATTAATTCCTATTTATTTTTATTCTTTATTTTATTGGCTTTCACTTTTTCTTAAATATCTAGCTTCATTTAGTTTCTTTAGTTTTACTCCTTACTTTATTTCAATTCATTGATATATAAACCACATTACTCTCCAACCCGTATGCCTTCTATCCTGATATTTCTCCTTTGTCAGTTACTGATGTCTGAAAGGCAACGTCTGGAGAATCTATCTCACGTCACATCAGGGAGGCATCAAGTAGATGGCTTACAGGTTAATTACCCGAAAAAAAAGATGGTTACGGCAAACGTCACTGAGGAAACAGTAGAATAGAATTAGCGATGCTCTTTCACAAAGATTGCGACACCCCACCTAGGCATTGATGTTAGCTCAATCATACGCGCGTGCTCTCACATTCTTATATCTATGTATGCGCGTATATACATGCGCGTATATATGTGTGTGTATTGATGGGTGAAAGAGTAAAGACGCTCAATTTTCAATGAATCAAATTGATTCTATGTTTGTAATAATGATTTGGTGTTTGTTTCTCATTATGGGTAAAGCAACTTTAGATATACTGAAATTGATAAACTACTGAACAGATAAGGAAATTAATCCAAATGAGATAGATAGTGGAGTCTATTAGGACAGATAGGGTAGATAGACGGATAATATTAAATGAAGACATATTAAAGTCAAGATTGTTACATAGATAGATAAGGTTAAGTTAATGATAAAAAAGGAACAGACGTAGAAAAATTAACAGAAATAGTAAAAATCGTTATAATGAAAGGATATACGGTTAAGGACAGGAGAAGCCATAAATACAATATGGGTGGATATATACCAACCTCTAAGCACGATTAGGATGGAAAACAAAGTCAATTAAGCGAAGTTTAACAGTTTTTAATTAAGATCTTTCACTCCCTTAGACTGGTTGCCTAACCGAGGTTAAAGTGTCCAGAATACTCTAATATTTATACATAACTAGAGGGATAATATCCTGATACACACCTCACCCAAGAGTATTAGTGCTATGTGAAATGAAAACAGTCTCATTCAGAATTTAAACTAGAGTCGCCGAGTCCATTTCCTATAACGAAAACTATTACACGATGCGCCTCCAAATATGGGCATATAAAAACTTAATTCTTTTTTTTTTTAAAGATGTATATGTGTGTTTGTGCGTCTAAAGGCGTAAGTGTAATTATCTGATAGTAAACATGTGGTTGTGGTAGATTTCTAAGCAAACGTTGTGAAACCTATGGTCATGTCAGTGAAAAGGGCGTAGTTGTAGTAAAAATATATTTTCATGTAAAAGTCTTGCTAGCTTCATGCTACCTATCTGGTTGTGTTTTTCTTTCTTCTGAATAGGTTTTACTACCCGAACCCAGTCTGGTCTATTACCCATAGCTGGAGGTGAGAAAATTATCAATTACATTAGCGTGAAGTTAGACAAAGATAGCGTCGCCCAGGATTTAAATTTGGCTTATTTTTAAGAGGATAACTATTAGGTAATTGAATTGATGAATGGGATCTATAAGGACATTCAAATAACTTAATTTTGATATTTTAAGGTTTAAACCTGTTCTGCCATTGTAGCATCGGTCATTTAATGTATATATATATATATATATATATATATATATATATATATATATATATATATAGTGTGTGTGTGTGTGTATGTGTGTGTGTGTGTGTGTGTGTGTGTTTATTTATGCTTGAATGTATAGATTCAGTGTTTGCCCTTGATACATTTTATTATTAGTTTTTAGCAAAACAGGATTAAATGTGCATCAGACCCTTTCTCAAAAGATTCATTAGATGTTTTTCTTATTTTCAAAACTTAAAGTTAATATCAAGATTGAACAGTAAATATCGGATGGCACGAAATATAAAATGAAGTTTCTGAGATGTTTCGATGAATGAAAAACTGGGTGCATTATTTAGGAATTTTATTTAATTTTCGCAGCTCAATCTATTGAAATAAAAAAATGAGTAAGAATTATTTTTGGACGAAAACGCAATAAATATTGCTATATGTAATAAATGTTAATCCCTTTAATTAATGTAAAATATAAAAACAAAGAATAACAAGCTATGAACTTCATATTTTTTTAGGATAATATTTGTTGAAAAGTCTCCGCCACATTTGAAAAATATTAGTGACAATGGAAATAAAACCGACAATATGTAAATGCATGATACCTCCCCCAATATATGATGTACCCTTTGTATAATATATCATTCCATATTAGAATCAAATATAATTCAGAAAGTAGAACATCACATTATCAATATCCTGGTTATTTAATATTTAAAAATAAAAAGTTAAGTTTAACGTTGACTAATACTTCAAATTATAATAATATTCTCTGAATACTTTGTTATATATATATATATATATATATATATATATATATATATATATATATATATATATATTAGAGCGATAGATAGATAGATATATACATACATACAGAGAGATAGATAGATATACAGAGAGATAGATAGATAGATAGATATACAGAGAGATAGATAGATATACAGAGAGATAGATAGATATACAGAGAGAGATAGATAGATATACAGAGAGATAGAGAGATATAGAGAGAGATAGAGAGATATAGAGAGATATAGAGAGATATAGAGAGATAGATAGAGAGATAGATAGATAGATAGAGAGAGATATAGAGAGACAGAGAGATAGAGAGATAGATAGAGAGAGAGAGAGAGATACACAGAGAGATAGATAGATATACAGAGAGATAGATATACAGAGAGAGAGAGAGATAGAGAGAGATAGATATACAGAGAGAGAGATAGATATACAGAGAGATAGATAGATAGATATAGAGAGAGAGAGAGATAGATACAGAGAGAGAGATATACAGAGAGAGAGAGATACAGAGAGAGAGAGATACAGAGAGAGAGATATACAGAGAGAGAGAGATAGATAGATATACAGATAGATAGATATACAGAGATACTTTGTTAATTGTACATCAGTTAAAAAAACAGCATGTTTTTGAAAGCGTATTAAGACATTGTTGAGGTTAGCATATGCACGCGTAATCCATGTTAGCATATCAGAGATGAACAGCACTTACTGACTGAACCAGGAAAGCGTACCAAAAGATTACGTTCGAACTTTTATTTATTGATATTTTTAAATCCGGTTTTAATCCAGGCAATGTTGTTTGACTGTCCCAAGTTGTATTATCAAATATGGATTATAAATTATTGATTGATGAAGAGTCAATGAAGTTGAGAAAAGGAAATTTAAAACAAATTATACGGAAGTTTTTAAAGCATACTGGAATACTCGTTTGTTAATTTATGACCACATGCAACTTAGTGTATACAATATAGTAGGTGTTTATGTACAATAGTAGTGTATTTTCTGAAAAGGTTTTAAATGTTAAACCCATGTACCTAGGAACTGAATGCGTTTCAATTGTACATTTTAAATGTATTTTTCATTTACCTCCCACATAACATTTAAATTTAGGCGCAATATAATCGCTGCCATTGAACAAATAATTAGATCATTATTTCCTAAAAAAATTGCAGCCATTATCTTTTACCTTTGTTTCCTCCGATTACATCTCTTAGCACCATCATAGTCTCCTATACACACACATTGTCACAGATGCAGACTATGCTGATGACCTCGCACTTCTTGCAGATACACCGACACAGGCTGAGACACTACTGCATAGCCTGGAGGAGGCAGCAAAAAGCATCGGCCTGCATGTGAACTCTACTAAAACAGAGTTCATGAGCTTCAGAAAGAAAGGAGACATCTCCACGTTAGACGGTAAGCCCCTTAAGCCAGTAGAACAATTCACATACCTGGGTAGTAATATCTCATCCACAGATAACGATATGAACACACGAATAGGAAAGGCATGGATGGCCACAAACAAATTGTCTGTCATATGGAAGTCTGATCTCACTGACAAGCTAAAGCGACATCTCCTCCAGCCTGTAGTCATATCAGTACTGCTGTATGGCTGTACTACCTGGACCCTAACGAGGCGCCTTGAGAATAAGCTAGACGAGAGCTGCACAAGAATGCTGCGAGCAGTTCTGAACAAGTCGTGGAAACAGCATCCCACAAGGGAGCAGCTGTATGGTCACCTGCCCCCTATCTCACAGACTATCCGAGTGAGACGGACTAGGCATGCAGGGCACTGCTGGAGAAGCAAGGATGAACTCATAAGTGATGTTCTCCTGTGGAAGCCAACACATGGACATGCCAGTGTGGGCCGCACAGCAAGGACCTATATCGACCAGCTATGTAAAGATGCTGGCTGCAGCGAGGAAGAACTCCCTGGGGCGATGAATGATAGGGAAGGTTGGCGAGAGATTGTCATGGATATCCGTGCTGCCTGCACGACATGATTATATATATATATATATATATATATATATATATATATATATATATATATCTCGTACTTGGTGAGTTAGTGGTGGACCATTTTTTTCACTATCATTTATGGCGTGCACTATATTGATAATAGAGATGTTAAATAGACATTAGTATATATATTACATGGGAATATATATGACCACTAAAATGCTTTTTTTCCAATATTTAAAAAAATTAATAGATAGCTTAAAAGTCGTGACCAGTGTATATAACTGAAACTATCGCCATGTTTCCTGATTGTAATTTCAAATATCCTGAACATTTAATGTAGCAAAGGTCATTTTTTGAAAGAAAATATATGTTTAATACTAATTACATCGACATAATCTACATTATAAATGTTATGTCAGTTATATATATGATATTAAATCAGATTTTAGCCCTTCTGCTTACATACTTTACATGCATAATATGTTAATGCGTGAAAAACATCGAATTATTCAATAATTAGGCGCAGAATTTATATCGATTGAAGGAAACGCCTGAAAATTCAAAATAATTTTAATTTATGAATTTAAATGCTGAATTCTTAGCTGTTTAAAAATATACTGTATGCACATTACACACCAGCACTAGCTAATAAATGTGTGTGTGTGTGTGTGTGTATTTTACATCTACATGTATACACTTAATATGCATATTAAGTGTATTCTAATGTTGCAAATGTACACTTTAGACATAAGCGGTTTTGATCGGGAAATGAATTATTTTGTCGGAACTTATATCCAAAAATTAACGAGTGAGGACAGGAGTATAATCAGGAGGGAAATCCATCCCTAGATATTTGAATATATAGTAGTCTATCTAGACTTAAAATTTGTAAAAACTACTTCTTCAAACACAGAAACACAGTTAAGTGATATATATATAATATATATATATATATATATAATATATATATATATGTGTGTGTGTGTGTGTGAAACAATATCTCATGGCGTATTTATTATACACGTTAAATATCTATTTCTGTAAAAGCGTCAATATTGGTATCGAGATTGCTTCGTGGGGAGAAATATACAATCAAAGAAGTATTTTAAGTATTGTGATGAAATAATTTAAATTTGATGAACTTAATTTGCAAGGAGTCCGATATTAACGACTAGATTTAAAAGATGCTAAATTGATCATTTTAGATTAGCACGACTTCGAATAACAAATATATAATAAAAAGATATATAATCGTTCATTTATTCACTCATAATGTATGTTTTCTTTAAGTTTTTAGGATATATAAAAAAAAAAAATTATCTGATATATTTCCCTCTTTATTTCAAGTATTCCTGTTTTGTTGATCGTCCTTAAATGTCATTTGGCTTTTTTTTCTTTTTTTCTTTTTTTTTTTTTTTTTTTTTTTACAAAAAACACTTTCCTTTTTCTCCTTTCTTTTCTTTTTCAATAACACGTTTGACTTTTCTCAATATCAGAGAGTCAATTATTGTATCAAATCCAATAACAGTTTTTTTCGTAACTCTTTCCTTATGCCTTACACTTTTAATTTCATTAACTTGTTATATGTATTTTGTTTAATTTTGTGTTACCTATTTAATCATATTATCAAACTATACCCTTTGCACACAAGACGTACTTGCAAACGGCTTTAGTAGATAAAGTAAAAGCTAAAATAATTTTGAGAGATAGAAAATGATTTAGAATTGATTATATATATATTAAGATGGTGAGAGGAAGCGGAAGGAAGTGGAGTGATAAAGTGATAATTAAGAGTGAAAGAACAGGAATAAATGAAATAAGGAAGAGTCGATATTGAACAGATGGGAGATAAGAGAATATATAGAAAGTAAGAGGAACAGGAAAAAGTAAACGAGAAAAAAAAGCTAATAAGTTTAAGAAAAAGGTAGAGAAATGGAAAATAGAAAAAGAGGAGAGGGAAACACGTGGCAGAGGCAAAGAGAAAAAAGAAATTGCGAGAGACATGAAGAAAATAAAAGCGAGAAAGAAGGAATGGTAAAAGGAGAGGGTGAATAAGAAGGTTTTAAGATAAACGAGAGGTCATCAAAAGAGGAAGTGAAAGAGAATAAGAAATAGGACTATATGAAAAATGTAAGTGAAGCAACAACAACAAAAAAAAGATAAACATTTACTAAACTTTGATTAGTTGGTCCAAATGACAGAATTACTGGACACCCAGTGAGAATAACACTCATTTACAATGGGCTTGAGCTTCAGTCAATAGCTTTTACATAATTCGAGGCTTAGAAAATATAAAGAGCAAAAGAAGCTAAAATCGAGTAGTATTACTTATATTAATATTAATATTAATATTTATATAATATAATATATTATTTTTATTATATTATATAATATTAAGGAAGGCAAATGACTAGAAACAAAACGGAACCAAATACAATTAATCAGAGATAGAATGAAGAAAAGATGTGCAGTAAAATTAAATAGATAAAAAAAAATGTAGTAAAGAAAAAAAAAGCAAATAAATTAAGTAGTGGTACTATTTAACCCATAGAGGTGGATGAGCGCGAATTAAGTTCGAACTCGCTTACTACGATGTAGCAGTCCTGTACCTTTGAAAGAAAGTAAAGATGAATTCAAAGAGAAAATAAAAAGAGTAACTGATGTGTAGGGTCAGATAGAAAGATAAATAGAGAGGATAAAATACGAGTATGTGAGAGAGAGAGAATGATGCACATAAATCTGAGAGAAAACTGAGATAGTGAATGAAAGTGTGAAAGAGATAAACAGACTACGATACAGATTGAGCTATCTGAATGATAGCAAATTTGATTTATTCTGGGTTTTTTAAAATCTTATTGGAAATCATCTGGGTTCTTCAATTTTAAACTTTCTTTCGATTTGCTATAATCTAAAAAAAAAAAAAAAAAAAATAAAAAAAAAAAAAAATTTAAAAAAACTCGTTTTTCCTATTGCTGTCAAAAACTATAACAACATTAAGGCTTGTATATCTCTGAACTGATCATAGTCGTCGATACAAAAAGATGTTATGAAAGCTTAATCATAGCAAAGAGAACGTTGTATATTTCAGAATATCAGGCATTGCATAGAATTTTTTGTTTCTTTTTATAATACAGTTTTATTTCAATCAGTTTTTTTTCACCAACAAGCTGAAACTTTTTCTGTTGTGAAAGATTTTTTTATGAAAAGTGTGAAGCTTAATTTATTTCAAGAAAACATTCTCAGCTGCCAAGAAAAATTAACGAATAAATAAAAATACGTCAAAATCAAATATATCATCAACAAAAAATGCCTAGATATCAAGTTGCAAATAAAACATAAAATTGATTAAATTTTCCTGATCAGGAAAGACAAAAACAAAATTAAATAGAATACAGCTCAAGATGTTGTACATAGAATTAGTAATGATTTTAACGATATTTCACTTCTAGTCTTGTATACATTAGTGCATGTCTGGAAAGTATCCAGCCTTCAAATGATTGAGGTTAACTGTATGAAACTGTATAGGGTTACGTTATGCCTAGTGAATATAGTTGATCTTACTTTCATATCTATTTTTGTGTAGTTGTTTAATATTCATATTTGATATGACCACGGGGAAAAAAATATATATCTCGTTTTTATCACCTGTCAGAGATTTCTAGTGTGTTGACAAGAATGGTGGACATGTGGATACTGTTTGAAAATAAACCACAAACTGTACTCCCATAAGAGTTAATTTTTAAAATCATCCTATATAAAAACTGAACATTCAGGAAGCGCGTGGTGTAATGGTTAAAGTCATAGAAAATGGACTTGTCGCCCCGAGTTCAAATCCTGGACGTGGTAATTGCATTTCATTTGGCGCTAATACCCTTGGGAAAGGTACGAATCCTACTCTCCCTCCAGCTATAGGAGAAGGAAAACTGAATTCAAACCTGTTGAACTCCGCTTAAGAAATTAACCTTGTGTCACACCCAGCTCGTGTGGAGGGGTTGGTAAATATATATATATATTGATAATTTTCTGCGAGCAGTATATATATATATATATATATATATATATATATATATATATATATATATATATATATAACTGAACAGAAATACATAACTGCTCGCAGAAAATTATCAATTTAAATACAATAATTCTTCCATTGTCGTATTTGATTTTAACCGCGACCCAACAAAAACGACACACAATTTATAAGAGTAATAAGTAATAGTAAATCCGGCGTAGTGGTCTATTGTCGGTATCAGCCTGACAGCGAGGAAATCAATACCCTTTTCACGAGCGTTAGACCATGGAATTGTTTCTGCATCTGATGTGGAGTGCCAAACTTTACCGCACAGATTCAAGCTGTATTACTTTTACAATATTCAGTAATATTTTCCAATCGAATATGGAACTAAATGGTGAATTTATCGGATTTACATTCCCGCTAAATATTATTTTTGAATCAAATTTTTCGAAGTAAGAGTTATTTACTACTTCGTAAAAAAAAGCATCCGTATGATCATGGCCCGATTTTTCAATAGGGACTGGACGAATTCATAAGTCACCAAGTATCTTATAAAAGTTGAAGACTATCGGCAATTTTACAATATCACCTTGGCTGGCACACCACTGAATTGTTAGGGCAATCAGGGAAAAGTGAATTATTAGCACGAGATACTGCTTAGCGATGATATTTTTTTAATAAATGGACATTCTAAAAAATATATTAATCTTTATTTTATCCGATATTTTTAAGAAATATCGGATAAAATGAAAAATATTAATATATTTTTTCATTCACAGAAGAGATTATTTTTTAAAAAGAAACATACGCAAATAAGAAATTTGCTTCATGAACCCGTAAGTGTATTGGACACCATTTTTTCACACACACACATTATATATATATATATATATATATATATATATATATATATATATGCGCGTGAAGGTTGGCTAAAAGCTAATATGATGTCATATACGGTATTGATTATTTTTAAACAATGGCATATGAGCACTGAAAACACAGGTGGGGGAAGTATGTGGACAACAAGGTAGTAGAATGTTCTATGTTAGACCTATATAATAGAGACCTTATATATATATATATATATATATATATATATATTAATATATATTAAACGGGAATTTTTGTGACCCTAGGTTTCATGTGGTGGAGCATTCGTCAGACAGACTCGGCCATGATGACAAAATTCCCGTCTATCCACATATCTCAATACATGAGTAAATTCCTAATTATATGATATAGACGACAACAGTGTATGTTTTCCAGTTAATTTATTAGAGTTGTTAAAGGATTATGCGATATAGTATTGTCCAAATGTAACACTGGATTTTTTTTTCGCTTTTTAGAGCAATCTCGATCACTTTTTTGTGAATATTAAATAAAACAATTTTATTTGACGTAGTTCACTATCATTTATTGTAAATGTTATATATTGATGTTTTGAAGACACCATGCATGGTAGAAAAACCTATCAAACAGTATTGATCTTGATGCAAAAATAATCAATGCTTAATTACCGATGTCCAAGTAGGATTCAAAGACCGTGGCTGCATGAGCTAGAATATAAGAATCGATGAATATACAAAAAACAAACCGGTAAGTATTGGACTAATTGACGGCAATTAAACAATTATTAAGCACGCGGAGCTTATATATATATATATATATGTGTGTGTGTATTCATTGAAACATTACATATGTATATGCAATCGTTGATATATATATATATATATATATATATATATATATATATATATATATGAGTGTGTGTGTGAGTGTGTGTGTGTGTGTTTATTCAAAGATCGCAGATACATATATCAAAATACATTAGTATCAATTTAATTAAGTCAATATACATAAAATATGTAAATACATGTACACGTACCCATAAAGTTATGCATTTACATAATCATTTATAAATACATGTGATACATTTTCAACAAAAGTTGTTTTTATACAGGCATATTTACATGTGTGCATAGACAGCTTTACTTAATACATACATACATACACGTACTATATATATATATATATATATATATATATATATATTATTATTATTATTATTTATATTTTTGCTTGAAGGCAATTATAATGCATGTATCGTATAAAATTCGATAATTATAGAAAATAATCTTGACAAGTGAATCCCGCAAAGGATGGCTCGCCATGCAGAACACCGTACAGACTGTTTCGACTTTATTAAGTCTCTTCAGCGATGTATACTAACGACACCCCTCCGACATATATATATATATATATATATATATATGATTAAAAGTGCTCGATGCCATAAGGTTATTACTGTTTAAAAACATCCTCTTTTGTGAAAACACCTCCACGAGACTGCCTCAGGTATATTATATATATATATATATATATATATATATATATATATATATTATTATTATTATTGCATTAGTAATAATTTATAAGTGTAAGTGATGTTATTGATGTGCCTAAGGTAATATTTCACACAAAACATATTTCCATTATTTTAGGAAATTTTATGTAAATGTTGATCACTACAACTTATTTTAAATAGTGCAGTTAATTTGTTATGACATTGCAATAATCAATAACTTTTTTCTATTCATTTTCGTTCTGCTTTTTCCATGTTTAAAACGCTTTGAGATTATCAGCAATTTCCAAATGTTAGCTCAATGGCCTGTAACATAATTCAACAAAGAACATTTTGGTTACATTCATTTTCAATGTTCATATTTGTTTCTGCGGAAAAGAAATGTTTTATATGTCCTTAATGCTTTCCTAATTACACGATCTATTATTGATTTTAGTGATATATTTTATGGTTGAAATATGGATGACTGTATTGCTGACTAGGATCAATTTGATAATAAATTTATATATGTATATATTTAATATAGAAACATTAATAGTATCTTACTTTATTAACTATTATTAGCTAGATCAACTATGAAACATTAAAGGGGAGAATAGACGAAAATAAAATAAACGAAAGAAAAAAAAGACAAGGGCCTACGACCGGCACATTTTCGAAAGTTCACAACTGGTAAAATCATTTAAAAGTCAAGGTGTATAAATTAGGTAAAAGGGTAAAATAATGTCACGAACAGAGTAACAAAGGGAAAAAAATAGATCCTTTCACGTTACTCAAATTACAACGAAATCCTCAGCAAATAATGCTAAGTAATGTTTAACACTTGTCTGTCTACACAAGGTACAAAACATTGCAACTACCTCTAAAATACAAACGTGATGGTTTGACCTGGTCTTGTGGAGAAGAGAATTGTTTATCATTGTCCTTAATTCTGTGAACATTTATATTGCACAGATGTTCACCAATGCCAGATTCATGTGCCTGTGAGAACCCGGATGTTGATTGCGGCACGTCTCTTATTCTCGTGGAACATGCTGACCTACTGTCACACCAAAACGTTGAGTCGTTCGTCCTATATACACGGCTGCACACCGACAGAGAAACAACACCCGAACCTTTATCAGGTTTAGTGAGCGAGACATTATCATTCTGCTTAAAACCCTTAGCTATCGCGAAATGTTTTTAATGTCACAGAGAATGCTTAATCACTTGTGAAAAAAGTATCTCTGACTCAGTGAAAATAGTAAACTTATCTATATTCTTAGGAGGTAAATGTTCAAACCACTAGACAATACTAATTTCTCGCTCTCAGACGAACATCCGTAGACAAATTAAATAAATGCTTGTCTGTGAATGATATAATATATATATATATATATAATATGTTAGTTATCCTAACGCTGTGTAAATCAATGATTGTTTTCTAAAGGCTTTTGTCACTTTAGTTTTATGACACAAATTTAATACTAAAATATTCCTTATTTCCAGGATTGAGTTATGTTTCAAAAAAATCCATTTTAATTGGTTCTGATTAGTCGTAATTTGCAAAAAGTCAAAAACTGACACGTCTTTTACATCGCATACTTCATGTCACTCTCCCCCTCTATGTATATCTTGATTACATTCTCTTTGAGAGTAAAGAAGGTAGTTGGAGAAGTCAGACAGACCGTAGATACATATTCCAAGAATCAAGTCCATTTAAAATTAAATTATTCACTTTCATAGAAATCTTAGAAAATGATTTTAATGTTTTTTTTTAATTCTCTGTTCGTATTCAATTTTAGAATTTCATTGACTTTACAAACTCACTTTTTCCTTATCCCAAGTACTTACCCAGAGCTCAATGGCTGCCCCAAACGGTCACGTTTTGTTATATATATATATATATATATATATATATATATATATATATATATATATATGTGTGTGTGTGTGTGTGTGTGTATATACACAAAGAGTTATCATTCAATCCAATACTCATTGATTTAGAAAAAATACTCTATTTATATATAATACTTATATTTATAGATTGCACTATGATCACGCTCGCATAAAGTATATTCGTTAAATCTTACGTTTTACGAAAAAAAGATAGATTTTATTTTTTTTATAAAAAAATGCAGGTGTCCCCTTTCTAATTTCAAACAAATCGGCATTATGTTATTTCGATATTTCCTTTGTTGAAACACAAATGGTGTAAATATCTTTAGACAAAGACATGTCTCTCACCGATTTCCAACTCTTTATCCATTACTTATCTGATGGAAAGAAATAGAGTTAAAAGGAATTGAGTATAATGAGAGATAAAAGAAGGTATTAACATCAAATGAAAAGGGCCACCGACAAGAGGCATTAGAGAAACCCAAACAGCCTATTTTTCTTTCCATCTCAGACAATCCAACTTAGAATAAGAGTGATTGAGTCGAGTAGACTAAGTCCAACATCAAATTATTTACTCATCACCCCCACTGTTCAATCACTCAGGTTCGCAATTCGCTGGACCTAAGCAAACAAGTTCCCTGACAGGTTGGTTGAAGTGGTTCAATTGGGTGCACAGTGATGATACCTTACCTATGCAGCTGCTTTCGATTACTGAACGATAATAAACGTTAATCTCTCCTTTTGTGGCAATCAGCGTCACTATCAGTACTTTATATGTCCATTCTCGCGGCCGGACCATTAAACCGCTTACAACCTAACATTACCTCGCATACATAATATCACTTTTCCAGTAGTTATACAGTTTTCTTTTAGTGATCAAATCAGTACAAGGTGGTTTCCTGGTATATTATATGAACGTGTAAAGCAAAGAATCGACAAAGTGACCCCTCATAACTCAGAAAACTTGTAAATTGTTTAATGGCCTATCAACCTTCGTGTGTTATCTAATGACAAAGGCATCCTTGTAGAGGAACAGTAGTGATAATATTTAGCCCATATCTGGGGAGAATGAGGGTTTTCTAACTTTCCATGGAGAATTAGTCTTAAAGTGGGTGTAATAGCATGTCTGGAGTTCGAACTAGCTTTTTATGATGTTGCAGTTATATACATTTATATAAGTTAAAGAAACAAATTCATACAGGTGACAGTTCTAGTTGAGTACTTATTTGACATATATAGTTAAACCACGACTAAACAGATATAACGGATTTAAAATTAACACTTATGTCAAGGGCAGAGATACTATCTCGTTTGGAAAGAAAACACATCGTTTATGATATACATCATACTTTCAAGTAGGTTAGAAATAGTTCACTTTCACTCGGAGAAAGAATATGATTCTCACACGTATATAACAAAAAAGAAAAACAACAACAAAAATAAAACAAGACAGGGTAATGTTTCACGTCTCCGATCGTCACGTGAGCTGGTAACATTTCATACAATAAATGCATATTCTACTCTTTCAATTAGCTTAACACAAAACGTTTACATAGATCATGCTGATCATAATACAGTGAAAATATGGCTTCAAAATGTTGATAGTTGCTTCGATCTGGATGTATGGAACCATCCTTCTTCAGATAAAGTACACACCATTACACACACATATATATATATATATATATATATATATATATATATATATATATATAGTTAGAAAGAGACAGAATGCGTGTGTGTGTCATAAATGAATAATTTTGCTTTCTATCAATATATTATTAGACCAAGATAATCTTTTAGTTTTCTATGGAATTCACATTTTAATTTGGCAATATCAAACAACACTATTACATGGATTCAAAATGATTTTGCGAACACCGATCAATTACAGGAGATATTATCTCATGTATTACATCTTTAGATTAGAAAAGTATAAACTAAAAAAAAAATAGGAATTAAAGAATGAAGCTAGATTAATTACTTTTTCGGTGTCTTAGCTACATTTAATTTGCCGCCATTGTCTGAAGTTGCGTGTTTCAAATCAAAAATGTTATTTCTTTCTTCTGAAAAGAGAACAGTCGGATTATGCTCACTGTCAACCAGAATGTCTCCGTTAATTATAGACTAGTGTCTTTTATATTACAAATATCCTCTGTCCCGTGATGATGCCTCTTTCTATAGCCAATACTATTTGATTTTAGAGAAATATTAAGACACCAGTAGTTTCATATAAAACTATTTTGGTAAAGAATTCTTAGTTTTAGTCTCAATGTTTTATTGTCTTTATTAATGGTTTCTTCAACTTGGCCTTTCTTTGTCAAAGAAAAATATATGGTAACATGTAGATTAACATTAATGCCAATATGATGATGGCACTTCGAAGTGCCGAAAGTACTTGGGATAAAAACTTCGGTGGACTAATCCACGGATTCCACCCAAATGTAAAAAAGTTGGCCAGAAAGCTCGAAAAGATCATTAATATCATTGGTAAATAGGAGACGTGCCTTTTGTTTATTTCTACATGTATAAACGAAAGAATGCTGTCTAAATATACACACATATACATACACACACATTATATATATAGATATATATATATATATATATATATATATATATAGATAGATAGATAGAGAAGCATCCAGATATCTAAGCACTGTTTCATAGTCAGCTATTTTGGACAATTATTGTTTCGTTTCTGACGGCAGATTTTTTGACTTAATAGATGATGGTTAAGTGAATAATTAGACATTACATTTACTTTAACGCTTACTGAGTAGTAGAATCTAACGACACTTACACAAATTGTTAATCTTGACATCGATTGGTAATTATAAATAACGCCTACGCTCCTCAGCCATTAATTGTAATTAACAGACATGTTTTTATTTTTGCTATTTCCTTGCTTTACTCATTTTTAATTCCAGATTTTAAGTATATTATTAATCGTAATCAAATTAGATTACATTCTAAACTTTTCATTTTCCCATTTTTCATTATTTCACCGAATTAAATTTTCTTCTGACAAAAAAGAGTTCTCCCTAAAATGTTACTTTAGAATATTTAATAAGATGTCATGATTATGCAAGAAAATGTGTAGAAATGGTGGTAAATATGTACCGGATAATGATTAATATTTATAAATGTGATTAAAATGTTATGTCATTATGTGTGCCTGATTATTTATTAAATATTTCGTGAAATCGCCTGATATAATTTACTCTCTATATATATATATATATATATATATATATATATATATATATATATATATTATTAAAAATGAAGCCGAGTCGTCAACTGCGTAATGTCCAATAAAAAAAAAACGAAAGAAATGAAAAATCGTGATTTGTAAGCTATGGATTAAAATCAATAATATTATTAGGTTTCCGTAGTTAGAAGATATATCCGAAAAGTTATTAAGTAGTAAATATGTTATGCGATATTGAAAATGCCTGAACAAACTCTGCTAATATTAGATACATACCTACAAATATGGTTGTGTATATACATTCTACAATACAACGGAATGCTAAAAATCACATTAACTTGCACAATATATATCTTTCAATATCAGGTAGCATATACGAGAAACATTATACGATATAGCTAGTGTTTGACAAGACTTTCTTCTATTTCCTTTATTATCTTATTTTATACTTAAAAAATATTGTAATTTGGCCTTGAATTTTGTGTACATAGGACTCTGTAAATACCGTACAGATTAAAAACGTGTATATATATATATATATATATATATATATATATATATATATATATATATATATATATATATGTGTGTGTGTGTGTGTGTGTGTGTGTGTGTGTCTTTCCAAAAGTTAAAAAAATAAAAACTATTTGTGTGCGTGGATGTTTGTTTTTTTTCATGAATATATATCTTCAGTATGTACAAGGTGCTCCTAAAAAGATGTTCTACGCCGTGTGTTATAGATATTTCTTACCATATTCAATTTTAACCACTGAAGAGCATATGTAATTAATTCATTATGCATTATTAGTAATAACATCTTGGTTTTTCTAAAAACTTTCTATACATACTGTCGGATTCATTTCCATTTTACTTTTATATATATATATATATATATATATATATATATATATATATATATATATAAAAGATGTTTTTCCTGTTTCCTAAAATCAATTAGTTTTAGAGTTATTTGGCAATGCACATCTAAGATAATTTTCTTAAATGATAAATAGATCAGATAAAACAAATCCTATGATCTGGGAATAGGTGATTCACCTAACGAAACTGTAC
This sequence comes from Doryteuthis pealeii, assembly GCA_023376005.1. Classification (NCBI taxonomy): domain Eukaryota; kingdom Metazoa; phylum Mollusca; class Cephalopoda; order Myopsida; family Loliginidae; genus Doryteuthis; species Doryteuthis pealeii. The sequence goes on from CM042139.1 coordinate 147,094,511, forward strand.
AAAATTGGAAAAGTTTGACATACAGATAAAGAGCTAAAACTAAGTCCCTAAGATAAATGATTGATAATTCTGCCCCAAACTTGAGATGACCTTGTGCAATTTACATAAAAGTTTTTATTGAAATCATTGCCAGCTTCTTTGGCATCGACAATCTTCATACTTGTCGCAACATGAAATTCACTCGCAGGTGTTTTTTTTTTATAGCACAATGTGTAATTTCGAATTCTCTCAAGAGAGACTTCAAAGTGACTCTCTAACTACAACGTTTGTGGCGCGCCTTGAGCATCTAAATGAAATGCAGAAGGCTAAAAACAGACATTTTACATTCTATTTGACCGCTTTTAGACACAGAGCATCATAATGAATGTTATCTTTACGGGAGGTCCATCATTTAAACATGAGATAAATAATTTAAATAAGAGGACAATGTTCATTGGCAGAATTATTGGGTATTTTTAATGTTTAATTTTATATTTCTTATAAGTTACAGCCACTTATTTAATTTATTGATTCAAATACACACACACACTCATATATATAAGTCACCTTGTCCGTTTCTTACGATGATAACCGTTACATTATGAGCACCAATAGTTACCATATTAACCCTATTTCAACTAATATTAATAGCTTGATATAAGGCCAGATAATCAATGATATAATTTGTCAAATTGAAAATGAAGAAGCTACTGATGTATTTGGACGAAGTATATTTGGCCGAATATCAAGAAATGAACACAATTTGTATATATTAGTGCAGCTAGAATTATTCATGTTGCGCCTTTAAAGAAATGTTGTTTTATTGTTCATAATAGTATAGTGAGAAAATATAGAAAACACATAAGTTATACTGAATATATTATGTTCTGCTTAGCATTCTTCAAATGAGTGGTTTCTATTCAAGGGTTGCAATTTCCTGCTGACCAAGTCTGACATTTATAAGGAATAAATAGAGTATATGAGAAAAATATTGATATCATCACCGACATAGATATATATCTAATAATGATAATACTATTCTTGAATGTAAAATACGACGCGTAAGTTAAAGACATCCAAATGACAAAAAGCAAAACCAAGTTTAGTTACATTAATTTTAGACCCTAACATTGAAACTGATATATTTTTTGTTTGAAGGAGTGGAATAGTTTCTTAATCATTAAACCTTGCGTGCATATTTGAGAAAAATAAGACCAACTGACAAACAGGCCTGCAGTTGACAATGTGATGAACATAGAGGTATTGATGTTTCGGACTGTTGTCTACACATTGTAATATATAATAAACAAAAAGTTTAGGCCATCGTACCCTCCGATCTTCTTTGAGTGTTCAGACAAATAATGAGGTAGGTTTGAGTTTTCAAGCTATTTCGTACTTCCCGTCAAGTAGTAAAATAGTGTCTAAGATAACATTGCTACTTAAAAAAGAAGGCCCGTTGTGTAACGATTTTGGCCGTTGAAAATGGACACGGGGGGGGGGCAGAGATTAAATCCGGGACAAGGCTGTTTTCATTTCACAAAGCGATATTACCTTTGGAAAATTATGAATCCGACTATTCTCCATCTAGCTATAGGTAAATATTAGAGCAGTCTGTGTTCTTTAATCTTGGTTTGGCATCCAGTCTAGAAGGAAAACTGAATTCAAACCTCTAAAACCCACCGAAGAAAATCACCTTGTATCACACAATTCTCGGGCGAACGATTTGTTAAATATATATCTAAAAATAAATAAATAAATATGTCTTCAGTGTTAAAATGAAAAACAAGTGCATTTTTAGAGAATGTATTATATATAAAATCAACAAATTAATAAAATTAAAAACGCACCGGGGAAAAAAGAAGGTTAAGTTTAATAATGTATATTCAAAGAGAAGACAATAAATGAAGGCATTAATGTAAATTCTGAGTAAACTCTGCAATGTTACCGATAAAAGCAGGTGACAAATATATATTATATATATATATATATATATATATATATATATATATATATATATATATATATATATATATATATATATATATGAGCTTAAGTTATAGCAAAGAGAACGTTCCATTTACGTATAGTGAAAAAAATATTTTCACTTTATGGAGAGTCTACAGATAATCTCTGACAGCAATATCAGTATGTCATAAGGTTACTTTATGAACTTAAACTGGGTCAAGATGAAAATGAAAAAGAAAATTAATAACCTTTGTATTACTCATATACTAAGGGATTAAGAAGATTGCTTTAAAAAAAACTAACTCTCTGATGATGCTTAAACCTGTAAGAGGTCCAGACATAATATTTTATATAAATACATATGTGCTCCCCTATATGACGTCTCTTAAATCAATTTGCTTTTATATTGTGTGCATGCGCGCAGAGTTACACAACGATTTGACAATGTAGAGAGTTAATCTGCTATGTATATACAAAATGCATCACTGTTCTTCTCAGTTATTTCCTACTTGTTTTAATGATTTAAAGCCTATGTCACCCTATAAATTTGAACGTATAATAATTCATTCGTGATTCTAAATTTACTCTATATTTATTGAATGAAATATTCGAATGCGAGTGCATGGTTTAACAAGATGGCTGCTAAATGGCGATGTGTTATTCTTGCGTTTCTTCTCATTCTATTGAATGTAGACATTCTAGAATATACGACAAGATTATTAATGTTGTTTTCCACAAGTTTGTAAATTAATCTTATTGGATATAACGTCGTCTTAGTAAATGTAATAGTCGATTGGAGTTCAAATACTGGACGGGGCTGATTGCATTTCACTTACTGATTATACTCCTGGGAAAGATATGCATCCAATAGTGATAATATCAAAAAACATAGCTGGGTGGGTGAAGTTTTCATTCCTTTCCCGAAAGTAATCGTAATAGCGAGACGCGAGTTTGAACTAGCTTACTGCGATGTCACAATCCAGCATGGTAGCCACTAAGTGTAAGAATATATGAAAGTAAGAAGGGTTATGCGTTATATCCGAACACGCTTAGTGAGGTGTTACTGTGTATATATCTGTGTGTCTACAATCTGTTAGCCTATAACTTTTTTTCAATTCTGTTTTTTTTTTGTGCACTCCAGTACAAATATGCACATAGTTAATTACTACCAATTTAATGTACAGAAATAATCTAATTTCTTACATATCCTATTTATTAACTTACCCAACCTGTAGAATATACCTTAATAAGATCTCACACTTCATCTATTGAATTGCTATCCTATCTAACAGTTCATCAATATATCTGTTCAATTGGAGAATTGTCTACCTACCTATTATTCCGTCAATCTAAACATTGTTCTAAATTTCTTGGTATTCATTTAGATTCAGTTACATAGTTATCTCTATATTGACCATTAGTCTAGTACATCCATAAAATTTCCTAACGATCAATCCATCTCTTTACATATATTTTAAAAATCTAGCTATCCAATTATTTACATCTATCGATATATACTTATATGAATATATCTCTACATATCGATGGACAAGAGTGATGAAAAATCACAGTCTAAAAGGAAAATTAAGTTTGAAGAAAAAAGTATTTTGAAATACATTCATTTAAACTTTAAAAGAATATTAGAACATAATATCCCTCGAATAAAAGATAATATATTTTAAACAAGCAGGTTAATACTTTTGAGTGTGAGTTTCGTGCACCATATACATAAATAGAGATAATATAGTTTGCTATATTCATTGGTAAAGGGTACTCAATGTTATTGATACAATATGTATATCTACGTCAGAAGACATTATGAAAACGGCGCCTGGTACTAAACAGTTCCTTGCCTATGCATGAATCTATTAGTTACCAAGCACCGTTGAATATATATATATATATATATATATATATATATATATATATATCATCATGTCGCGCAGGCAGCACGGATATCCAAGACAATCTCTCGCCAACCTTCCCTATCATTCATCGCCACAGGGAGTTCTTTTTCGCTGCAGCCAGCATCTTTACATAGCTGGTCGATATAGGTCCTTGCTGGGCGGCCCACGGGGGAAATTGTCGGCTAAAAAAGGCCATATCATAAACACATCGCTAATGTGTATTTATATATATATATAAGTATAGTGACTAAATATGCCTTTTAAATAATAGGATTACAACTGAAAAGCGTGCACAGCAAAAGAACGGATTAAAAATTGGGTCGTAACAGTTAGTTAACTAAAATAGGAAAATAAATCGCATTGATGCAAAAATTAGAAATATGACAGAAGTCTGTAGAAACTACCTTTTAAAAATACAACAATGAAATTATTGATGCTATTAATGCATTAATCTCAATTGTGCAGTAACATATGCAACCACAAATTAAAAGAAAAAAATCAAATTGGCGCAACACAATCTTTGTACATTCCAATTTGCCCAAGTTATCTGTGTCTAAGCGTAATAGAGAAAATATCAATAACTATCCAGCAATAACATATGGAAAAGTGCAGCAATAAAAGTGACCGGCGGGAGAACTTATAGAAATCGAAGAAATAAAGAAAAAAAGAAAAATGAGAAAGACGAAAGAAACGGAAGAAATAGAAAAAATAAAAGAAGAATCACAAAGAAAGGCGATCATGGCACAGGCTAGGAAAAGAGAATCGCATGTATATATGGACTTTCCGCCTGGAAATCTCTTTATCGCTAAGCCAAAGATTATTGGGTGTCCGCCAACAGGATTTCCTCAACTGGAGTGACGGCTTCCTTAAGGTTTCACTGACTGAATGATCTTGTACTCATAAACATGCAGAGAGTGTAGGAAGAGATGCGTCCAGACAGGCAACTCATTCCATTGCTGTTTTTAGTATTCAATAACGGTGCTACTAATCAGACATCATTTGTGCGATCTTTTATTGCTCTCTCGCTGTGTTATTCGTCGTTTTCTAAAGACGCCAATGGACGGTAATAAATTTACGAGTGAATATAAAAAAAAGGAAGGAGATGAAGTTAATTTCTTTGTTAGACTGGCTGGCGTTATAGATGGATTTAAGTTTAAAAGTTGGACAAGTTTTATCTTAACTTTCATCAGTACATATTTCTACGACGTTCTAATAACTAATAACTTTTATAAGTCCTTTTCTTTAAATAAATGATTCATAAATATTTAAAACTTGTCCTACGGTTCCTAATCTAATAATGCGTACAGTAGTGGCTGGTTTTCAGAAATTAATTCATACAAATATAAGCAAGGCGAATATTATATATATATATATATATATATTATGATCTTCTATATTTCCAGAATCGTGCTAATAATTGAAATATTCATTGACATTAATAGTAATAGTTTATCAAATACAGTAACAAAGTATAATCTGTACTGGAAAATTCTTAAACAACATTTGGTTTGTTTTCTTTGATCAGTAGCAAATCAAACTTTGAATGTTATTTAATGCTGAAACAATCATGTGTAGAATAAAAGTGGTGCTCCTTAACTATCGGTTGGGGGGGGGAATTCATACTTTTCCAGGGGTATTCGAACTCGCCATCTTTAGAATCAATCGGTAATTACCAAATAACTAAAGACACATTATGTCTAATATTTCTTCATTTGTATGGATATACCATAACGTAAATTAATGAGTACATGTCTATTAATGTAGTTTGGGTTTGAAATCTATTTAGATTTTTTAAAAAACTATTTCAATGAATTATTCAGTTTAGCAGCCTCTCAACCTATGTAGGGTTACCTGATGCCTAGAGGTTGGGAATTAGCATCCGGTGTATATTTATATTCACATTTTTGCTGTTTCCTAAGAGTTAATTCTACATTGGTATATGATATCAAATAGTCATTTGTAATGCAAATGATTTGCACAATTTTGGGTTCAAAGTAGTCTCAAATAAGTAAACTTTATACATATTTATGAGGCTCAGTGCGTTATATCATGGTGTAATGGTTAGCACGCTAGTCTCGCAGATCCATTACTATTGAATAGTGATTTCGGTTCTCGCTGGATGCTCTATATTTGAGACTTTGTGTCACAAATAAATATATCCACACTTATAAGACCCATGAAAGAATTTGTGTAGGTTTGTGTAAATATAGACTAATCCAAGTAAATATTGACTTTCTATAAGAATCAAATACTCGGGATTTAACAACTGAAATCTTATATTACAGCAAATGAAATATAACAAATGACATTAGAGAAAAATCAAGAACATTATCTGAGTTTTTAATTTAATTCAACTTAATGTCTCTTTTCAAAAGTTATTCTAATTCCGAACTGAATTATTCAAAGAAAATAAAAGAATTCCCCAACAAGATTTGTTTTATTGCATCATTTTTTAAATCTACCATCAATGAAGATATGATAGAACGTGCTGTATTGTTTTGAATAGATATTTTTTATTTAAGTTTATTTTGATAATAAAACAAAACTAATTTTGATTATTTCAGATTGTTTATAGCATAAATAAATCAAATATTACCAACGTCACCGACTGCAAATGTAATTACTGATTATTTATCTAGAAATACATTGCAGAAAACATTAAATATACAAAGCAGCTATGTAAATAGTTAATGATTGGTTCGTTAAAAATGATACAAGAAAATAATTGGTTTGCGTTTATTGGGTTTTAGTCATTTATTTGACAATTGAAATTTTAGATATATATTTACCAACCCATTTGTACGAGTAGGATGCGACACCAAGTCAATTTCTTACGTGTATTTTAATAGCTTTAATTGCAGATTTTCCTTCTCCTAGACTGGTTTCCTTATCAAGATTAAAGAACTCAGTCTGCCTTACGATTTATCCATACCTGAAGAAATAATGATCGAATTCATACCTTTCCAAGGGTCATTTGCTCTATCTGAAATGTAAACAGTCTCATCCCCGATTTGAACTCGGTTTTCATGTCAATTTCCTACGACAATAGCCATTAGATGATGACGGACCCCGTATAAATATTGATTTTGTCACATGAGAAAACTGAGTAAGATCAGCATTCTCTACAGTCTTTTAACTGTCTTTACAAGTCAGAAATAAATATTGTGCCAGACAAAAACGTTTAATCATATTTGTCTACAGAAGATTAGAAAACTGACCATTTTGCTAATTTTACATCATTATTTATCTAATATTTGTCGGTAGTTCAGCAATTGCTTTCCTTATTTATTAAAATAGCACTACACCTACGCACGAACAAAAAGAAACATTCATCTAACATACTTGTAAATGCATAGTTTATTCTGTAACATATTTTGATCTATTTGTTTTAATAGCTAAGTATTCTATATAATTTGTGCTGCTCTCATTATATTTCGACTCTCCAACGATAATAAATATCTATTACATGGTCATTAAATTGTGATTATTTTAATTTCATAAGGTTTTCTGTACAAATCATACTACATCGAATCAACTGGGAGATGAGGAGTCGGGTTCAGAGTCAATGAGTTTATTAAAATTCAACATCATTTCAGAATGCAATGTAGCAGGATTCTGCAAAATTACGTATATTTTCATTAATTATAATGCTAGCAGTACTACACGATGTTGTATGGGATATTACATGTTAAAGATAAATCTAATCTATATTCATATATTGATAAACCTAAGTGTCTTATATATTATGCTAATATATTATTGTTTTTGATTTGTTTATCTTTATAGTTATTCCTGCTTTTATTAAATCGATAATTTTTTTTTAAATACTGAAAAGCAAATAAAAGATTGTTTTTTGTTTTTAACATTTTTCTAATTTTCTTTTAATATATCATTGACTCATACTGTTAGTTGTATATAGGTTTTTTTTTATCAAAATTTGGTCTCGGTTGGTCTCCAGCATTTTTCCCTTATACATGGCGTGTGCTCAGTCGTATTACAGGCATACATATATTTGTGGGGGAGAGGAGAGAGAGAGAGAAGAGAGAGAGAGAACCAAATAAACGCTTATTATATTACGAAGTTGTTGCCACATATTTAGTGCCTAGAAAAGGACCCACAGTCTCGCCGGATTCATGGAGAATACAATTCCAACACAAACGATACGCACCGAGAAAACGGTTTCCTATAGAAAAAAATTAAAATCACGATACGGTACGCGCCTCTACATAACCCATGTATTTGTCGATGAGTTAGAAAATTATATTGTGTAGTTTTCTTTAAATTCAAATTGGCTATCGATAACAATTCGCATTAAATCTACACATTCTAAAAAGTGAAATGTTCCTGTTTTATTGTTTAAAGAAAGCCAGCGCCACGATTTCCGCCGGCCTCATCGAATAGAAGGAAGCATTCATTGCTTCAAGTGAACAAAAGAATGATTAATTTTGGCAACTGGCCACAGCACCATTCTTTAACTATAATCACCTCAGAGGCATCTCAACATTTCGAATGGAGCAATTGAAAACTGAAAGTGGCTTTCATTGTTTGGAATATTTCGCGGTAACAGAAGCCCAGCCAGAAAGTGAAACTGAGTAAATCAGTTTTGAATATCTCGATGCTAATGAACAAATTCTATTTTCAAATGCATTCATTCAATTCTTCCAATAGCAATGTGTACTTTTCTTACATATATATATATATATATATATATATATATATATATATATATATATATATGTGTGTGTATATATGTGTGTGTGTGTGTGTGTGTGTGTGTGTGTGTTGCTTTCAATAGTAGAATAGTTAATTCAAATAGTGTCGTATTAAACGTGGAATAATCTATTATATCAAAATCGTATCTTTTTTTAAATATGGAAAACAGATTTTCACTAATGTCTAAAATAAACTGCTTATAACATTTGGCAGAAAGAAAGAGGAAACAGAGACTAGGAGAGAATTGAATGAATGAAGCAATGGTATCGACCTAAATTTAGATGTATTTCATTCATCCCTATATATAACTTGGTGTTGAGGATCATTCTATGTGGAGTTAATCCGTAGGGATACGTATATATAATATATACACAATTATGTGTAGCTCATGTCGTATGTTGCTTAAATGATGAAATTATAATGTAAATATACATCATCAGGTCAGGTTAGTAGCACGGATATCCATTACAATCTCTCTCTAACCGTCACTGTCATTTATTACTCTCGGAAGGTCCTCTGCACAGCAACTAGTATCCGTGCAGAGCTTGTCGATGCAAGTCTGCGGGACTGCTCAAACTGATAGGCCCATGTGGACGTTTCCACATGAGAACGTCACTTATGAATTCGTCCCTGCTTCGCCAACAGTGTCCAGCATGTCTTACTCTGATGGTTTGTGTGATAGGCCGAAAGAGGTCGTACAGTTGCTTTCTTGTGTGGTATTGTTTCTACGATATGCTTAAGATCACACGCACCATTCTTGTTCAAATCCCATCATATATATATATATATAAGATTATGGATATTATATTACCGTTACTCAAGTTTCATGTGTATAAAAACAGTGTTCAGACGGAACAATAGTATTACTATTCTCCCGTCGGATGATTGTGTTTATACATATGAAACTTGAGTAACGGTAACATAATATCTATAATCTTATATTTTAAACCTGCCCTGTTATTATAACATTCAGTACTATTTCTATACATGCATTTTTTCTTATGTGTTTTCCTTATATATATAAGAATTTGATCCCACATTTACAAAACACAAAAGAACAGACCTACACAACCTAAACAGATAAAGACCAGTTTTCATAATTCATTATCTGTTCTGCTATGAGTAAAAGTAGGTATTCGGTCAAGTCAAGTTTCAATTACCTGTAACCGTCGGACTACTGAAGTTAAGTAACAATGATAGTTAATGTTAGCAACCTTCTTTATGCAGAACTGAGAATTGCTTATAAAATTACAAAATTAAATACCGTCTATTTCAGTATTACTATGTTTTATTATTATTCAGTTTTTTATTCTCAAATAAATTGAGTTAGTTTTCACGTAATTTACAATTTACTTTCAAGAACTAATTTTCTAAAATACTGTGAATTACTCAAAGAAAAGTGATGATCAAAAGACATTTACTGTAGCAATTCTTTGCAGCTAAAAACTAAAAATAATTTGAACTCTTCATTTGGTTGGTTTATTTGAAGATGGAAATGGTGGCATATATATTTCTACCTGGTCATTTTTCGATCGCAGTCATTGATATAATCAAAAATTAAGTTTTTAAAAAATAACGCCGGGTACTATAGCAACAATATTCTCCGCCTTAATTTTTTTTCATATTTCAATAAATTAATACAAATCCTAAACGTAAACATGGTCAATACCAAACAGAGTAATTTTTCAACATGATCACCCCACCCCGAAACACTTATTAGAAAGTAATCAAAGATGATGGCATATCGTTAAAAATAAACATTAAATGCACAAAAGTGTAAATATAGACGTCAAATGTACGTTATTCTCACATCTCAAGGCATTAAATAACCCCGGACAGACTAAATGCTGTTAAAACACATCACTAAATCATTTAGCATTTTCTTTTTCAGATTAGGCCCATGTTGTATCAATTAATTAATGCACTCATTCCGACATCAATTTCTACACTATTCGAAACAAGTTAAAATGTAGTCAAGATTTTGAAAATATCCTGTGGACACCTACACAGGGACAAACAAATATAAACCAGTATAGGCCAGCAGCAAAGACCCACATCTGCTCTGTGCGGATTCTGGATGCGGCGTGGAAGACCTCCTAGAGGTGAGAACCGATAGGTGCGATTTAAGAGATGTAGATAGATAGATAGATTAGAGAGAGAGAGAGAGAGAGACACACACACACACATTGATACCAGTGCAGCTAACACGGCCTGATAATTATCAGTACAGAGTCCTTCTCTACAATTCACGAGTCGAGTGATCTGCACAACACAATATTGAAAGTCTTAAATTAAAAATTCAGAAAATGTTCTTCATTCCACCTCTTTTCCCTCTACAGGCTATGACCGAAAAATCATTGGCCCTAGATAACCATTGAGAATTCCTCGCAGATGCTGGCAAAAATGAATATTTCTTTACTTCTCGATTTTGGACGGAACAACAATGGGGGAGCCAATTTTCGATGAAAGCGCGAATCTCACTGAACAATTTTCTTTGCTTTCAACTATTATGTTTCAGTTTTATCAAATTTAGCAGTTGGCGTAATTCCTTAGGAAGGACCTCAAATGCAATTCTATTTCAATTTAATTTGCATTGGCACCATTCTTTTCTTCAGAAAATTGCTATTTTTACCAGGCATATACGTACAACTATCTACTTCGAAATACTCTACCATCACTCGCTCTCATTATATATATATATATATATATATATATAATATATATATATATATATACACACACACACACAACAAGAGGAAACGTAGGCAGAACATTTTATCTGCATCGGAGAAGAGAAAGTTTACACACGCCTCTCACATCATGTGTGTTTTTATATACATTCTGATATATTAACATATACACACACTCATATACATAATTCATACTGTATATGTATAGCGAAGCGCAAAAAGGTCTTAATGTGATTCTGCGTTTATATACAGAAGGTTTATATATATTCACACAGGAATATACATGTGTATATACGCATAACTATCACGTTGTGTGCGTGTGTTTATATGCATACTGGTATATTAATATATACGCATACTAATATACATCCACAAATACCTAATGCTTACTGCATATGTATAGCCAAATGCAAAAATTCAAAATGTGATAGTGCGTTTATATATCAAAGTTTATGAATATCCACACAGAAATACACACACACACACACACACACACACCTGCATACATAGGTATGCATTTATATATGTAAACTTTGTGTGCGTATATATATATATATATATATATATATATATATATATATACGCGCGCGTGTGTGTGTCTGTCTGCGAGAGATACTGTTTGATATATGCGTATACCAAAATATTCTGCAATTACGATACAATCGGAATATTGTAAATTCCTTTGACGAAACAGAAAAATGAATATATTGATTTTTGATTGTTCAGTGCATGTGTGTTGAAATCAATTACAAATTAGCCGAATTCCGTTTATTGATTTTTTTCTAGCCGAGAACAAAGATGTTAGAGATTATGCAAAAATTCAACTATCCATTCTTCTATTGTGATTTAAAAAGAAGAAAAAATATCTTATATTTAAGTTATTTACTTACTTCTCTCTTCTTTATTTAATTTACGACAGCATGGTTGCCGTTTTAGCTGGGATCAACTTTAATTAAATCGGTTGTGTTTTTTTATGTTTTTATATTAAATATTCATCCGTTGTAAATAGTGAATAAATGAATATTTCATAATGGATTAATTAGATTATTAGAATTATTTATTAGTGAGAGTATTTCCTACAACCGGGAGCGAAACTCAAAAATATCGAGTACAGTTAAATATTAATAAATAATGCCTCCTAATTAATTGTGACCTTTGGGGTATTTCAAATTAAACCAGATCTAGACTGTGTCAACGTAAATCATGACACAATTATTACACTGAATATTATTAAAGGATAATACAATTTATAATAATTGACAATATATTAAGAAATGGATTATGATTCTTTTAGATTTTTCGACGTTAAATATATTTGAAAAGATTCATCAACGTTATTGTAGGGTAAATTTCCCAGGCACTAACTCGGTGGTATTCATAGATCTGCATTCTTTCTAAAGAATAATTTCTTTCACGTCATATTGTTTGTTTAGACTTGACTTATTAGATGGACTATATTTTCAGTCGCACGCTTTTATAGGCGGATAATATATGGGAGACGGTTTCAATTTGTATTGGAAATTCATTATATCTATTATTATATTATATTACTTCTATTTAAAAATTGTAGAATTAATAAAAAAGTTCAATTGAGTCTTGCAGGAAAAAGGACAGAAGGAAGAGGATCTAATTGAAAATTGAACAAAAAAATATTGCAATACACATCCCTCTCTTTCCCAAATATTTATAAACCATCTGCATGCACGAGATGTGATGCAAGTTCATTTTCCTTCTCCTATACTGGTTGCCTAAACAAGATTAAAGAGCCCAGTCTGCTCTACTATATACCCATAGATGGAGGGAAAATTGTTGGATTTATACTTTTTCCAAGGCTATTAGCGGTATGTGAAATGCAAGCAGGCTCGTGTTGGATTTGAACTCGTCTCGCCGTGTCCAGTTATATGTATATTTGGTCAAAAAGTAAGCAAAAACTACTGGGCTCTTTAAACTTTGTATGGCAACCGGTCTAGTAGAATGAAAACTGAACTGAAATTCCGCTTGAAAATTGACCATGTGTCACATCCTGCCAGTGGCGGAAGGGTTTGGCAAATACATGAATTTACATTTCTGATGCGCATTATTTTTTCTTTTCTGTTGAATTTCTATGACATCACTATAGTTGGGCGGATATAAACTTTTGTATTTAATTCCAGCAAACTTCAGGCAACATCCATACTTTTATAATCTGAACTGATAAAAGTTATTAATATTTACATATTGTCAACACTGATTTACAATACGTCAGTTTTTGTTGTTATGTAAGAGTCCGGCATTTGAATAGTGAGTCAAACAATGGTAATCTGTCTCAAGTTCTAGTTGATGTACACAATGGGATTTACCATTAGATGTCAGACTGAGCATCCATCGAATAAATGATTACTGGAGATTAAGAGGTGCATGGATTCTATTTAAGCTGCTCAATTGCTTAAGGTTTTCAGCGTGTTAACTCATTTTCTTAGAGACTGCCAATTCTTTGCGCCGTGTTTAAGTTGAGATGAAGACGGACTATTCCACAACAGTTTCGAAGATGGAAACTGTTCTTTGACCGGGTTATTTAGTTCATATTTGGAATGGATGAGGAGTGCGAACAGAAACATGGGTGGCATGTTATTGTTCATTCTCAACAATTGCCTTGCACACTTCCCACTGTTCTATAAAAATGGCTATCACAGAGGAGCGTAAATTTAATGTTGTATTTTAATTTATTTTTATGAGTTATTCAAGTGCAATTTAAAATTGTGTGTAGGATTCATGATATCATTTTATTGGTTCGAGAGGAAAATGAACACTTTCTATTTCGCTGTACGTCGATGCAAGGAGGGGGGGGGGGAATTAAGAAAACATTAAAAAGTGGAATTTTAATACAAGTATCTGAAAGAAAAATACCAATCTTGTTGATTCGATAATGTGTTTTTCAGAGTCCAACTGGTTATTTTAAAAAGGTGTAATATATTACTATTATTGGTATATTTTAATTTAGTGTATATAAGTATATCAGCTTTATTTTTTAATCGTTAATATTTGAACTACGTATAATCGGCCATTTGTCATGTGATCCTTACGGTTTTTCTTTAGGATTATTATCATTATTTCCCACCATTTGAGTTTTTCATATCATTTTAACTGCTAACTGAAGTTCGAGTTACAGCAAGTCTGTTTAGTATTTAAGAAATCTAAATATTTCCACTGTCTTTCACACTTCAGTCGTCAAAAAAAAAAAAAAAAAAAAAAAAAAAAAAAGTGAAAAATATTGAGGAGAATTTAATTTCCCCCAATATTTTCAGACATTTGGGGACCGTTCCAATAGAATCTACTATAATTGGTATCAATGTTAACTCCAAGTTACACATCACCTATTATAATACTCCTATGAGTTATTACATTAAGTGGTAGCTTCCTCTGGTTTCCGAGTTAAAGCAAGTCCTGTTAAGTCCCCTAGACTAGAAGTATTCTTGCGCATCTCAGCAATCTTGTCTTGACTAGTGGTTCTCAACCGGGGATCATATGCCTCCCGTTACCATATAGAATTTTGGGGTATCAGGAAAGCAAAAAATTTAATCATAAAATACAATATTTTTAAATATCGAATTTCGAGTAAAAAATTGGCTTGCTAGCCTGTTATTATCAAACTTCTTTTACGTATATATAATTATGATTCCCATTTTACTATGGTGGTCCTCACCATAGTAAAACGGGAATCATAATTATATATACGTAAAAGAAGTTTGATAATAACTGGCTAGCAAGCCAATTCTTACTTGAAATTATTGCTGCCCATTCTGTTTTCCATGTTATTGGGGATTGTTACAAGTCTTCGGACTATGATGGGTATAACTGCCATCTTCATTCTACACAACTTGTTTTAACTCTATAAAATGGTCCAGATATATCGCCTATTTCGCTTTCTTTTATCTTAATCCTATGCTCTGCTGGGACTTCAAACACATTCGTTTGTTTATTACAACGACGTATTTTTGTTATTATAGTTTACATCGGGATTACAAGAGAAATAATCAATTACTCTAATGATTTCTCTTCGACAAATACATTGAATTATTTATCTATATCTCCATAGATTCCTCATAATTCAAATGACCTCAGATTTTTTAGTAAATTTATTTCCAAAACAAAATGTTTTCTGACACTTGTGCGTACATATCAGTCACTATAGAGCACCATTTATTATTTTAAACCCAACTTAGATAGGATTGAGTGCTGATCTATCTTTTGTCAAATAAAGTCAGAAGTTATTCAGAGATTAAATTCTAATGAAAGGTTTAACCAGTTTATACCATTCATGAATCTAAACAGGTAATTTAGACTGCTATAACTATTCTTATAGGATATAAGAATAATTGTCTAGCTCTATTTGTGTTTTATGCCGTTAAAGATTATATACATTATCATAGCCTATTCTATGGAGAAATAGTATTATTTGGAGTACCTTGCATGGTTGCGTTTGATTCTTTTTCTAAATGACATAACCTACTTCGTAGGTTATTTAATGCCAAAGTCATACGTGTCGAAAAACAGTAATGGTACTATTTAATGCATATCTGGGGGAATAGAGAGTATTAATCCGAAAGTAAACGTTATCCCGTGATTGGAATTCGAACTCACTTATTTCGATGTCACAGCTCGTTAGACTGTACACAACGATGACTCTTCATAACTTGCATGTTTTTGTTTTTCTTTAAACTAAAAACACTCCCTTTTTAAGAAACGACACATAAATTGCCAGGGGTAATGGATTAGTTCATACTATTCCAACCCTCAAGATGTTAAGTTTATCCAGAGTTGAATCAATTTTAATTACCAATGAAGAAACAATCAGTCAACAGCATTTCCATCTTGGTGAATACGGCTTCACTCTCAATAATCTTCAACACAGTTTATATTCTGAAAAGAATTAACGTTTCATCCACTGTTCGCTTCTGTGTTGTTAAATACAGTTTCAGTCTCGATACATTTTAGATACCACAAATTTGGAAGTAAATTAACGTTTCATTCATTGTACATATCTGTCTTGTTAAATACAGCTTCAGTCTCGATACTTTTAAAACACCTCATATTTTAAACATTAAAGTTTCATTCATTGTTCATGTTTTATCTTGGTGAATTCAGCTGCCGTTCTAGTTGTTTTTGAAATGATAATTTCATGCACTGTTCATTTTCTCTTGAATCTCCACACTTTTAGAACACACCTATTCCTTCAAGAGATAAATGGATACGTGTTCATTTCCTACTGAGATAATACTTTTGGGATTCCCAACAGTACACATTGATGAAAAATAAGTCTGAATAACTAGGAGGAAACAACAACTAAAATTAGGATGAAAGAAGTAGTCGTAAAAATAAAAGTTGATAATTGAAAGGTGACACATATTTGTTCTTTTAAAATGTTAACCTCCGTTTATTAGAAGTTATGACAGTTATTTTAATTACCGATAAAGCACGGATATTTTTTTATTACATTTAATGAAATAGTCATGAAAACTCATCTTCAATCCATCTCAGGGGATAAGGTTTATCATCTTTCATGAAACTGCCAAACAATTGCACGTAATGTCATTAAATAGACTATATGAGAAAGAAAGAGAAATAATCATGGTATTATTGCTTTCTATGAAAACGGCCATTGTCTACATCTAGCCTTTAGAACTTATTGCATATTTCCATAATAAAATGGCATATATATATATATATATATATATTTACAAACAATGTATAAATCTACTGGGGTTAACGAGTGTGTATCCTTCCGATGAATTCTTCGGATTATATGAAAAAAAATGTTCTTAAGTTTGAAAATCTATATTTCAATTATAATTCTCTGAACGGCAGTGAGCAAAAAAATTCTGTTGGAGAAAAAAATGAAACATAACTTAGTATAATTAATATTGATTTACCAAAATAAAATAAAAAAGCAGCGCAATAAAAGAATAAAGATAATATCTGAAAATCTGACGCGATGTTATCAGAAAATATATTTTGCGTGATTGTTACTGATATGATCAGTAACTGCAGTGGATAGGCATATGTCAGGGAAGAAACATTGGAGAATTCTAAAAGTACAAATCCTTGCTTATCTGCAGATGACGAGGTTAATACGTCATGGTGATTCTGAATGAATATATATAATACATACACATATGATTCATATATATATATATATATATGATTCATATATATATATATATATATATATAACTCATACACAAATATGACACATACTCCCATGTATATATATATTATTCATACACACACGGATATATATATAACCCATATACACAAATATATAACACATATACACAAATATGATCCACACACACACATATATATATATAACTCATACACAAATATGACCCCCCCACACACACATATGACCCACACGCACATAAATATATAACTAATATACAACATATGTGTCATATAGCCCCCCATATATATATATATATATATATATATATATATATATATATATATATATATATATATATATATGAGAGATATAGAGGGAATTATATATTATATACATTATTTGATATACACAAAAACCCATACTTAAGTCAATTAAATTATATTGATTAATCAGAAAGCATTCGTTATTTATGTCTAACATAACTGCATACAAGTATTTTTATATATTGTGTAAATATTTCGATACATATATGTCCCGTTGCATTATGGAATTACTTATCTTGATTAACGAGTTATTGATTCAGTTACAATGATATAAAATGTGTAAAATATGCTGACAAGCAAGTAGTTCAGACTTCTGAATTCATAAAGCATATAATTAAAGATCTATATGCCGAACTAGAACAAAACAGACGTATATTTCATGATTTCTTTCTTAAAAACAAGCTATTACTTTGGAATAGCTGAATTATCACCTATTTAAATAGACCATATGAAACAATTTGTTGGTTTGTGTACTTATTTGGGGATAAGTAAGCTTTGTAATTGTCATATTAAAATAAGTACATAAGAACAAATTACAATAAATATAGAATTGTTTCAAGTCCAAGACATTAAAGATATTAATCATTAATATTCCGTTTATTCGATTATCTTTTGGTTAAACTGTATAACACCTGAGTATTCTGATGTTAACTTTAATTTGTTAAAAGAGATTACACACACGCACGCATTTGATTTTCTTTCCTTCAGAAAACCTTAAAGTATGCTAAGATATTTATGTTCTATAAAATTATACAGACACACACACACACATTATATATATATATATATATATATATATATATATATATATATATATATATATATACCTGAGGTTCTATTTTGAAAAATCATATTCGTGAGTGTCTATGCCTTTCCCTCGCATTTTATCTATAGACAGCATTCAATGTTTGACAAGAGCTACTTTTGTGTCTTTACCTGAAGGATCCTATTTCTTCCTTTTCTCAGAAATATAAAATATCTATAGTGGAAATCATAAAGTTTTTAAAAGATTCCAAGTTGTTTTATAATTGAAACAACTTTCAAGATTTCTTTAAAGAATGAAAAAGGAATTATTTGCCAGGCGGAAACTTATGAGTTCAAACAAAAAGCCACTGAATGTCACAGATAATTTAAAAATTGAAAGTAGTATTCTCGTAAATCGTTGCACATAGAAATCTTCAAAACAAATATAATCGCCACATTGTAATACAGGCATTCAGTTTTCTTTTACAATTCTGAGTATGATATATCGGATTTGATGGGAATGTGTTCATTCAAAAGTTTCTAATCAAATTTTCTGAATATATTTCAATATATTCTTACTTGATACTTCGCATGGATTGAATGCAGAACTGCATATGCTTCTGCTAGTTAGATATTATCAGAGGGTTTTGCTGACGCCACCTGTTTCTAAACTTTTATTTTTACATACTTGACTATAAATCAGAAATTCGTACGCGTCCATTTTTCTTTTATGTATCCTTTCTGTATTTATATACGGGGTGGCATGAAAGACTTCTCACCCCATACAGATTTTTCATATTCTGTTATCTACAAAATAAGTATTACAGCTTGTGGTAAAATGAATGTATAAAACATTTTTAATTACATAACTTATATATTATTAATTGTTGGTTCAACCCACGTTCAGGCGCTCTAATATTGAATAAAGTCCTTTTGATAAACAAAAGTCCCAAGTTGCTTACAATACCTAATCTTGATTAATTGGTCACCCAATTAGATATTAATCCTTTTCCTCACTGCTTAACTTTGTGATCAAACAGGAAACGGGGCTTTCAGCGTGACTTTACAGTAATTCATAATTTTAAAACAAAAAATAAGGAAATAGAATAATGAAAAAAAAAATAAATTCAAAATACAATATAAGGAGTGACAATACTTTCGTATCAGGCCTTAGAATTAAATTTACAAAGAATACCTCGGGGGTATTTTACATTTCATGAATTCTACTATTGTTTTATAGCCGAGTGAATGATTTAAATATTATTGTTGGTTTTTGTAGGATCATATATGTATTATTTTGTTTCAATGGTAACATCAGATTAATTCATAATTCCTTTTACTTTCGCGATATGGATATCGGACGAGAAAACACAAAAAACAGAACCATTTTTATTACTTCTGTAAATCCTAATAAATGTTAGACACACATACAATTTTATTATTATCTTCTTTGATTATTGTTTCCGAATTCTCCGAAATAGCAAAGGAAGAAAAAAAGAATTCAATTTGGTATAAACTGAAAAAGTGAAGACTTTTCTTTCGGCTTTTATTGTCACATATTTTACACTTAAATGTATTTTAACAGCTCTCATCCATATTTGTTGCATTTTTATTATAACATCGAAGCATCCTTTTCATGATATTCAAAAGTAAAAGCGAAAATATATCTCAAAAGATTGAATACATGCATAAATTCTGGACACTCCCCTTGTCATTTATATTAACGATTTTTCTACAGGGAAATATTTCACAGAATCATACTCTTATAGTGACAATCACCTTTTTATAAATCAAAACTGAGCGTATTTGATAAGCATAATACATATTGTTATTTGGTATTTCCATAATTGGTTGAACATTCTATTTTGAAAACTTCATTGGTATAAGTATTAGTGTCTTACATGATGCAGAGTCAAGTGAAGTCATATCTTTTTTACAGTATTATATACTATAAAATGTTACTGATTAATTTAAGAAATATAACTGCTGTGAATACATAGGAGATTTTGCGAAATAAGTTAGCTTTCCCAATAATATCTACATAGTATTTTATTCATTAAAAATATAGTTGTTGATTAGGTAGTATGATTATAATTGGATCAATGTATTTTAATGTTTAACTTAAACATTTATCTCACTTATCCGGTCTATCCATTTCTGTACATACCTATCCATTTATCTAATTATATATATATATATTTATCTGGAGAATTCGCGAACAATTAACAGAATGTTCAATGTTCGAACATTGGCTTGTTTTTTAGTGATAATTTTCAAGTCGGATATATGATTGGCTCAAAACTTTATAACTTTCTCACGTATTTGGGTAGGACACTATTATTATCTTCTGCTAGGATATTAAATCTGACAGTTACTTTTGTAATATAGTGTACTTCCTTTAAACTTGTTACCCACTAACAATCGATAGCCCAGTCTGTCATAATATTCCAGTCATAAATAGAGGGAGAAATGCTGAATCCAAGACAATGCTAAAACTTTAGTGCGGAATAAATGCAAACATTTTTTACATGATTTTTTTACTCGGCATTCCGATTCCATTTTCTGTGTAGATAACCATTAAGCCATCCGAAACAGATTCTGAAATTATATTTGTTTCTTTTTTAAAATTAATAACAAAATCTATTTTCATTTACTGTTTCTCAAAGCATTCGATTTTCTGTTCATTACGGAGCCATTATCAATTAAATTTTATATAGATTTTAAAGTAGAACGATAAATAAAACAATAAATGAAATGTACTTTAAAAACATTCTCTACTCCTGGAATATTCTAAGGATAATTACGAATATTTTAAAACATTACCTTGTTTAAGAACTAAAACGAAATTTTATTTGTTTGCTTTTAATTCATTAGGAAATATTAAATCTTAGGAACTTTTTAAGTTACTTATATTAATAATGAAATATTCCATATTTCCCATTAATTTTCTACTATTAAAACATCATTGTTTAGAATGATGAAATAAATGCTCTATGATTTACATAGAGTAGAATGGCGGGCTTAGCGTAACGCTTCCCATTGTAGGAAATGGAATTGGCAACCTGAGTTAAAATTCTGGACGAAGCTGTATTTTACTTTGCGCGAATGCCCGTGGGAAATCCATGCATTCACATCATCTCCCCACTTACTATGAGTAAATAGTAGGACAGACTGGGTTATATAAACTGTGTAGCAAATCAGTATAGGGGTAAGAAAACTAGATTCTAACTAGCTGTACTTCGCTTAAAAATTGACATTTTGTCACGTCCTGATCGTGTCAGAGGGTTTGTGTAAATACATGTAAAATCATCTAAATCAGAGCTAATTCTGACTAAAGTTTTATACTATATATATCGTATTGTAAACATATTTGTGCAGAATTGTAACATCTAACATTGTTTGTTTGAGTTTCGAACAGGCTGGATTTCGAATGTAGACATTAACAGTTAACCAAACTCAGACCGCACCAAGTATAAGAATGTATTTAGCAAAAAATGTTGCTATATTTGAATTTTATATTTCAATCGAGACTGTAATCCATTTTTGTTCATGGAGATAATTCCATTTTGAAATGCAAAGACAACTTAACGTTTCTTATGAAATTATTCTTATTTTCCTTATTTTCATTTGAAAAGTTAGAAAATGTTTCCTGATACGCGACTTGATCCGATAAAAGCAGACGCTGTGTATACACGAAAATGAAAATGCAAAATTAAATTAGAAATTTGAAAAGAAACACTGGGCTAATATTTAAAGAGATGTGAATTCATATGAAATGGGATTAGTAGCCAGTACTGTGTTTTCGTTCAATGAGTTATTTATGAACAAAGTTAATTTAAAACATTTTTTAACCCTCATTAAATCCGAGTATTCCAATTTTATTTTTTTTTTCAGTTGCGGTGATTTTTTTAAATTTTTGTTTCTTTGTTTTTATCGACGAAAAATTAAAGCATAAATCCACAGTTGACTTTTAGTGTCGAATAATTCCATTAAAAGCGATGCGAATGTTAGCTTGACCTACATCTACTTGGCTTAGTTCCCATTCGTTCGCCCACTTTCAAACGCAAATCCTTTTAACGGATTTTGTTCCGAGATTATTTATTACATTATTTATGGCCAGCTAAACTTTTCAAACTACTCTCATTTATGTACAATTCTATATGTGTTAGCAAGATTATTCACTTGTCTTCTTTTTCCCCTGAAACTATAGTAATTCAATCATCTGAGTGTTATTCTTAGTAGATTTTGTCTCATCCGGTTTTAAAATCATGTCCAATAAACATAAGAAAAATTCAGTGATTTGAATATTAGTTCCGATATTAATTTTATCCCCAAATCCTAAGTCGAATTATTTTTTTAATTTCTAAAATTTCTTATACTTGCATATATGTAACCCTAACCCAGAAAAAATGACACACTTATTATTGAATGATTCTAATGGTATGTCAACCAATCTATTGACATTGGGGAAATGCGTCCATATTTACATTTTTTGTTTCTTAAGAGTTGTTTCTGTTAGCACACATTTTTACTAAATACGAATTATCTTTAAATAGATCTAATTGACCCATAGATTGGAACCCAATAGGTTCACAACAGACCAGTAAAGATCACAGCGGACATGCGAGTAATGACAAGAAGTGGTACTCCACAATACTTAGAGCTTCAAAATCTGGAACCTCATCATCAGATGTAGTATAATGCCATATTTAAAAGACATCCTTTTTGGCAAGAAGGGCGTTTACCCATCTGTAGAGAATGTTATTCTATTCCCCGCCGACAGGACCGTCCAAAGACAGAGTCAACCACAGATTTTGAGGGATTTAATTATATTCATATTAATTATATTCATATTAATTAGTTACATAATCGTAATACATTCATTATAAATACATTTAACGAGTGTCTTGTTAATTCATATCCTTTTTGTGCTACGCTGTAGATTGATCTTTACCAAGTCTGTTTTGAGGAAATTTATTGAAATGGTAATTTACTGATCAATAATGGTTCGATCATAGTTATGCTCAATATATACCTCTAGTATTTTCCGATAATTCAAAAATGTATTTTCAATTCGTTTGGAGGTGCTTAAAAGGGTTCCTAAACAAGAATGGATTTTTGGTTGGAGTATTGAACATTTAAAGAAATTTTGAAAACAGTGTACAAAATGCATTGAACCTTTGATGAATATTCGGAATAACGTATTTTCTAGGGATCTAAGTAATACACATCTAAGTTGAGACTAGAACTTACCATCTACTGTAATTATACATCTTCGTAGGTGCTATATATTCATACGTCTGACCAAATTATTATAGCCACAATTTATAATGTTTCTGAATTTAACCGATTACTCATGTTTTGACGCTATTGAAGTTAATTTAGTAACATCTCAATGTAAGAATGTAACTTCTAGTCAAGGAAAATCATAAATTTCAGAAACTCTTACAGCTGGATTCGAACGATGACTCAGGGATAAGATTCTAAAAGTGATTCAGTATTAAACATTTGTTTTCGCTTTGGAATTAAATACGAGAAAATATATTTTCAAACAAATGACACATTGCATAATTTCTTTAAAACATTTTCGGATAAATTCTTACGTCAAATTTCATAAATGATGTCTACAGAGTTCAAGAATCTACATCTTTATTTACCTAAAAGTATTTGTGTGGACACTCGAATTTGACACGTCAAAATCGTTTCTGAAATGCAAATTATATTTTCGAGCACAATGATTTGTTTATTTTTTCTTAAATCGAAGTGAAACCAAATAGTTAGAATTTGAGATTATTAACTTAACACTGAGTCAAAGGTCTCCAATCAGATTAAAAAAAAAGAAAAAAAAAAAAGAAAACATGATCTCTGGGTAATTCGTTTATCTTTTGAAATCATAACATTTATATCCATCTGAAATGTTCTCGTCAAAAGAGACATTTCAATGACATTTTCCCTTGACAACCACTTTAATATTATATATTATATATATATATATATATACTGAGATATATTTGTATGCAGTGAAACAAATATGAATAAATATACATAGACGAGGGACAGTGTTTGGTATTGAGATGCAAATTGTCTGGCGATATATATTGACATGTAAATTGACAGATCACCTGTTGAAGAAATTATTTAAATTTTTTGAATATGTATTGAGGAAGTTAGAAGCTTGTTTTCTTACACACATGCACACACACACCTAATGAACACTCCCGGTAATCCCGGTATATCAGGAAGAAACAATTTAATTTAGAAATTTTAATCGTTGGTTTACTAAACAGCTAATTTATTTATAGTGGTGACGACCTGTGCTGAACTATCCACAATTTTTAGATGAGCTGATAAATTAATGGTGCACCAATGAGCCACATACACACATTATATATATATATATATATTAGGGTAGCGTGTCGCTTCAGTAACCAAGTGCCATTGACTTCTTATCCACACTATCCATAACTTTATATAGGCATGCTCTATCAACGATATAAAAAACAATCTACTTCTAAATGTAGCAACCAAATATATAAGTATAAAGTGAGAGAGAGGAGAAAGAACATTAATTATAATTGTAACAAATGTTACCATGATAAAAAGCGGATTTGTTTGTTACTATGTTAATGTAATTAATTTTCAATTTATTGAATACACCTATATATCCAGGAGTCATTTTGCCTGTGAGCTTTAGAAACTTTCCGTGCAAAGGTTTTTACAAACCAATTATATCCAATAACCTTACACAATGGATATTATTTCCCATAGGATTTATACATTCATTTTATCACCTGCAGTTATACTTGTTAAATATAGATAACGAACTTTCAATTATATCAAAGTATGTAGTAAGAACCATGGCCTGATCATGAACAAGAGTTTTGTATTTTCAAAACGGAGCTCTATACGAGTGAAGGAACAGCATGCCCTCATGAAGCTTTATAAAAAATACATTTTTATTACAGTGGACTGTGTCATCAAACATCAATATTCCATTAACCGTAATAGTGATGTGTTGAGTGAGGTTGGCATTGGTATTAATCAAATTAGAACCTGTAATTTCAAAGGAAAGGATTGACCTCTGTATGATCCGTAATGAAAAATGAAATAAGTCGACTTATTCAAACGCCTAAAGACACCTTTATAATCTATAATTTTTATGTCCCAATCCATACATATTGTTTATATTTCATATTTATTTGTAACACTTGATTTTAACTGAAATATGAAGGCAATTATAGTCGAATCACAAGAAATATGATTTTAAAGTGATATTTATTTTCATTCAAACACAGAAAAAAGGTCTAAAGGTGAGTGAATTGATGTGGTCACTTCTATCTATGACGGGTCTTTTCAAACAGAGAGCTTAAGTCATTTGTAGAAAGATTAACAGATTATTCATCTGGCGTTATTTTGGTGAGTTCTATAATAAACTGCCGGTTAATTAACAGTATTGTTAACAAGGCCAACATGTGTTTTATTCATCTGCACAACTGCGATGACTGGATTAATAGTAGATTCTTCCGCGGGAAAGTGGTCAAATGACAACAAAGTTTGGTGTCTATTTATTGCAAGAACAAAAGGGAATTTATATTGATGTATGAGACTGAAATTAAGCCAACATTCAGAACTGTAAAGGGTTAAATATTCCATGGACTAAGAAGCATAACTATGTGAAATGCAAATGACCTCGTCCAGAATTTGAATTCGGGTCACGAAATCTATTTCCTCTGACAATAACAATTACACTAAGTTCCTCCATGTTTTACCTTGGAAATTATACATCTTCTACTGGGGTAGAATGATGCTGTGTTTCCCATAATAAATATTGAACGTTGGGGGGGGTATAAAAAATCAGTGCAAACCTTATCTATGCAAGAGAAATTTACACTACACAATCTTATTTCACCTTTCATTTGGGTGTGTACCTCACATTTGGCTATGTACTGATATAATAAAATATATCACAAGGTATTTTGATAAATGATTTGTGTTAAATCTAAAATTTTATCCGTCACTATTTTTTGTCGATTACAATTTTATTTCAAATGCCAAAGAATACTAAATACGAGTTTAAACATAATTCATTTTAAATTTTGTTGTAAACCCTATATATATATATATATATATATATATATATATATATATATATATGTCCATTCCTTTTTTTATAGTTGAATATCTTTAAATGTTCTATACAATCAGGAAAATTAGATTTAAACACAAAAAACTCTTCAATCATTTGTCTCGGAAATATTTCCATTTGTAAAGAAGCCAACATATAAATCTAAAATAAAAGAGAACTTTTAAAAAAAAGTCTCTAGTAGACAATGAAAACATTGTTTGAGATATCACGTCTGTATGTCAGTTCTTATCTGCACTACTCATCGGAGAATTATATTTCCTCTTCGTGATTGATTAGGACTCGAGATAGCAAAATCCTACCAGTGGATCAGTTCTATAACTGGAAGAATGCATTTTTGACAGATTAAGAGAAGAATTCATTGGTACGTGCGAGAGTAGCAAGTTAGATTAAAAAGTAATCGTAATGTCTGTAGATTTTTTTAATACAATATACAAAAATGATAAAACCAGAAGCAGACAAAAACAGTTGTAGCAAATATGTTTTATATGAAATAACACTTTCTTATCTCTAACTTACGGAGATGAGGCGTATTTATTACATATATATTATTTTAACGTTTTATGACTATTATAAATACCTTGGCACCTCACCTGGTGTAATACTTAGCAGACGACTGTTTTTGAGTTCGACTTTAATTGGGTGCAGTCTTGTTCCACAACCAATCTAAGCTTAGTAAATAACTATTATAAACATTTTGGTCGTTATATTCACATTTTTTCTGCTCTGACCATTGGTTTATTTGAGATTTTCTTGTTTGTATAAGTAATTTCCCGGAAAGTTATCTAATCAAAGAAAGCTAAGTAACTAACATGATGTGTCCGCTACTTAGTACTATGTACTCTTCAGGTCAGAGGAAAAAAGGTCCGACTAAAAATTACGTGATGATTACTAACTACAACGAAATACACCTGAAGAAATCCAGTGAGAACAACGACCGAAGTGTTTTGAAAGTAACAATTAGGACTTGAAAAGACTAAAATATATTTCCCATAACCTGGTTTGGTTGCAAGGGCGCTAATCATTTAGCATGTCTTGAGAAAGACTAGTCAGGAGGAGCCCGTCCTCTCCAGGTCTGGTTTGAATTTAGTACATTTCTTCTCCAGTTGCTATACCAAGGGCAAAAAACACAATCTATCCTATTTTCCCATGGAGGGAGAATATTTGGACCCATAACTTACCCAAGATTATTAGCGTTATGTGAAATGCAACCAGCGTCATTGAGGATTTGAACTCGGGTTGAAGTGTCCACTTCATACCATGTGTAACAGTTGTGCATGAGCGACTACTCAAAAAATAAGATGAATTAATAATCCAAGAATTGAAAATATCATTTTCTTAATTTAAATATTTGTTTATCCCTGATTATCCAGTTTCAACTCATGTTATCTAACATTTACATTTTTATTGTTTATAACTCTATATGGAACTTCTTCCAACAGATTTGATCATTGATCTATTCATTTCTTCTTTATAATATATCCACTTAGAAATTAATGTAATCCTTAAATGTTTCTCATTTGGTTCATCTAATACAAAGTAGATAGCAAAACTCTATCTGCTCCAATTCATAAGTCTAACAATTATTGAGTATAATTGCAAACATTGATATATGTAGTGTAGTCTTGGAAGTCTGCTATGTTAGTGATATCTAGCTCTTTGATGTGGTGCAACACAAAACGTAACTTGTCTCAAGTGTTAAGACCTCTGTCGTTTTATTCCCTTCCTTTAGTTTCTTGGGTCGTGGTTACATATGGAAATGGATAACGGATCTCAATGCATCACGTACATTTTTCATTCTAGTAAGGATCAGCTCTTCACATATCTTTGACCGATTCATTCTCTCTCTGCACAAACTATCGCTTGTCTCATTGTATCCACAAGAGAATAGGAAACCCAGATTGTTGGAGAACGTAGAATTCTCCATTCCGCATTGAGCGGGTGTTATCTGGCCAGACCCCGCGAAATAGAGTTATATAATTGCTGTTTTCAGCCAAGGTTACTCTATCAAGCATATCTTCCTTCAGCTAGCCTACGGGACAGAACTGAACTTTGTCAACTCATCTCCCTGCCGAGAGGTGGCTCTCTTTTAATATCGTATCTATCCGTAACACATAACCACTCACAATGTTATATGATTTTATTTAATTATACAGGAAAATATTTGTTTTATTCTCAGTCTTTTCGATCATAATGTCATTATAATCTATATAATCTTAAATGCATTTTTATTGATATAGAGAAACTGGTATAATTAGAAATCTCTACACATAGCTTTGCATAAAAACGAGACTGATGTCATCGATTTGTATAGAAATTGTTCAATAATAGTATAGCTTTTAAAAGACTGTATATAATGTGAAATGATATAAGTAATATTCATCCAATATTTTTGCACTATTCTCTGTAAATTGAACTAACCATCTCGGTGACATAAAATTAGACTTTTGAGAATCATATATATGGGTGTGAGTCCATGTATAAATGTGTATGACTGGTTGTTTATATGTGTATGACTGCATGAATATATACCTATATCTACATATATATGTTTGTATTAATATGTGTGTGCATACTCATATCTATATGTAAACATCTGTACATGTTTCCTGTATTTAGTAAATAAATGTCATTTGCATATATTATTGGGCACCATGGTAGCTTAACAATATGTGCGTCTATATTTTGAATGTATATGAATGTTACCTATTTCTACCTGATGCTTATATAAGGTGACTTTAGAATAAGGGTTATCACTGTAGGATATGGACTTGATTAGCCAAGTTTAAATACTTCAAAGATTTTTTGCGTTTTACTTTGTACTAATACCCTTGGGAAATGTTTTCAGCCTTCTTTTCCGTAGCTATATGCAAATGGTTGTTAAAGCAAACGAAAAAAAAACTAAAAATCAATTCCAGAAATGTTCTCAGTGGTGAATCATACTTATCAGCCCATCAAAAAATGTTGATATATCTACAAAAGACTTCCCCACATTAATTTAGGTTAACAGTCTATTGGTTCACATTGGCAATCATACGTTGGATAGGGTCATAAAAATATATATATATATATATATATAATATAAGCACCTTCGCAGAAGTAGAATGTGACACAAGCTCAATTTATTAAGCAGTTTCAATGTAGAGTTTTCCTTTTCCTAGACTGGTGGGGTAACAAAGTTTAAATAACCCAGTCTGCCATACTATTTCCGCTATTTTACAATGGATAATAGAACAGAACAAAATCTTTAAAAAATCAGTTACTTCGTTAACTTCAGCGACATTGCTAAGATTTGCGTGTATTTGAAAAAGAAAAACAATCTTTAGAAAAAGCATAAGTATGGAAATGGACTTGATGAATATTCCTAATGCGAGTTAAGGTTATTTGCGTTTCACCTGGTACTAACGTCTTTGGAAAAGAGAATGTTCTATCACTTCCCCTTCAGCTATGGGTAAATACGACATTGGCAAAAATGTAGTCCTAAAATCTATTTGGAATAAAAGAAAAAAATCTGAATTTCAAACCTGAGAAAGACTGTTCAATGGCACACTGTTACACCATTATTCTGTTATCTGCCGATTCCACAAAATGTAGCTTTTCTTGCATCGGCTTTTGCCACGATAAATTAACCGCATTATTCGATAAGCTTCAGCCTAGTTAATGATAGTCATAGAATACAATCAACATTATATATAATATATATATATATATATATATATATATATATATATATATATATATATATATATATATATATATATATATATATAATATAAAAGAGAGAGAGAGAGAGAGAGAAGTGCGAGAGATGTACGGTTATATATATATATATATATATATATATATATATATAATGTTTGAAATAATACTAAACTGTAACGGGCAATATGTATGTCGTGTGTGTTAAATGAGTATGAAATATGCATAAACACAAAAATATGAACCATAAAAAACGTCTCAATGAAATCTTAGTACGAACTCAGAGAAAACAAGTAAAAAATAAAAGAATAAAAAAGTGAAAAACAACCACGATAATCAGATGTGGCAACAGTTCCGAAAATGAAAGCTTTAAAAAAAAAAAAAAAAAAAAAAAGAGAACAAGAAAAAAATCATTAGAACAAGGATTGGGGCAGTAGAAAATAGTCAAACTTCAATTGTTATGGTTTCCTTAAGCTGATGATGATGTCGGCGATGATGACGGATATGAAAGATATTAAGAATTGACATCGGTAAAAGCGGCCTATAAATTCTTGGCGCAAATCCGAGCCATTCGTGTCCCTCGAGTGTATTCATGGAAAATGAAATATATCCTGTCTTAAATACGGCCATGCTTTGTCTTTTCCCTTTCATACTCTAATAGACCACTTGTTCATTTTTTCTTTGCTTTCATTTTTTATATATACATATTTTATTTTTTACTTATTTTGAAAAGAAGATTTGTTGCACTCGTTGTACTCAAGTTATTGGCTTCCAAAGATTAGTTCCAGTCCACTGCGTTTTGAGTTTTTTTGAAAGGCCTTCGGGAATCAGAAACACAAGAGAATATTGTAATATAACCAGGAGAAGAGCCGGGTTACTTGGTTTCATTGCTAATCTAAATTTCTATAGAGAGAATCTGTTTAATTCGCTTTAGAATATGATGGATGATTGTTATTTGTCACCTAAAATTATATCGTTTACACATGCGAATATACTACTATAAGCTTTAACTCTTTATTTGATTACAAAGAGAAAATGTGAATTTAATAAATTATATTCATTTCAGGTCTGTGTCTTGAGAGTCAGAATGTTTAAAAAAGACTAATGTCACACATCGGTGTATAGGGATTATATCGTATATTGATCACCAATGGGATGTTGAGGGAAAACTAAAGAATGGAATGCTTAAAAGATGAGCAAGCTAAATATATATTGGCCGTTGATGTCAACAATTACTCAATGTTACGTTTCGATTTGCCGAGATAGAAGAAAAATAACAGTTATGAAGCTCACTGTGCAATAATTAGAACAATTTATTTTTAGGAGGCACACTCTCTGTAACGGTTATAGTCGAAGGAAATGAAATATATAAACTTAGTTAAAATCCTGAAAGATACATTTTTCCGTTTCATTTCGAGGTAAACCCCATCTGAAAAACCAGGCATCCATCGTTTCTACCAGCTAGTTATTTGAAAATAGCAAGATAACTGGGTTCTTCAGGCTTGGTTAGTCAGAAACTCTAGATGCGCGGAGGGGTTGGGTAAATACATACACACATTTTAGCAAGTGTAGATGAATGGTGTAATAGGTATTTTGAAAAGAAAGATTTGGTGAGACGATATCAAATCCTAGACGAGTACTTTCATTTCATACTCTTTGGAAAGGTATTCATCCAACTATTTTCCACCCATCTATATGCAGTTGGGTATACAACTTGGCCTGAATTTAAACATGTTAAACTCTGCTTAAGAAATTGAGCATGTGTCGCATCCTGCTCGTGTGGAGGACTCAGTAAATACATACAATACCTTATAATAATCCTAGCATCCCTGTAGTTTAAATATGGGAATTTTAATCTGAATGTGTTTTTATTCCCGTATCTCATATATTTTCTATATAAAAAGATAACTTGTTGAGTTAGACATTTGATAAAATATAGGCGATGTTCTTTATTTTAATATCAAAACTCGTCTTGCCTTTTAGGTTTAATATGCAATCTTGTAATGACTGATACATTATTTTATGATTGAAATAATTATTTAGAAATTAATATAATCAGGTTTTCTGAACAACGTAAGATGTATTTTATTATTTTATTGAATCTTTATCATTGTATTTCAGCAATAATAACAAAGTATAATGCTCTCTGTTTTTTTTTATATTTAAGTAAAAAATGTTCATTTAAAATGTCTGGATATTTGCAGCTTTATAATTAGCATTTTTGTATTTATAGAATACTGTTAAAAGAAAATAAATATAAAAAAGCAGAATATACATTAGTGATTTAACTATATTTGTGGATTAATAAACTTACCTTCCAGTAACCATAAGATCACATCTGTGGTGAATGAGGGGGGTTCGTTCATTCAAAACCCTATTTTAACTTTACTTTTCCATTGATTCGAACATCAATAAATGGTATATATGAAAAGTTCGCTCATCATCTACGCCCATAATTATGTATACTTATAATATATTATGATAGGGGAAACACATTGGTATTTTGCTCAGTAATTCTCCCTAGACACCACGAATATGGATACATATTTCTTTATAATTTGTCTTGTTGGCTAATCAGCGAAAATAAAAATTTGTATACAATGAACTGCAATATCAGTTTGATAATATCTGATTAATTTCCGATGCCAGAAAAAACATACAAGTTGATATTTCGCTTTATATGGCATACACCTACAGCACTATGCCATGTATTGCAACGAATACATTCATGTCCTGAGATACCAGCTTGCTTGTTTTCAGTTTCTTTGTTTTAATGGCATATCGACTATCATGGGTTATTTAATGCCAAATCTATCTACGTATGAGAACAGTAGTGGTACTTTTTAACACATGAACGAGGGGGTTCATACCTTTCCAAAGAGTGTTAGTCCGAAAGTAAACATAATTGCGAGTCCAGCACGTTAGCCATTACACCAAGTGGATTCCCCGGTTTGTTGGTTCTTAATTATATTTGATATGAAGGCATTGGTTACCTCAATCAGACGCTGCTAGGATTGCTCCAAAGCCTGATTGGATGGAACTACTGCTTCTACTGATTAGATGTTCAGTTTTTAGGCAAAACCCCGTGTTTTTCCCACTTCGATCCCCCAAGCACTAAGAGCATTAAAAGTTTCAAGTCTCACTACTATCGACGAAAACTTAATTTATAATATTTATTTTTCATGTCTATAGTATTAATGTGTATTAATCATCTCTCTTCCATTTTATAAATCATTTTATTTTAGTCCTTACTTTTGCTCACCCCCGAACTTTATTTCATCACAGATAGGTGTACATGCATACACATATATACGCATATATCTTATACAGATAAGTTGGTACCCACAGGTGTATGCATTATTGTATCTAAACAGGTGCATCTATGAACAGAAGAGCGTATATGTCCCAACCTTTGAAATATCAAGGGCTCCCATTATTCACTGATTCATTTTCATTAATTTAAAAAATTAAATTCTTTATTTCTTTTATTAGTGAAATAGACCCCTAATTAAAACGGTTTAAAAGGTTGGAATTAAGAGTTTTCCTTCTCCTATACTGGTTGCCTAACGGAGTCTGCCCTAATATTTACCCATATCTGGGGGGGGGGAGTAAACGGATTCATACCTTTCGCAAGGGTATTAGCATAATGTGACCTGTAGCTTCGTCCAGGATTTGAACTCTGGTTGACGAGTCCATTTCCTACGACTCTAACCATTTGAACACGTACCTCCAACATTCAGTTCCTAAACATTGGAAATGATTTGTGATTCGGATAAAAAGTACATTTCACCCTTAACAAACAAATGAATAATTTAAAAAAAAACATTTACAGTAAACAATAACAAATGTAAAACATTAAAGATTTTTTAAATGTTTTCCGATGTTTTTGTTTATTTCAGGAACAAATCAATTTGAACAAGAAACATATGAACCAGAAAAAAGAATCATTAATTTTTTCAGACACATAATTCATATTAGAGATTAAAGCATTTGGTTTGCACTGCTGTCAAAAAAGTATAAAGGGTTTGAAAAGATGTAATAAGAACAACAAAAATGAGGAAATTGGTCAATTCAACAATGTTTTATTTGAGTATTAAATTGAAGCATAGTGAAATTAATACATTAGAAGGAGAAGACTATTTTCAAATGCATGCAAAGGACTAAATTGAAAGACCAGCATTTTCTCTTCACACAAAGCAAATGCCGATTCAGTGAATTCAAGCAAAAGTACAACGCCTTGTAAGCAATCCGATACGAACAAAAATGCCTGACTGTGCATTGAAAAGAATGCAATCGTTGCATGGATTCTAAACATGATATATTTGTAGGTTTATATAAATGTAAAGATGTTTCTCTATGAGTTTGAGATTAAAGATTTGAATAGTATTTAACCATAAAGTGGAATTAATAGAATTTTGTGTCTATGTCTACGTCTTTATATAATGTTCTATTTCAACAGCATTCTTTTATTCAGAATTTAAAACACAAATAGTCAAAGGTTTTAACAGTCGAAACTAATTACTGTATATACTTGCGTATCATTCTGTGACACAAATGTCGCCTAATATTACGTAGTCACACCTCGGGAGATACAAACATTGTGCGTGTAAATAATTGGTTATTTTTTAGATAGTTGTTATGTTTTGCCTAACCCAGATAGTTAATTAATAAACGAGTGTATAATATTAGACACTAAAATTCTGGTACGTATGGTTTAGAAGAAAGTTAAACTAAAACCAGTTTATTTTTCATGGGTTATCTAAAGTTTGTCATTTAAAAGTTTAAAAGTTTGATTCATTTCTAAATGTCAAATTATAATTTTAACAATTTCTATTTTGAACGTTCGATTGTAATCAGTTTTTAAAATTGTTCTAATATGAACATGTGTATTGACAGTTCCCAATATTTTCTGGTGATTTTATTTTAAAATAAAAGACAAAAACTTAAAGAGCTACATAACTAAATAAATATGAAACCATTCATCCATTTTTCTCATGTTTAATTTGAAACGGAATTATTTTTCAACACTTTCTTTTAGTATTATTGCTTAAATATATAGACCATATTTTCATACATTTACACATACATATATATACATTATGTGTGTGTATGTATGTTCGTGTGAAACAGACAATTATTTAAAGTGAAAACACTGACTTCGGAGAAGCTCCTGGCGTAATGTTTATCATCGTAGATTAGGGCCCCATCTATGCAAGGCGACACGTGGCTGCTGGCATTTCACATAGTGCTAATGTCCTTTGTATAGACATGAATCTAACTATTCTACTTCCATCTATGGATAATTGCTTGGGTAAACTGGGCACTTAGACGTCGATATGGCAAGCCATCATGGAAAAGGAAAAATGAGTCCAAATCCGTTGTAGACTTGGAAAACGATGAGCTCTCCTGGGTCTTCATATCCGAGACACGGTACACTAGTAACGCCACTACGACCAAACCTTGACTAGCGATGATGAAATTCTAATTTGATTACATATCGTAATGCACTTAAATGTGATTTAGACTCATTTTCTTATTGATTGTTAGATTCAAACTACAAATTCCTTCTTGTATACGCATATTAATGTTCATGTTTTATACAGTTTATTTTTACTCGCGTACATCCACCAGCCAGAAATGGCATTTTGACGCGTTTTCCTGGGTCAAAAATTCAGTCAATAAAATTTGCCGAGTGGAATCCGTGTTGATTTATTAACATGACATTTTTATTTTTAGAAATCTATATCAGTTGAATAAATGCCCATGCTTATTTGTATATACTGACTTTCAGTTAAAGTTTCATAAGCAGGGTATTGGTTCACCATACGCACTGCCTCAGTTTCAAAACGCGTTTGACGCGCGTTGTAAAGACACGCGCTCGGTGCATACATATTAGTTGTTCGTTTTAACGATAATTTATGATAAAATGTGTTTAATTTAGACGATAATCTTAGCTAGAGTCGATGCTCGGGTGGATGTTCATTAACCGATTCCTAATCTTCATTTTCATTTAGTAAAAAACAGGTTACAAATATACTGGCGCCAATTATTACTGTAAAAAAAATGGATATTTTAAAAAGAAAAATGCACTTTAACCGTAGTAATATTGGCGTTTAATATCACACACACACAATTATATATAAATAAGAAAATTAGTTCTTCGTCGACAAGAAGTGCAAAAATGACAATAGATACCGTCAAACATGTGCATAGAATGAATTTTCAAGAGCTAAGTTCTAGACCAAAAATTAACCTTAACCGAGGGTTAAAATTCGAACATGAGAGGGACCGGAGAAAAACCTTCAAATGGTTGAAAATTTCCATAATTATTCATTTAATCAGATTAGACTAGTTTGACACAAAGCCACATGTATATATTTGCCTGGGTAGTGCAGTCAGAAGACAAAACCTCCAACTGATTCCTGTTCACGAAATGAAGTGATCATGGTCTACAAAGAAATATAAAACCATATTTTTCATAGTTCATTTATCAGGGGGGGTGCGCTGTATAACGTTTATAACTGTAATTACTTCTTAAACAGAGTTGATGAAAATGACAAGCTTAATTAGCAAGGATAAACGAATACTATGTGCGTTTGTGCGGAGTTAAATGGAAACGATTGTTAGTCACGTTATATTTATTCAGGTATTAGACCTACCTTACAGAATGTTGGAAAAAGAGAATGAAACGTTTTCCAGTCACGTTTAGATACCAGTTCTGACGCTTGAAAGTGAACCAGTCAATTAAAGTATTAATGTCGCTAAAAAGGGACTATATGCGTAATTTGATTACAGTCATCTATTTATGGATAAGCATTATACACAATCTAAAATCATTGGCTAAAATAAGGAGTATCATGTTCTGACCAAATCATTTATATACATAAATGGACATTCATATAAATACCCACATACGTCCTGATTAATATATAATATATATATATATATATATATTATATATATATATATATATATATATATGTGTGTGTGTGTCTGTGTGTGTGTGTGTGAGTAACGCTAAGTTAAGGTATAATAGCGTAAATCTTTCAAATATGAAGGGTATGCTAATTTAAAAATTAATTGTTCAATTCTAGACTGGCTAAATCAGCAATGAATGAACGAATGATTATTATATACACGATATTTTTAGTATATATATATATATATATATATATATATATATATATATATATATATATGTGTGTGTGTGTGTGTCTTACACAGTTAACAGAGTCTCGCTGCGTCTTCACTATTCAAACTTAGATCTATAAAAGAAGAGAGACTAAATGGATGGCGAAAGGCAGAGAAATATATAGATTTGCCAATTCAGCTTTAGTACAAGGGCGCTAAACCTAAAAGCAAGATTGCAATGAGTCATTTTTATGAGGTTTTTGTGTATGTAAGTATATAAAATACTCATTTTAACTGGGACCATTCACCAATCACTTGTTTTCAATTGAAATACAGGTTAGTTAATAATGTAGATGATATATGAATTTTTATTTACTAAGTACAGCGATGCAATCAATGCAGGGGCAAATGACAAATAATTGTTTGATTTGTTCTTTTGTTTAATGACCTGCTAAACCTTAGCTATTTAATGCCATTTTTTAATGATTTCAAGCAAACTGATACGTTGGTTAGACTAATTTTCATAACCTGTTTATTAGTATATTGGGTGGAATAAATTCATGCGAATCAATAAACTCATGGTTACCCTTTATCTACCACCTACCAAATATGACCTATGAAAATGTTTGGGTGTTTGTTTTAAGAACAATTTAAATTATACATTTGGGATTTACTAATATAGGGGCTAAGACTTGACATGACCAGCCGATTGATCAGGTCTTTCCGACCGACCGCCCATCTAACCACACTACTGTTACGATGAAATAAAAGATTGTATTGCTAACCGCTACTGGATGTAAAGAGTGAATATTTTATGCATGTGTATTTACAAAAGTTATAATCATACAACTTTTATAGTTTAAGCAAATGCCACGAATTAAATGATTCCTTATATTAAAATACATATAGTATAAATTTGCTCTTTTATAATGCTCTTCTCACTGATTTATGTTGCAAAGTCTAATATGTATTAGGGTTCATATGGAGGATGAGCTGTAGCCCCCTCTCCACACTGCCGCTGTGATCCAAAGTAAAGGTAAGGGACCAATGCAGTTTGGCAACGGTAGTCACAGGAGCTAATGGGTAGCACTTGATTTCAGCATCACACGCATTTTAGGGACTCCAGCTCCTGATTTATTTTCGGGGTTTACTCCCCTAGCCTTTCTTGAATATATATATATATATATATATATATATATATATATTATCTTATTTATAATTTAGTTTTATTCTATACTTCTTCAATTCCCATTTCCATAAAATATATTACGAACGTATATAAAAGAGGTTGTATGAGGAACAACTATTCTTATGCAATTCTTATATATCTTATATATTATATATATATATTTTTATATATATATTATATTAAAACATTTAGTTTTATTCTATACTTCTTCAATTCCCATTTCCAAAAAATATATTACGAACGTATATAAAAGAGGTTGTATGAGGAACAACTATTCTTATGCAACTTTAATTAGGTGTGAACACTTTCAAAATGTCACAGAGAAACTAAAATATGATGTCTAAGAATATACTTTCTTTTTCAGTTCATCGAATATCTTTTATGAAAGAATCAAACAATTTTGTTAACCAATTCAACGACTTGTCTCGAAGAAAAAGGCTTGCATTTACACAAAACAGAGAGTAAATTGCTATAGTGACACTTATTTCTTAAATCGCTATCTTCCTAAAAACAAGTGTCTCTCATGCTTCACTGGCTAAATTGGCTATTCTGTCCGTCTTAGAATATCTGAGGGGAATTAATGTCATCGTTATGTAAGCCACATAAACAAAAGACGAAACGTCTTTTCAGCGGTTTCCTGGCAGAGTTCATTGATTGGATGACTGGGTATGAAAAAAGTTCACAGTTAAAAGAAGAAAAAGTCTTATCTCTTCATTTTCCCCCTTTTTCCTAACAAAGAATCCATTCTTCCAAGCGTTAAAAAGTCGAACTCAATGGCAAAAGTTAATATGCCATTTATTTTCTGACATGTTAATTTGATGAAGAAATTAATGATCGTAAAGAACCTCATAATTAGGTCTGCTTTAAGTTAATATAGAAGACTATGAAGAAAAACTCAAATAAATTGTGTTATACATGCATACATACGGACGTACGATTACGGTTATCGTCAAAGAAAATGGAATCGGCGAAGTTTAAATTCTGCAAGAGGTCGGTTTAGGTCAGTCGGTAGGGCATCCACCACAGAACCACAAGGTTCAAGGTTCGATACTAGCCCAGGACAAATCAACGCATTAGTAGAGCTGTTTGGATCTGCGCCGTAAAGTGGAGAACTAATGGTAGGTGCGATGCTCCACCTCAGACACAAAAGAAACAATCTCTCTGGTCTAGCAATTGTGAAATAGAGATAGGCTCTCTAGATGTTCAGCTGATACCGACAATAGGCCAAATTGCCTGTTTTACAATACACTATTATTCTTGAAAAAGGTATGAATCCAAATGTTCTCCACTTAACGATGGGCAAATTTTAGGACAGACTTATTAAGTCTTACTTAGGCAACCAATATAACAAATAAAACTGAATTCAAACCAACTTAATAATTCATGTTTTGTCACATCCTGTCTGTATAATAACAACAATAGTAGTAGAATTACTATTTTATAAATTTTCATTATTCAAAATATTTTTCTTATCTGGGAATCTAATTATTTTTATTATGATTAGCAATAATTAAATTCCCAGATAAGATAATTTTTTAATAATATAATTAAAACAATAGGCAGTTGTAAACATATATTAGGGACCACCTCAACCTAATTAGAATTACATCTATATTTTGACTAAAAACATTAGATATATTCTGGTATAATTGTTAATTGAAATAAAGTAAAATACTCTGAATTAGTAATAATAAAGTACTAAAAATTATTAGAATTATATTCTTAAATAAAAATTTTTTTCACTAGCTATTATTTGTAATTAGAATTAAAATTAAAAAAAAACAATACAGAAATGAGGACTAGGTAATAAATGAACGAATAGAATAAACCTAATCCAGCAATAGAAGAAAAAAACTATCATAACGTTCAACCTTTACTATCGGAAAACGAGTTTATCTCAGTTTAACTAAGTAATGACTTCAAATATTAGGTAGGGTTCTGAAGAGATTGTATAGATCAAAACAGTTGTAGACCCATAATTCTTTTCTACTACTAATATTATTATAGTTCCATGCTTATGATATATTGAGCACTCTTGAATGAATTACTAATGCATCTACAACGCAAAGGTTAAGACGGCAGTTGGACACACACACACAAATTATTGAGTAATTGTTAGATCAATCTTAGATTAAATGTACCCATTTCAGCCTGGAGCCTATTAATCATTGTGAGTAAATACGTTGGTGTTACTAGTATCGATTCATACAAATATATTTTATAGTGAATTAAGAAAATGTGAAAGCAGTTGAAAATGCATATACTTTACATATAACTACTTATCATTTTAACTATAATATATTTCCATGTACTCATATTGTGCTGTGCATAGTGATATTCATATATACCGATGTACTCGGGTATTACGACTATCAATGAGCAGCACGAATTGAATTTACTGGCTCGTAACAGTTGTTCGTATAAAAAGGCATCGAGTACTTAATTCCCTAGTGTTGAATTCCGAAGTTAAAGACACCAAGAAGGATGTGAGTGATTTTCTTAAGACATTTTTATGTGCAAATTATTTGAACTAAACATTTTGTAAAGCACTATGAGTTCCTGTATAGATGGGGTAATTGTCTATGTGAATTGTTCAGACGGGGGAAATATCACCAATCGTCAACAAATTAGTCTCGCTTTCTCTGGGATAATTTTGTACGTCATGGACGCGTGTGTGTAGTTATCTTGAAGAAATCGTGGCACTACCATGCCGAGTAAGAAAATAACAAGCGGATATTCATGGATTGCTCGTTTGAGCAACGTGCTGCTGCCAAAATGGGGTCATTCATTTATAATTGAAGGTATTTTCGTATACCCACTGATAGCACTATAATAGTGTTATAAAGTTGACTTGCGATATTAAATTAATTACTTAAGAATAACTAGGACGATTTATTAAAAGTTAATCCTTTGTAAGGAAGTGTAAAACAAGAAAGAACCTAATAATAATATTAAAATTCACAATTTGTTTACATACAGCTATACTGAATTCTTTCAATTGTCAAAAACAGAGATTCGTGTCACAAAAGTCAGATTCCTAAAACAAAGGAATTTTGATTTTTGATTTAAATAAATAAAACAATTTACTGTGTTCTCGGGTCAAGGCAGTTGAAAAAATACTAAAGGAAAATTCCAACTAAGACTAGCACAAGGCCATTTCTACAATAATAAAAATGTTATTGAGTGAAAGAGAGGTGGTTGGCTTTCTACTCCTCCCCGATGTTTACCGAGTAATGCCATTGGTCCGGCGTTTCTATTGGCTGGCCAACCATAGCCGTATGTTCAAGGGTCTGGACCCCATAAAAGAAGACCGAACCAGCTCTTCTTCAACCTTCCCGTGAGTCAAACAAAACAACGTGGGCACAAGAAGTCCGAGCAGGTTCATCAACCTATAAGTGGCCCGCAGCACAACACGCACTTATAGGACGACATTTGGTCCCGTGACCAGTACAGTATCACATATGGTGCCTTAAGACTACTCAGGATTCGACTAAGAGGTTAACACGACATAACAGGCAGTTATATGACCACAAACTACCGAAATATAATATTTGGAAGATTCTTTTATGGCAACAATTATCTACAGTAGGAGTGGTATAATTTCACAAGAAATTCAGCCCCAGTACAATGAGCTATGAACCTAAACTTTCTAATTCTATATCCAGTCAAGAAATTATTAAATTGGTTAGAGCAACCAAGTCATTTCCAACTGTAAGGAACATGCCACATAACACGTAGCAGAACCTGCCATCACATCCTGGATTATACATTTCAAAATCTTGTAAAATCGATTAGGTAACA
This sequence comes from Doryteuthis pealeii, assembly GCA_023376005.1. Lineage (NCBI taxonomy): Eukaryota > Metazoa > Mollusca > Cephalopoda > Myopsida > Loliginidae > Doryteuthis > Doryteuthis pealeii. The sequence goes on from CM042139.1 coordinate 147,136,937, forward strand.
GTAGAATTAACATGCCTGATTAGTACATTAGGCAGAGGGAAATATTCTTAATTCAACAGTTTCTGCCCAAAGGAATGTGCTCGAATACAAATATGTATTTGTATTCAATTGCCCAGCGGCTGCGCCACAAGCAGATTGCAACAGAGTTAATATTTAAGATGATTCAATTCAGAGTTTTACTTCTAGAACAATTACACTACCAGGACTAAAAAAAAGTCTGACCTACTATTTAGTTATTTAGGCAGGTTTTCATAAATTGTACTGAATTCTTCCTCTTGGTGATCTTTAAATGTAGATGAAGTTTTCTTGTCTTTCGTATATAAAGGTTCAAATGGAAGATTTGGTGTCCCATATTTTCTCTTTAATATCTGGACCCGAATATCCGAAATAACGCAAGAAAATATAACGTCAATATTTCAAGATCAAAAAGAAATATTCCGTATTCTTTACCACACACACACACACATATGCGTGTAGTGAGAGATATATTCAAAGCCCATATATCAATAAGCACCAACCTTGTAATTCCCTGTGTGCTTAATGTTGCACAACCTTCCTGAAGCTATCGTACAAGAGCTTACCTCTGCTACGTGGGTTCAGCACATATCGGCGGATTGGACCAGACTTGCAATACACGCTCAAACCAATGTCTCACGAAATAAACTCTCTCTCTCTCTCTATATATATATATATATATATATATATATATATATATATATATATATATATATATATATATATATATATATATATATATATATATATATATATATAAAAACAAACAAACCAGTTATTTCTTTATTTTCACATTTGTGTGAGTAAACATTCAAACATAACTAGAAAAAGAAAAAAAAAGTATTTGATATTTAAAATTAAATTATTACGTTAAACTATTTAAACAGGGGAATAATCCATTAATAAAACAGATTGAACGTTAGCTCTTTGCATCAATTCCGGCTTTCATTGCTAAATTATCAAAATTTAAATATTCAAATCATACATTGTTTTGCTAATCGAATTATTTTCAGATTTATCGATGAGATTTCTGTTCATATTTGTTTGAATAAACCAAACAATTAGAAATCGATAATGCCAAGCAAATATTATAAAAATGATTTCAGAACACCATGCATATTATCCTTCCCGTTCACAGTAAACTGATATCTGATTATATATATGAATACAATTGTATGTTATTACTACGTAGATAAGGTAATCCGTATTAATATGAAAAAAAATCCAACTAATTGAGATTTAAGTAAGAATAACAGGTGGAATGTAAATGCTGGATTATTACGGCAATGGTGACGTAGTTTCGGTTACTGTCTCATATACATATATATACACACACACATATATATATATATATATATATACACACACTTGTAATATTACAAGAGTACTCTTTCAATTACCTAGCTTATTCTCTCATTCCGTAAAGTGGGGAGCTGCTGAAAGGTGAGCCGCTCACTCAGTCACAAACAAACAAAACAATCTCCTTGGTCTAGAGCTAGCAATCAAAGAGATAGACACTGTCGCTGCCCGGTTGATACTGTCAATAGGCTATTCCGCCTATTTACTGACTTTGGAGTGCCTTAAAAATAGCAACACAGATTATTTTTTGTTGGGAATATACTCAGTAACGAAAACAAATCTATTTCAATTTGACTAATATTACTACCAAGTAAAAATGAACAAATAAAATAAATGAATTTAGAACCCATTTATTAATATACTGTTATATGTGATGCTTTTTCTTTTCTTCAGGAGAATGATGTGTATTTCTCTCTCTCATTATATATATATATATATATATATATATATATATATATATATATATATATATATATATATATATATATATATATACACACACCCACGTGAATGTGTATATTTGTATGGCTATGCTTGCGTGTACCCCTTGAAGAACTATTCGTTTACATCTATACAAGCGATTTATTATTGTCTCTTTTGAAAATTGATTTTAGTAAAATGTTGATTTTTATATAAAATATTTATATATACTTTCTTAACATTATACTTGACATTGCCAGTTATCAGATAAAAATATCTAAGTGCAGTGTGGAAAAATTTCTTTAAAAATAATAATCAATACTTTCTTATTGTTCTCGTCTTGTTTCCTTTTCATTATTATATTTTTTCTTCTGAGAAAAAGTAATAACAATAACTGTACTCAATGACACGTGAAGTAAAAACTATTCATATGCAATGGAGCAGAACATTATGAAAGGGTTTTCCTTTGTTTGTATCAAAATTTTAGTTTTATTTTACTTACAAAGAAACACTTTTAAGGTAAAACAAAAAGAATATTCAGGAACATTAATTTGAAAGCTGTGACAAGTGAAACAGAGGAACTGATTAAAGTATGTACTTTCCGTGTGAATATGATCACATGTTCATATTACTTCTTCCTTATTTTCTGCTTATCTGTGCAGTTTTTATCATACAAATACACAAAGAAAAAGGCAATAAATACAAATGTGCGCGCACACACTAATATATATATATATATATATATATATATATATATATGTTGTGTGTGTGTGTGTGTGTGTGTGTGTGTGTGTGTGTGTACTTGAATTATATTAATAAAGAGTATCTCTAAAATGCTTTCCGCTTTTGTTTTATTTTTCTTGCGTTCGTGAAAATGAAAGTTTTAAGCATAGTGTTAATAAATCTAAGCTTGCTGATCTGGATGTCCGTGTATCTTTGTGTCTATCTAATATGAAAATGTTAACTTTGTGCGATTATATTCCAGGCATCTATCAAATCAATTGAGACAAGTTTTAAAAACTGTCCTAAATCAATGGAAGGTTTAACATAAAGAAATGCACGGATATTTTATTACTGAAGGTTTTTGTTATAATTTTGCACTAACCATTCCTTTGAAATTTAATATACATTAGAATGGAAAAATGTAGATGTAGCCTATGCAGTGAAATGCGCGAATAAAAAAAGAATGATATATACGAGATATATCTGAAATATTTTTAGACACCCTATTTTAACTACATTTTTTTCGACTGATAGTTCATGCACTTGAGAGCAGAAATTCACGACCAACAACCACGTTACTGAACACATATACAAACTTAACCATAGACATATACAGTCACACACACAGACACACACACACACACATATATATATATATATATATTAGTTGTAGAAAAAATGGGGTCGAGCACGGTTTTGATCTATACGATCTTTTCAAGACACTGCATTATATTAGATTAAGTTGAAGCTATTACTCAGTTTAAGGGATAAACGTATTTTACGATAATGACGGTTGAACGATCTCTCAGTTCATATGTTTTGCTTTAATTGTTTTATTGTCGCGTTGGGTTTAATTCTAGTCTTCAATTTATTCCCTTGTTCTCATGTCTGTATTATTTTAACTTAATTATAAATAATTAAATTAAAGCTACAATCGAACACACACACATATATATATATATATATATATATATATATATATATATATATATATATATATAATGTGTATGTACAGGGAGAAGTGTATATTCAGATGTATTCTTATATCGCCATATATGGGGAAACCCTTCAAACCGACTTAAGTCAGTCTCTGAACAGCAGCTATTCCATTTCAATTATTATCATGTCGTGGAATAGTCAACATAGTATGTTTACGAGTGTATCTTTTCGTTCCATATGATCTCGTGTAGAATTCCCTAATGTGTTTTCGTGGAATTTTAAATAAAAAATATATCCCCTGTCAATAAGTTTAAAATAAAGCATAAATTACTGCTGCAATTCCACGATCGATATTTAGGGCTGAGCTTTATACAATCTAAGTTCATTGAAGCCTAAGGATACGCTACTTCTTTCTACTAAGAAATAAAACAATTCACCAGACAAATGTGTCAATCTTTAAAAATAAAATAAATTAGATACAAATTCAATAATCAATAAACACCTTTATTTAAAAAATCAATTCTGATGTTTCTACTTGATTAATGATGGTTTTTAAAGACATTAAATTTATTATTTTATATTTTCAAAATACATTAGTTTCTCTGGTTTTGGTTGTCTATGTAATATTTTTTTATATTTTTGTATTCTAAATGTATATTGCAAAGTAGAGAGTCTACATATTTGAACAAAGAATTTTAGTGATTAGGAATACTGGATAATTTAAATTACAACTGAAAACCTGAATATATATATATGTGTGTGTTCAAAAACATATACAAATATTTTATACATGTCGATATAAAGTCTTACACAGACAAACACGCACGCAGATTTATGTGTAGGGAAATAAATCTGACAATATATAGAAAGGAGAAAAATGCGAAGTATTTCAAAAAGATGTATTTATACTTTGTCAAGTCGACGTTAAAACGTTTCGGTTTTAGCAAACCTTCATCAGGACTTATGGATTGGATGTTATTAGAGTGGGTTCGATGACTATGGAAAGACGGAAAATAGTAGTTGTGTGTGAAGAAGGTGCCGTAACCGCGTTTGGCATAGTGCTTGTTCAGGTACGCGCGAAGATGTCCCAAGAAATGATAAAATGTGTGGATGTATATTGTAGGGACAGCATTGATATAAGACGAGGAAAATCTAATTTTTCTTAAATAAGTATCATCAAACTTTAGTAAGAGAGGGTTAGGGTACAAGTTGGAACATTATGTTGTTTGAAATGTCTAATCAGTTTCCATGTTTTGTTATTAAGGTCTACACTATGATTTCGGACTAGCAGATGCATGCAGATAGTTGAGCGGTACGTTTTATTGTAGTGGGATGAAGCCGCTATGTTGGTGTGTGAGAGGCTGGAGTGGGAAGCCATTTATAAGGATAGAAGAGAGTGTGGGTCAATGTGGGAGGCGGATTAATTAAATTTAGGCGTGTTTTAGCTATTTCGGCATATCTACCTAGGAAGGGTGATATGCTGACAAATCCCAGCCGTGTATGGACGGAGAGTAAACAAAGGAGATAGCCCCGGCCTCAAATATCTGTCTTAATCTTTTGTTATGGATGTGGGTCAATATCGTAGCATTATTGAATTTAAAATTATAATCAGTTTCAGATATGTGCTGGAAGAGACAATTGGTCAAATTTCCTAATCTAATAGCTCTCTGTTGTTCATATATGCGTTTTTTAATGTTTCTAGAAGATTTTCCGATATATGTTTTATCGCAATATTTGCACAGATTCAGGTCTACGCCAACGTCAGATTTTATGCGTTTGAGCGATTTCATATCAAGTATGTTTCAGAAGCTAGAGTGACCGTTTTAATACCCAGGTTGTTTAAATTATTTTCTATGAAGCAGGAGAAAGAATTATTCGGTAAAATTATATATCTGTGGAGGAGCTTAATTGTGTTAGAGGGTGTGTATATGGGAGGTTGAATTAAATCAGCTTGGTATTTTCTTGGTATGTTGTATTCTTCGGTTTCGTGGCTGGCAGACGCATCGATTATACATTGTATAAGTCTTTATTTGAAATTCGAATCACATGGTGTCTGTAGTTCATATCTATCAGTTTACCCATGTGCCGGTTTTTCGTCCTGGTGGCGAAATTTAAACCTAAGCTAAGGGACTCCGTCTCCAACACATTTTTCTGTCTATATTCGTTGCAGAACTAGAAATTGTGGCTTTAGTTATATTTTAGAATACAGTCATAAGTCTAGAATAATTCCGTAAAAGTTAGTCTATAGATTATGAAATATTAAAAAAAAAATCAGAAACTTAAAATGGAGACGAAAGTATTTATATGCTGTGAAGGACTTATTTTCGAGGGACAAAAAAATAGAAAATCTCTGAAATAATGAACTACACGAAACTACTTTTGTTGATGCTTTAAGGCGAACACATTCTGATTGTTAAGATACCTTTAGGGAAAAGCAAAACCAACTTTATTCCTTAGTACATCAGGAAGTATGTATGCAAGTAAAAATAGCCCATGCGATATATATGTGTGTGTGTGTGTGTGTGTGTGTGTGTGCACGCAATTTGTACTACTAAGATTTTTCATTGCTACTTACATTTACAGACGAAATGTGTTAGATTTAACGAAGTCATTTTAATTTATGCTCAGCAATACATATAAAAATGAAAACATTACACGTTTATGAACTTGTGTTTTTCAATTTTTTTCATTATATATATATATATATTTTCATTATATATATATATATATATATAAGCTCCCTGAAATAGTCTATAATGCAAGATCTATAAGTCTTTTGTTATTTATTTAATATATATATATATATATATATATATATATATATATATATATATATATATATATCACCATATTTATTTGATTCATTGCCTATTAACTTCTGAATAATAATGCACTCATGTTTATTGTATATGAGAGAGGAGGTATTCAAAAATCAAAGTGTTTCATTTCCAAAAGAATTACTATCTTCACTTTAAATACTCGGCATGCTATTCTAATATTCCTGAGACAGAGGACTATTATCTAGGAGGAAGTTTCAGTTTAGAATGTAAAATTTGTAGTGAATAAGCAAAATAGTACAATTTAGAATACCAAATAAATTGGAAGCAGTATCAGGAAAATATGATTACTAGAGCCCATCATAGAGCTTGGAAATAAGGAAGCCGACTTCAAAAGCCTATTGTAAAACATACTAAACCGAAATTCCAAACTTTTGTAAATGCCCATACGTGTTCACCTGATCATATACTGATAGAAAGTACTACAATCAATGTTACCATGGGGAAGATATTATATTGAAAATGAATGCGATATATCTGACACAAGAGCCTGAGTGGAACTTCATGCCTGACAGGAGGTCTGAAACATTTGTAAATTAATCTACCAATAACTTCGTAAGCAAATACTTGTTTTACCTTTATCTTCATAGCATCATGATCTGAATCATATTGATAAATTGTGGAATGAACCACGGATGGCAATAAAAATGCAACAACCTGAATATTAGAATGTAAATTAAAACTGGCAAGTTTCCCATGCAGATATTTTCTAATGTAGTAACAATTTTTCGGGAATGATAAAATAAATGCACTATCCAAAAAAAACATAGATGTCATTTGATATCTCCATGGCTATAACTTTAAAATTGTTTAAAATTGTATTTCTAATGATGTAAACTTGAATCGTAAATATTTATGGCTATATATCTCCTCTAACTGCTTGGCACACAAATTATTTTAGTAATTATTTTTAATGCCTTAAGAATTATATATATATATATATATATATATATATATATAAAGTGTGTGTGTGTGTGTGTGTGTGTGTGCTGGTCGTGAAAATATGATCTTGCCTGTGAAATTAAAAATGATTAACATTAATTAAACATTACACTATATCCATCACATGACTTCCGCGATGGAGACTGTATTTTTTCGCGTGTTTTGTATATGCTAATTAAACAGAGGTAAATTTTCAAACGATAATTTTAACAAATTCGAAAAAAACAAAAAAACAAACAACCTTGAATTATGATATTGTCATATTTCAGGTCATATGATAAATAATGCATTCAACTGCAACATAATAAAATATTGAATATTTACTGCCGACAAAACACATTTGAAATAAACTACGCATACTAGGGTTTTTTTTTCTTTGTCAAATCAATGCCAGCTGAGGTATTCCCGCCATTTGTACTTTGGAACTGAGAGGAGTACATTGCATGCTCTTCAAGGAAAGCAATCTGATTACTATCAAGGTCCCCACCTACATTACTTTATATGTTTTACGGAGGTGTATCTTTAAACCAAATTTCAACTCTGTACCTGCTTAACTGAAAAGATTGTCAGTGTACATACAATCATATATATATATAAAGTGTGTCATAGAAGTATCAAGATTGAAGTTGTATTTACCAAGATAGAAATGAACAATGGATAAAACGCTAATTTTTTCAAAATAGGTGTGTCATAATTACTAAAAAACTCGATACATTATGACGTACCTTGTGTGCATATATATATATATATATATATATATATATATATATATATATATATATACCCCTTTGTAAATGTGTACTCATGTTTTCTATACATGGCCTCATGACGCTTGTCTGCATACATACATATATGAATGTACAATCCCACAAGCATCAATCATAAATCAAGTAAAGTTAATGCTATTGATAATATATCATGTCGAAGTTCAATAACCTCAAGCTTTTTATCAAAATGAAAAAAAAAAAAAAAAAACAATTGATGATGTAATATTTACGGCGACATGACCGGGAAAAGCCATTGAAATCTATATATCACACAGGGCAGGTTATTGTTTACAACGGAATTTAATTATGGATACAAAAAAGCAGCTAACGTAAATCAAGGTTATTTTGATCTGAAAACAAAAAAGAATGGAATATAAATATTACACATGGTGCAATTCGTTGAGAAAATTTAAAGCCTTACTTGGATGTTTGCACGTTCAGAACAACTACCTACCTCGTGACCTTAGACCGTTACTCAAATGATATATTACAAATGTGATATATTTTGAGGTGAAGCCATGTGACTCAATGTTATTCGCACTTAATCACTCTGAAATGTATCTTCAAAACATCCTATCCATTTTTCTTCCATTCTTTCTTTTACAATTGTCTCTCTAACTCTAGCTTATGCCTATCGATATCTGTCTAGATACCATTTATTAAGTTTTGTTTAGTCTGACACGCAAACTTACAGTACCTGCTGTTACTAAGCCATTACCAATCTAAGTATTGGTAATTCTCCTCGATACTTAACTTTGCTGATTTACCCCTTGATAGGCAACCAGTCTAGGAGAAGTAAAACTGAATTCAAACCTGTTAACTCCGCTTTACAAAATTACCTTGTGTCACATCCTGATCATACTTGTTGGTAAATATGTATGTATCGGTTTTTGTTTATAAATAATTTTAAAACTATTTACCATGACGTCATCATATTGCTTGAATTCGATGCTTATATTTTCATAAGATTAGAGTAGCCACGTACTTTTCTTATTAGAGGTAGGTCTTCCCTTGTAACCTATTTGGTTAACCCATAACTTTATTTTATTGTTTTTCATTTAAGGTTTGTCAATGGTCCATTTTGATTCTTAATATCACATTTTCAGTGGTTATTACCTTTTTTTTTTTTGACACCGCACGTTTTTCTTATGAAAGTCATTTTCTGTAGATTACCGATTTCTTCGTAATATTTATCGTTTTCGGATTTTAACCAACGTACTCTTTAGTATGTCTATCGTTTCCAAAACTAATGATATACTTTCCTCTCAACTTCTTTTATTTCTTCTGTAAAAAGATCCCATCACTCATCAGAAAGTCTTCATTTGTTCTCGTCCATTCTCTCCTCTGTCATACACATGTTAATTCTTTGCCCAACATTCTTTTACTCATACGCTTTTTTTCTATATCAAATACCAGTCATGCCTTTCAAAATTTCTTTCGTGCGATTTGAATTCTTCATTTCCTTTCTGTGCAGTCCATTATAATTTTTTTTTATTCGTATTAGAATTTCATTAATTTTTCCTTTGTCTTTCATCTCAGGTAAATTTTGCGATTTTTTTTTACTCCAACGTCTACTGATATAACTCTTTGCTTTTACCCAAGAGAGAATAAAACTAGATTTCTAAACTAAGCAATAGGTTAGTTTCTAAGATTAATACATCACATAAAGAAATAAAGTATACTGTTCAATCAGAATAAAATCATGCATAGATTGCTGTGACTTTAATAAAAAGGATTTGCAACAAGATACTCTAAACTGACAACCCCCTTAACTCAAAGTCCCTATACTTCGGACTGAGCACTATATAATTCCACACTTTTGATTTGAGCACCTTTTTATTATTATTCACCATAAGCCAACAATTGACAGTCAATCTGATGCTGGAAAGGTTTCCATTAATATAACTCATCATCTGGATTGATTACCATGGATATAAACCAGTGCCAACGAATTTAACAAACTCGAATCCTTATGTGAGGCCATTATTTTGAGCTATACTCCACCAAGTTTCCTTTCAACTAAACATTCTGACTATTAGATAGCATAGCTTGTGTTATTTAACCCTGGTTAGGCAACCAGTTTAGGAGAAGGTAAACTTAATTCTGAGTGAGATAATGGACAGCAAAAAGCTGAATGATTAATACCCCAATTATCTAAGATTTTAAATGGTTATGTGTAAGTTCAATCACTTCATAATAACCAGTACATAGAACTGTAAAACGTAATGCATGGTAACTGATAGGAGCCATAGAAGACAGCTTGAACATAAAACATATCAATTCGATGATTTCATATATAAGTAGGGCTAGCTCACAAAGCACTGCAACAATTTACACAACCAACTTGTTCTGTCGAAATTCAATGATACAGAAACTTAAACTAAACTCGTCCTAGGTCTCTATAGTCTATGGACAGTCCAGTTTTAGTTTCTGGTATACCCTTAGAGACACATGTATATCACATTATTGGTATTCAATTTTCTCAAGGTAGAGAATCGTTCTATGTAGGTCTGTTCATTGTGGTTGAAATCATGTGGACGAGGATGACTTCGTTGCAGGAATTGTAAGATTAAAAGAACGATTAACACAAGTTAATTTATAAAAAATAATAATCTGATAAGAAAAATCACAAACAAAACCTTTGAAACAACAAAAAAACCGCAATTACCATCCTATTCATTTTAACACCAGACTATTTATTCGCGAGACTGAAAATAACCTTAATCGAACTCTTAATATATGAAGCCCTGTGAGAGCATAGATTTTATAAATATATTACACATCAAAAACTCCCAGAAACAAGACTAGACTTAGAGCCGAGAGCATTTTTACTTCTTAATAATCTTAATCTTTAAACCACTTATAAAGAGCTAAACCCAAGGCGTGCGAGATCACCAATGCACCTAACTTAACATAAGTAATATCAACGACATGTGCATCACCATGAAATCCAAATGATAGTGATGAGAACACGTGCTTCAACTATGGCTGACGCGTTAATAGCCTAACTTTCTACTAACACAATGTTGGCCAACCTAAAACTGTCTTACAACTGCTTACTATAGTCCTTATATTGTAAATCCCTTTCTTACATTGAGATATATTTCCCAGGAAGGTTGTCTCCTAAATACTAGAAATTGGTAATTTCCCTATGCTTATATCTGACCACTACAAGATCCTGATGTACATGTTGGGTTTAGATAATAGCAGAGAGATAAATATGCTTAAACATTGTTCCTCTGTATTTTTAAAAGCCAAAAAAAAGCCCATTGGCTCAGAAAGACGCTAGAAGAAGTTGATCCAGGACAGCCTCACCGCAATGGTAGGTTTAAATACATTCAAATAATGAAAATAACATTGATCGCTAAACCAAAAAAAACACTCTACTAGGACTGTATGTAATTTATATAATGAATAAGACTTCAATCTAACATTAACCTCTTACCTAATAAGTTTGCTCTGTTGTAGTGGTAAGTCGTCACAAAAATATTATACCGATGATTATATTAAGATTGAAGAGCTATAGCTGTTAAGCATTGTTACCTTAGATATGTCTTTTAATTCGAATAAAAGATATAATATCACTCACATATCACACCAAGTGTAACGATAAAAAATAGTTCAAAGGAATTCGAAAAAGTTTTATGATTTTCCACATGCCAGCCATTATTGTATGCGCGCCAAATATATTAAAAATCAAGGCGCGTACTGTTTACCAGGAAAATAATGATAGTGATTTAATTACAGTAAGCTATAACATGCCAGACGCACCTCATTACTAACTATCTTACAAAGCTTGTGACGAAAGTTAATCTTGTGAATTGGTATCGCTACTTTCAAGAGCAGTCGGATTAGGGAAAATGTGTACTATATTAAAATTACAAAGCGAATAGTGATTCCGGTACAACACTACTAATTAAATCATATGATTAATGCAAGACCTTAAGCTTGTCACTAATACACTATAAGAAGTGAAATAAATAATATTACCCTACCATGACCTTCTAAGTATTTATAAATTCAATCTTCATTCCTACTAGATATAACATTATCTTAGGAATAAGAATAAATAAACACGGAACTTGACCACTAATTGTGTAAAAAAGACAACCAAGTCAGACTTAATAATAAATCTCATATTGACACTCATACTCTACTCTATACTTATGAAAACGTAATGACTCAAAAATAAAGTATATTATAGTTCTAGCGCACGTTCAACAAAACTCTTTCATCGCCACAACTAAACTCGACTCATTAAGGATGAAATCTTGAAATTTCTAAATATAAATACCCGAAGAAACAACTAGCGTTGTGATTCCCATGCAAGAAAAGGTGGATTGCCACCTAAACCAAAAAAGAACACATAAAGGCAATTTTACAGACAATATAATCAAGTTGGGGAGACCGGTACGTGACATATTAATAAAGTATTATGGCCTGCGCGCCCACGCTCGAGTATACGTTGGAAAAAACTATTGTAGCATGAACAACGCGTTCCTATACTTGAGTATGAACAGTGAATACCGAGCTAAACAGAATCCACTAACGGTATGACCCGATTTGGCCCCCTGCGGGTTAGAGACTAACAAAAATGAGGAAAATCGGTCGAGGTTAATCAAACATTAAGAAATAAGAAATACTAGATAGCGGGCCCTGAACCACGGATGATGACTGTGTGGTATCAGTTGGAAAACAAGGCACCCTGTTTATTATGTGGCTTACTATTGTATGGCAACTATGTGTAAACTTGACTAGAGTTTCATTAAGTAATTTAAATTATGAATACCTTATTAGTAAGTAGGTAGGCATATATTGTCGTACTATGTCACTATAAATCATAACTGATAACGTGTGTGTCAAAGAATGCTTACTTATTACACCACTATACATAGGCATAAATCATATTACAATCAGATAGCATGATGTATAGGTGATCACTCCAATCCTCAGAAGTATATACAAGTCGAAAGTAACATTATATCAAAACTAGTTAAATTGATCTTTAGATGATATCGTTATAATTATGTTGAGGGTAATAAAAATAGATAGTTATTATCTGGTAGTAATAAATCTAGGAGTATGTTATCAATTCATCCGGCAAATTAAGTAGTTTTTTCATACACTCAATCAGTAAATTAGAGATTAGGTATATGTTTATCTTGGTATAATCGGATAAATTTAACCAAAACATCAATTGTCATTTTTATTCTCAAAGTTTAGAAGTAACGAGTCCAAATAATAACGAATTTATAAAAAATATCAACGTAATTCTAACAAATTATGGGTCACGGCGTGGCGTGAATCTTCGATTTACCTATATCTCAAATGACAGCGATTGTCTCTGGATTTATATTATAATCTTCTAAAGATGAGAGACAGAGCTTATATACCATTTTGTTTTTGTTCATTGTGGAGAATATAATAAGGCTCCTACAAACGTCTGTAAGATCGAAAAAGACTAGTCCGAGAAACAACTTGAATTAATCTCACATAAATAGAGATATATAATATATAAATAATTAACATATGCCGCCGGCTCTTATAAGTAACAAACGTACCCACCTTCAAAGATAATACACAATCTAAGTATAGGTTCATTGCACACACAGCGTACAACAGCAAATTACTATGTAAATAATACAAACTGCGTCTTCATATCACAGGACATAGTACGATAAGTTTGCAAATTAGCGTGCTATGGTATCCCGTACCTGAGGGCATTATATATATCAAATGTAATGTAGAGTGTATACCCTGGTTTATTGAATTATTTATAAAGTTAGCTATATTCACAGCCCAATTCTCATAATAATTTGCGATTGATATAAGACGTAGTAGTATGTTTTTAATAGTCGTGAGATAAAACGGATGAGAGAAGAATATAGGGAATAATTTCCTAATCTATCAAAAATAGGTACTTAATTAGATTAATAGTCGCATAGTAAGTACGAGGATAACAATAAATATTTTTTTTTAACGGGGTACGTGAGTTTCGCAAATGCCTACCTAATTAAAATTTGGATTATAATGCAAATAACTAGGAACCACCATCAATGCATGGTGCGATTATAGTGGGTTCATGATAATAGTTTTTACTTTATTCTTGACTTCCAAGGATTTCGATGAGATTTCTGTCGAATATAGATGAGAGCTCTAAATCATAATTAACTATAAATACATAGAATCGTGCAATAATGTAGTAATGTTACTCGGCGTACTAATATAAACATCTAAATTAATCTATAACACTTATCAACATATTCCGTGTATAATTACATTAGTAATGTTTTGAAATAATTCATGATAAATATTAGTCTATTCATAGTATGGAAGCGTATGGAATATCTAAATAAATTGACCTAACCAAAATAACAATAAAAGACTTAGAACTTTAGCCTCTTTTGATTATCCAATAATGAGTGTGGATCTTCATAGAGATTATTTTCTAGAAGTTTCTAAACTAAGGGACAATCATATAATGTAGAAGTAGAAAATTACAAAATCCAGAAATAGTATTAGTGTTAAAGAGAAATATAAATAAATTGAATGAATTTAGATAGAATAAGAAGAAAGACAATATGTCGTACATCAGAAGTTGGAAATCGTGATATCTTGTGAAAAAAAGAATTATAACATCAAATTAGTGCAGCCAAGTAAGTCGGACCAATAAAATAAAGTTAATAGTAGGTATTTAGGATAAAGGAGATATAAGTATATAAATAGTATATAAAAGATAGGTAAATAAACTGGCCCCTACATAAATATCTTCTCTAACCATATCTTGTGGTGTACCAATAATAAGTATTAGTATGCATATAGTATATAGCTAAAAAAAAATAACAGAACGAAAATACCTATCGAACAATGTCTTATGATCAGTACAAACATAAATAAAGGTATAACACCAAATAAGATAGTATGTAATATAAAAAAAAGGAATATATCATAAATCGCAAAATAATTTTTCACACATTGTAAACAGTTTAACTAACGGTAGAAAACATTAACCTATCGTAATTCTTTATCTGTGATGCTGTCATTGTATAATATATTGGATTATTGTATTAACTTAATCATATAAGGGCCTTAATAATTATTTCAAACAAATTACACAATCTTATAAGCATTATTTATATTAAATTTTTAAAATCAAAATTAACCGATCTATCCTGGAGATCATAATAAAACCACTTAAGATATTATATTAAATAGAATACTGGAAAAAAAGATAATTCTTATAAAGCACAAATGAAAAGTTATTTGATTATAGATAAATTTATGAATTTTCCGGATAGTAATAAAAATAATCCCTACTTTATATTATATATAGTTACTATGATTTGAGTAAGGTATGTATTAACTACCAAATAGTAAAATAATCTTAGTTACTTTCGTATACTACCTCAATCTATATCAATTTATCCTATTTTATCATCGTGCTATACGTTGATTTGTTTTTCACTTGTGCGCAAAAAATCTATAAATATATATGCCTGCTCCAGACTCCAATTATCACCTTATATCCTATAGATTACCATCGTATATTATTATAAAAGGAAGGAAAAAGGGAGAGAGAAAGATTAAATATTGACAAGTGACATGAGATTTCTCCGTATCAATAATAATAGTGATTAAATTGTCATTGTAAAGTATGTGTGGATCTTAATATTAACTACTATATTTCTATAACAAGGACCATTTGAAACAACTTGATTGATATTTCCTAATTAAACTCCGGGTTTTACTTGGATCAGTATAGATATGGGCAAATACACTACCTATTTAGAATCACAATATGTTTCTGTGCGGTATATTCGGCCCTCGTCAACAAAAAACTTTCAGTTAACCCAACGAATATAGTTAACCAATACATTTTGTCTTGAGATCTGTTAGTCGGGGTAGAAGGTGAAGAGCTGATAAGTATGAACTGCGTCTTCCGCCGATGCAACAGAGAGAAGAGCAACATAAGACACACACCCATACCTCGAATGCTCAGGCTACTAAAAAAAGTCGAAATTATAGACTAATAGTCTCGTAACTGAATAAAAGGCCGAACAAATAGTAAACTACTTCAGGTTAGGAACTGGACTATATTACTTTAATCTCTCCCTATGTACAACAACCAAAGACAATGTTCTATTTTTAGTACTAGTTATTTATCCGTTAAGTTTTCAATCCATGATTAATTAGAGAATAACGATATATATATAAGGAATGATAATACCTTACAAACACAAAAACCTTAAAAATTTATCCATTAGAGAATAATTTTTAATTTAATCATTCAAATATCTGTTTTCATTATGATTTCATATACACATTACACTTAAATAAAAAGTAATACACATATGTGTACCAATCATAAAAAACATAACAATATTAACACCAACTCATCATAACCAAATCCAATAATCTATGTATAAACGAAGATAAATATCTTGACAATAATCAATCGATTAGTTAAGCTTCCAGATAAGACTCTATGAAACAGATACTGAAAACCATAATATTTATTATAAAATAATAATCTATAAGCCTATAGATCTAGAAAATGATCCTAAAGAAGAATATGCATACGTAAGATAAGAACAAACTAATATAAAAATAATCCGATCAGTACTTTTAACAAGAACTGTATCCTCTTAGCATAATTGTTTTATTAATCGCTTTTGTTTTTTGTTGGTTTCCATCCTTCATGTTCTATGACATAACGCAAGCGTTATAAACATGATAATTAAAAATAATAAACATCTATCTATATGGATGATACGAAAACAAGAACATTTTAACGAAGATGTGATAAACATTCCTTTAGTCGCAGTTAAATAATAAGGTAATTAATATTTCTTACGATTTAAATATATGTTATATCTAGTTTAAGATGCGACTTAACGAAATAAGAAACAAATTACATAATCAAAGCTCTTATTACACTACAACCATTACTATGTTTACGCGTGGAATTTATAAAATGCTTACAATAAAAAAAATATTTTACACAGAGCTCTTGCGTGTCGGAAGAATAAGATCAAACTGATCTTATACACGGAAAAATAAAAGGGAGTCTTTAAAAGTTGTAATTTCACGAAATGCGATCAGTACTTCTTACGCATTATACACACACGATGTGTCGAAAAAGTATCGAGATTAAAGCTGTATTTACCAAGATAGGAATGAACAATAAAGGAAACAATTTATTTTAGAATACAAGGTGTGTCAAAATGTACAGATTCTAACGCTGTATTTACCAAGATAGAAATGAAGAATGAATGGAACGTTAATTTTTCAGATTACAAGGTGTGTCGAAAAGTACCGAAATCTCGATACTTTTTTAACACACACACGTGTGTGTGTGTGTGTGTGTGTGTGTGTGTGTGTAATTTCGTAGTGACATATGTTGGTATTGTTTGAATTCTGATTAGTACTGATCACAAAAGCAAGTGAATCAACAAGAACATTTGTTTATATATACACATTTGATCGTATCAAAATATTGTTTATTAGAATTACTGGGCCGATCATTTATACCTGCTTTCCTCTAGGAAAACATTTTCTTGTTAATACCTGATAGTCTAAAAATAAATAAAGCAAGAACAATAACAACCCTTCTATTCGTACATAGTGATATATTATACCATTTACTATTTTTTCATAAGTTTTCACTAGTGTTTTATTACTTATCACTGCAACTACTAAAAAGGCGTTCCACCCTGGTGTAATGATTAGCAAGTTAGTCATTCAGATTCATTACTAACTGAATAGGCAGTTCGATCCTCGCTGGATGCCCCATACTTGCGACATTATTTTAGTCCTACCCGTGGCGAACGGGTGTAGTAAATATCTACTGCTACACTTATACGCTGTTATGTAAATAGTAATATATCTTTAATAGTCCCTTAAAATATATATTAAATTCGACAGGGAGTAAACATTTTAAAATGCTAGCTTGTTAAATTTCGCTCTAATATAAAAACAGATAAATAAATAGATATCACCCAGTGATAATTGGACATTTCACCGTGGTTTAATGGCTGGCTCACAGATACATTACTGAATAACGAGTTCGATCCCCGCTTGATAACCCATATTTGCAACCTTATATCACATCCTGCCCGTAATGAATGGGTATGTAAATACTTAAGAGCACCCACAGAAAAGTTTCAAATATTTTTTTCTTCTAAACCAAAAATATTATCTTAATAATAATTTCATTAAAAGACGGCGTAAATACAATGTGAATAATTCACCAGAATCAATGAATCAAATTATTACCTAGTTATTAATAGATCTGTATGAATATTTCTGTAAGAAATGTATTGTGTTAACTATTTACCCTAAAATGAGAATGTCTTTTTGCACATGAGAGATCCATCTCGTTTATAAAAAAAAAAAAAAAAAGATTAAGTAGTGGTGCCAAATAAATACAAATAAAGAACTGGATCGTTGACATCAGATTCCATACGGGTGGTATCAATGATTTTAATTAAGATGACTTTTCCTTCAACAGTCTAAATATATACATTCATTTTCGATATCCGGAACAGAAAAAAATATTCAAGTTGGCGAACGACCATGAAATAGTATTTATCAAAACAATTAGTACTGTACTCAAGTTAATTCCTCTTGGGAGGTCTATATTCATGATTAATCTTTTTTTATAATTAATCGATTTATAATTAAAAAAAAAAAAAAAGATTTCCAGCTCGATTGGGTTGATTTTTCTAACGTAACACAAAGGAGATGATTTTTTTAACGTTTTAAATAATATAAAGTTAGAAACTATTTTTCTAAAATCTTTTATGAAAAGGGTTCACTGCTACACTTTGATGTGTTATGTAAACTAGTTTAAAGGAGAAAAAAATGGCAAAAAACTTAAGGATTATCGGATATTCTGAAACCTCACAATCGATATTGATTGGCAAAAGAAAGAGAAAAAACGAATGTCCAAAGAAACTTGTGTTTATTCATAGGGTAGACTAGTAGAATTATTAATTTATTCAAGTATTGTTTCTGTATTTAATCTGTTATTCCTCTGTTTCTTTCACAGATAAGAATAAGTATGAATGCACGTGATGTATGCGTACACGACTATATAAATTTAAATAGGAACACTGTGTGTGTGTGTGTGTGTGTGTGTTGTGTGTGTGTTAGTGAGTCAGATTTACGCCAAATGTTTATAGGTAAAATATGAGTAATTCGAGAAGTTATTCGCGTGCAAATAGATATTCATTGTATGTGAAATGAGCCAAGCCAGATCTATAACTGAAATATTTTAGTTACAATATATTATATATTCATTAGCAACCATTTTCGTTTCAGCTGAATACAAATACATATTCCACTGTGAAATTTGAAATCGTTTGAAATTATGTAGAATACCCTCTAGCAGTTCATGTCATTCATATTAGCTGTTGATAAAGAACGTATATTGTAATATGATAATAGACAAATTCTAATTGTACAGGCATAATCATACATATGTATAAAAAATATACTAACATGCTAGTAGCCTTAAAAAGTATGTACTATCTAAGTATGGTATTATCAGTATATATCATGTGTGATCTTTGTGAGCAATCTGAAATAAGGTATTAAGTGCAGTGGCAAAGTTTTCCTTTTCGGCTTTATATTAGAAAATTAATCTTATCAAATGAATAAGTTTCAAAGCTCTTTGTGCATCTTTGATACACTACTTTTATTTTTATTTGGATTGTATTTTGTGTCCTTAAAATAATGAAAGCATGGCGAAATTCAACGGGGAATGACGAAGATGAAATATTTTTCTGGAAAATAAGAGTGATAATGTAAAACGGATATCGTCATGATAATTTGAAAATATCCGAGTATAGATACGTTTTCTGTCGATTGTCATATACACAAAGCAATGTATTCTACTAACAAATTGAATACTCTTCACATTCTAACTAGGTATCTATTACTCATATATATATATATATATATATATATATAAAATCTATGTATACATTTTTGTTTAGAGTTATTTTGTTTTCGACTAAAATATTCAATTGAAGAATGTGAGGGAAGCAAGGGATTTAATAATTACCGTATTATTATTAACGTACATAATATCAATTTCAGTTTGTTTGTTTTTTATGCAAATGTAGAGCTATTTTTAAGAAATGCAGAAAGCTTTATCGAAAAACCATAGGCATACTCTATGGTAAAGATGAGGGAAGCATTATCTGCTAAGTTATGTTGAAAATAATGGAATTGATATTCACATTCCGGAAGTCTCGTGCCAAAAAATAAACTTTCATTCTTTTGAAGATTGATCAGTTCTAAAATGGCGTTAATTCTCCGCAATTGAAATGTAGAAAGTAAAATAGAGATTCGTTCGAATTATTTATGTAAAAATAACATTTCAGAATTTTAAAAAGGTTCCAGAAATACCCAAGGGACCAGCAGAAAAAATGCAAATAAACAAGACAAAACACCTTCCATAAATAAATTTTTTTTAAATAAATAAAATACAACAAAATGGCAGAAGAACATAATAGACAAGCGTGGCACGAAAAATAATGATACTCTTCCCAAATCATTTAGTAGACCGGAAGTGAATAAACTGAACCATACCTATTCCAATATTTCATGGAATAATTATGAAAGATAATCTCAGATTAGTTTTTGGAAAAACTCGGCCGTGAACACGATAACATTGACGAAGATTTCCGGTGAAAATCCTGATGGAATAAGAACAATAGTACGAATTATAACTGGGACAATACGATTCCAAGCATCAAAATATCTGTTCCGAATTCTAGTCCAACGGAAAATGAATGAAAGATGGATTCATGATATTTTTTAAAATTAACAAAAGAAAAAGAAAAAATTCGAATAACATATAGAACACGTGATCAAGTCAATAAACTACCAGTTGGTTTGAATAGAATGAACATGCCTGCGGACGAACCAACCAAGCAAATCTGTTTATTAACGGAACAAACAGAAACAATGATTAAATTATTTTGTCTTTAGATAAACCATATTCTGTGCACACATGTTTGTTTTTAAAGAGTTTCCGATAGGGTTGATATTAGTAAAAAAATAGTATTATTAGTATTAGTATTATTGTATTTACTAAGCCTGGTTTATATTTAGTTGAAACAAATATGTGTGCCAAATTCACAAATTAAATCAATTTTAAATATTCATAGTCTCTGAATCATGTTAGGCTCGACGGTTCTAAAATAGAGGGCCTACATTGGTTATTATATTTATTTCATTTCTGGTTAAATTTGACTTTAAAAAAGAGAACACATGGAATTTGACTTTTACTTATAATACTAAAGTTAATCAGTTAGTCTGATACAAAGTCACTACAAGGCATTGGTCTTAGATTTATTCTGCACAAAGTTCAATCTGTGGTATTGATATTATTCACCGAATTAAATGCACGTAGAATATTTTTTTTCTATACTGTAAACGCATACACACACACACACACACACACACACACACGTGTGTGTGTGTTATGTTATATACAATATATGAGTAAAAACTTATTCGAAGAAATGAGTTTAAGTGATAACAAAAGAAGTGTTGGACACAACTGACATTAATGTTTTCTAACCCCCCCCAAAAAAAAAACCCCAAAAAACAACCCAACAGACTTTTCGACTTTGACTCACATTAAATATACAATTAAACCTTCCTTCAGTTTGAACAATGAACGAGTTTTTATATAAAATTATATATTTCTAATTTGCGGGTAGAAGCCCTTGCAGAGTTATGTGTGATGACCCTATTATAAAGATTATTCGAGCCATACATAACGTTAACAGTGGTACCCATAACTCAAATCGGACAGTATATGTACAGTATATGACCTACCTACACTGTAAGGAATATGACCCCCCCAAAACATAACGACTGCAAAGGGTTTTTGTGTTGTAATGTCAGGACTATTCTCCCCATGTCACACATCTGACATTTTCTGGAATTGTTTGATATTATGTTTGGTAGTCTAATCGTTGATGTTGCACGAGACGAATGCATACCAAACTGATTAAAAATTAATATCATTAAGAGCAGACATTTAGGTTTTCTTACAACACTGATAATCCACATATTCAGCTAATAAGGAAAATACAGAAAATGGCCTGAAAGCTTTTGGCGATTTTCTTCAGCCATGCTGCAACCAATTAAATATAAACATCTGGCAATTGTTTCTAACTTCCGTTTGTTGGTATTTATCATTGTTTTAAGTTTATAAAGGACATTTTCTATTGAAACCAAAATATCGGCGCTTATATGAAATGGACATTCTAATTAGATATATCGCCCTAAGTTCATCAGCAGATGGAAACTCAGTACTATGTGTCCCATCTACTGATTAGTATGTCATTATGGTACATATATGTATCATAACGTTAAAATGTATCAATTATTTTTCTTCTCTAATGATGAATGCAAATGTCAGTATGTCACATTTCTTTCAGATTTACTGAGAGACCCTAGCCCAGAATATACCATTTTGTAATCGGGCCGACTCCGAGAGAAAGCTAAAATGATACCGGGTCGAATTCAGACTCGGAATCCTGAAATGTTGGATTCCAAAATTCTAATTACTGATTACATTCAATGATTTTTATGTGACTTTTTGCGATTCTTATTATTTTTTTTTTTTTTTTTTTTGCAAAATAACTATTTTCATAAAAAGGGAAATACATTTGGGAGTAAGTAGCTTAATGGCTGCACGTTAGAGAGGATTTTAAGTTAGTACATAATGTAAGTGTTTAATGACAATTCTACTGTAGAATTCTACGAAGGTTATTGTAAGGAAATTAAATATCTTGTCGAGCGTTTCACACGTTTCTATAATATCATTTTTCGTATCATCTTTTTTAAAATTGATTAGTTACTTCAAAGAGCAAAGTTAATTTGAATAAGACAAATATAATTTGTTATAACTCACTTAATAACATTCTTGCTTCCTAAGCGGATATTTTTTATTGAAAGTCTCAGCTCGAAAATTAGAATATTTCGAATCCAAAATAAACATCATTAATCACATTTCTCTATGTTAAAAATGTACAATTCATATGCGTATAATTTTTTAACGGTTTAAAGATGTGAAAATGTGTTTGTCTACTTGCATAGGTTTCAAGTATTGCTAATAATAATATTCAAACATAACTATTCGAACAATAATTTGCATCCTATTAGGTACAATCACACTTAAAAGGAGTAAACCAGGAAGTAATTACATTGAATCTCCACATTTCCTAAAGTTGCAGATATGAAGCCTCACTGCCGAAGGAGGTTTAATGGTATACTAACCACATGTACCTGAATATTTTTCTATGTTGGACTGACAATCAATCGAAATAAAGAAGGAATGTATTTTAAAAATAAATATGGAAGTACTGAGTTCTAAAAGTGAATAAACTGTCCACGTTCGAGTTAACTTCGGTCTGGTTAAATGGTTAAATATAGTTGTCCCACAGGATTCTACACTGACATGTAATTAAGAAAAACTGTCATTTGAGATTTACTTAATATCTCTCCCCAGATGTTTATTTGCATGTTTCTTTAGCAGGGTCAAAATGATCGTATAGCAACACATTTGATCATTAATCTTTATACAAAAATATAAAAATGTGGACAAAAAAGACAGCAACAATTTAATGACATTCCATCGGGAGTGATTATTCTCCACACACAATCGTTTGCTAGCCATTAAAAAAGGCCTAATAACAAATTAGGATATTGAATCAGGGAAAATAAAATTCCAATATTTTTGGTATTTCTGAGAATTCTTCTTAGAAAATTCTGATTTCAGATTTGATTTGGGGGAACGTAAGAGAAATGTTCTATGTTTGTCTAAGTGAAATTTCCTTAAAAATAATGACAATAATGAAAAAAGGATTCATTTTTTAAATTTTTCTTTTGTCCAATACTTTTGTACATTTGAATTTATTTCTATGTTCAAAACATTGTTTATTTGATATAACATTAAAGTATGATAATTCTAAAGATTATTTTAGGGTTTAACATTCCTACGGGATGATTGTAAACAAATGTACAAAACACAAAAAATATCTTATAGTTGCCTTCAATCTGCAAGAGTAAGTAAATAATATAATTATCCGTGACACCTGCATATTACAGCAATTTGGTGAACAATTTCCAAATATCTTTAATAAATAAGCAAGAAAATATCAGTGTTTGGGATTCCACATGTAATAAAATTGTCTATACAGTAAGTCAGATCATCTATATGATTGATACATATTTATATTAGCCCTGGAGACTTGGTGTGATTCACACCAAATAGGAGAATGGATAGGTAGGAAATGCTAATTGAAATGACCATCTTATCCGTGTGTTTTGAACTTCGATTAGCATTTGAACTGACTGAAATTCATTCTAAATTCTTCCGAGATGTCTTCGTTCTTACCCCTGTCATAGCCAACACCTTTTCACACTTGCTTTTTTTTTCTTTCTGAAATACTACGGTAGTGTTGAGGGCAGACCGTCGTAGTTTAATGGTTTGCAAGTTCTTAGATCCATTACCATAGAATAGCGATTTTGATTCTTGTTAGATACTCCATGTGAGACTTACCTGTCGCGAGTTAATTGAGTAAAAATCTACTTGAACAATCAGCCTTACTGACATCTATTACGGAAGTGTTGGAACTATACTTCAAAATTGCTTTTTAATTCCATAGAATTGAGTATATAAACAGATCAAAGACACGTAGATCAAAGTATTGAAATCAACAGTTTCATTATAGAAACTATTATACTATAATATAAAAAAATCGCATGGCATTGTATAAATCAGTAAAGGACTGAGTATACTTAAAGGGGTTAATTAGAATGAGCTTCTAAATGATAAAATTAGTATTTTATGTTTAGTATGTTCATTTATTCTTCACCTGTATATATATATATATATAATGTGGGTGCTCTTTTTCTAAGCAGATAGTGCTAAACATCATTGATAAAGCGTTTATATTTGAGTTAAGGTAGCGTGGACATGGAGGCAACACCTGGTTACTAACAGTTTTTCGCCTATGTGATCTTCAGAACAAAATTGGTATTTAACTAAAGGGTATTTAAACAAACTGCTAAAAAATTCCACATTTGGTCTGAAGATCAGATATGCTACAAACTGTCACTAACCAGGTGTTGATTTCATGTTCACGCTACCTTACATCATTCACACACACACACATATATATATATATATATATATATATATATATATATATATATATATATATATATATATATATATAAATTAGATAGAAATGCTTGTGACTGAGTTTGATGAAGTTGTGCATTCGTGAGAGAGAGAGAGAGAGAGAGAGAAAGAGAGAGAGAGAGAGAGGGATTTGAAAATCTAATATGGTCAATCTTTTCTTGTATTTGGGGGGGGGCATTGTGTTTGTGTATATAATAGTGTGTCTGCTTACCCGCGTGCATAGGCATATACAATCACTCGCACATTCATATATACGTATGTTTGCGTATACATTCGCACGTTTTCTTATACACACACTGGAAAGTGGCGAGGTAAATAAATAAAGAATGAGAGGTAGAAAGAGAGGAAGACAAAAATAAATGATTCAACCAAAACTATACACACACACACACATATATACATATATATATATATATATATATATATATATATAACACATGTGTGTGAACTTGAAAGTATCAGAAGTTGAATACTTGATCATCTTATGAAAAAATGAATGAAACTGAGAGTTTTAATCCTGTTTTCTATTTTATTCTTCATACTTTAAATATACTGAGGTATTGCTCGGCATTAACATGCATTGTGCACTTTAAATAGTATATGGATTAAAAATGGTTTTACCGCTAATATATATATATATATATATATATATATATAATTGTACTAATTAAGTCGTGCTGTGTCCAGACGTTCCGTGATTTTACTGATAATTGCATTTAAATCACCCACGGAGTAGTTATCTAAATGCTTTCTCGGTTTGAAGACGAAAAATTATTGAATGTCTTGACTGTCGTCATCGACAGTGTGATCGGCAAAGAAAATTTAATTCGTCTTTAAAAACATCATATTTGATCTTTTAGTCTGAGGGTTATCATTTTAAACATTAAAAAAAAAAGTGTTTTAAAAGAAACGTTTTCAATTGTTGATTACTTTTAAATGCGCCTTCCTTACTCGTAATGTGATGATGGTTATTTTATATTATACAGTATCCTAAAAGAATTTCTATAGCAGAATGATACTGCGACGCTTAAAATTTACCTAAGATTCAAATCGTTACTGTTATAAAGGTACAAGTAAGTAAATAGTAGTCACTCAGACAGCGTTGTTATCAGAGATTGTTAATAGAGGGATGGCTGTGCCTGATATGGGCCGATTGCATTCAGTGAAAGGAAATCATTTATAATCTCTGGCTCACACACACACACACACACACACACATATATATATATATATATATATATATATTGGTCGATTACTATCCAGAAACAGTAAATAAATATCCAAATTTAAATACTTCGGGATCCACAGCTTAACAAACGTGTGAAAGTGCTAAATATAGGATTAAAACCCGAATGGTCGAAAACGAGTCTGGCTTGAGTTTCTTGTTAACAAATATTAGAATCTGAAGATTTGTTAACTACAAGAAACACGAGTTGGTCTGGTTTCGACCATTCGAGATTATATATAATGAAATGCCATCTTTGTTATATCATTGATATAAATTACACTAAAACAATTGCATTCTAGTGTGAAGTAAAAGTTAAAGTGTCTTCTACCCTGCCAAATTTTTGTAAAAAAATCCTTATATCAAATCGTAAGGAGTTCCTTGAAAATAGCAATTCGAAATCTAATTTATCTAATACACTGAATATAAATATTTTACTATCCGGGAGTTACAAATTCAAAATCTACAATGGGCAAAAAATTATGTATAGAAACAATCGGTTATATTTTCAGGTGGATTTCTTACGGGATGATATGTGTGCGTATATATATATATATTATAAAGATAAAGGTTGCTTACCGGTGAAAATGGGCACGATCATTGAAAGTGCAAAATTCAGGGGTTAAGTCAGTGATATATCAAATACAAAAAATACAAAAAAACAAACAAATACGGCTGCAATTAATCGGTACCTCGATTAATTTAGTGGATTTAACCCTGAAGATCCTTATGGTGAAACTCGAGTAGGTTCTTTTTATATCCATTTGTTATAATATATATATATATATATATATATATATATATATATATAGCTGGTTGGTTGTTTTTTTTTAAAATTCCATATGGACCATTGTCGGTTTATTTTTTGCCAGCAAAAAGAAAATCTTCTTTCAAATAATTGATGATAATCGTAGCCTTACGTAACTATTCCTATTATTTGGTTTCAAGTAACTTACAACTTTATAATAAAAATGTGTGTTGTCCACATGTGCATATCTTCAATTATTACCAAGTATTAATAATTTTGAAACAATGAACAATAAATGGGTTCCTAATCGGTACTTCCTTTCCGTTTTCTCGTAGACCTGCGAGTAATAACAAAGAAAAGGTAATGCCATATTCCCCAAGGCTCCAGAGCTAAAGCTTCATCCCAAAATCCAGTTTTATGTTATTCCAAGGCCGTGTGTGCGTCTGAATATTCTCTACGTTGGACTTACAATCAATCGAAATATGAAAGATTAGCTTGAATATTCGAATAAATGCTATGCGTGTCTTTTACTATGTCACTAATCTGGATAATTTACCTGTAGTCTTGTTGTGATAGACACTTTATACTTAAGCGGGATATTTTTTATCAAAAGATTGTAACAGCCATGGGAACAGAAATAACCAAGTGTTTGTGTATTTACCCTACACTTCCATAATGTGTGACAAAACAACAGTTTTAAGCTCGATTGAATTCAGAGGATTTATTTCCCTGAACCGATTGCCATACCAAGGCTAAATATTCTAGTGTACCCAACTATTATCCATAGGTCAATGTGAAGTAATTTATGTATGCATTTTCCTAGAATATGAGCGCGAAATAGAATGGGAACAGCCTCGTCCAAGAATTGAACTCGGGTCACCAATCTACTTCCCAAGACGATTACTGTTAGACCAAGCGTGTGTCTTTTTTCAGAAAAGGATGTGCGTGCTTGTAGACACGCTTTAGTAGATGGAAATTATAACTGGATATCAGAGGAATCATTGGTTGCTAGTGATATTTTGAATTAGTCAAAGAGTTAATAGTAGCTCGAAATTAAAATAATCTTACCTTTAAGATTGTAAGAATTTAGTATTAAGATTTTGTGTATTTGTAATTGATTTATTGAAACGAATTTCCTTTTTGAATTTGTTTTAATGTACAATGCGTTGGTTTTGAATAATATATTTTATTAGATTCTCCGGACTGCAATTAGGAAATCTCCGCTTTAAGGAAGAAAAAAAGAAAAAAACTAAAGAGATCCACAATTATGGAGTGCGTGTTGAAAGATGAACATGAATGGCATGTGAGAATAACAATTGATTGGGAACAGGTCGAGCTAAAGACACTTTAGTTGAATCGTGAATAATAATAAAAAAAAGGAAATAATTCTAGAGAGCGATCACCATCTGGTGTTTCCAGTTCTTAATATGGAGAAATAGACTCTGCAACTAGAATTCAAATCCATAACGAGGCTGTTGGCATTTCACATCGTGCTAATACTCTTGAGAAAGTTATGCGTCCAATTATTCTCCCTCCAGCTAGGGCTAAATATTAGGGTATCCTGAGTTTTTTTTACCTTGGTTAGGCAAAAAGTTTTCAAGAGAGAAAACACTGAATTCAAACAAGTTAAACTCCGCTTGAAACATTTACTGTGTCCCATGGTACTAGTTCAGAAAATATTAAATGTTTAAGAAAAGTAATGAACAATAAATAGATGGGTCCCTAATCAGTACTCCCTTTCCGTTTTTACAAGCCGCAACATACCAAAAAATAAATGGTTAATAAAACCACTGTTTTTAATTTTTTTTTCTACTGTGCCCTGATGATAATTTTCTTAACAAACCAAAACTTTGTAACGTAGGTTCTTACAATAAATATCCCTCTGAACACTTTATTTCTTTTTTATATACTTACCGTTGTATTTATATATATATATATATATATATATATATATATATATATATATATATATATATATATATATATATGTGTGTGTGTGTGTGTGTGTCATGGACACTGACATAAGTGAGATTAATAACGTGCATCATGTGCCTGAATTTTATAATTTGTATTATTTAGTTTGTTTTTTTTTTTTGCTATTGTCCTCATAATTTTTATTAACACAACGTTAAAGCTGATATGCCCCAGATATTTCAAAGTTCTGCGCTGACCCCTAATTCCGACATGAAAGTTTCCAAGTTCCATAAACTCCAGAAGGCCGGAGAGCACATCGTTTAAATCCTTGTGTATAAAACATTGAAGAGGACAACAGTCCAAATAATCTAAATAATACAACATATGCTTCAGTTTATAACTTCGTGAAAGATTAGTGAAACACACGAATATATGCATCACTATAAATTTTGGAAACGCACATACACACATAGGGGTAAATCAGAGCTGTAGGTGTTTGTTGTGTAATGGTTATCGTTGCAGAAAATGGATATGGCGACCCGGATTTAAATCCTGGACGAAGCCTTTTGCATTTCCCATGAGTAAGCATGCATCGCTATAAATTTTGGAAACTGCAGAATATTATAACGTTTAAATACTAAATATGTATAAATATATTTATATGATGGACTTTTGTTGATATACATGTTAGTCATTATATAGCAAATACTAAGGAATTTAAAAAAATATCTTTATTTAATATAAGAAATTAGCTTTATGAAATTCAAAATATATCATTTGAATCTCCTTTTTTAAGGTGAATATTTGTCTCATTCTACGACGATAGAAATGTTCACATCTTTAATATAAACAAAGCCATTTCTCATACAAAGAATGTTGTATTGATCTCTATAAAGTGGAGGATATTTACTTGTCATAGGTTATCGTGATAAGAGCTAAATGCTTGGATATTCACTATTAAACTAGTCATATTATGAGGTTGTTCTCATTAATAAAATGATATATTAATGATTTTAAAAGATTTAGACTTTGAAGACTAATACCAGCAGTTTGAAATGATAGATTGCAGACTGCAAGAAATGTTTATGTTTGTATGTGTCCCTTTATAAAATAACCCCGAAACATGCATGATTTAAGAAAATTTGGCACATATTTATAACAGATGAGTATATTTTTCTGCATTTTACAGTTGAAAAATGATCTTATTTAGAGAAGAAAATAATGTCTCAATACAATGTCATTCTTTGTCAATTGATTTCATCTAAAGCTTATCCATGACGTCATGAATCGAAAAATATCCAATGTAACTTTCAGATAAATAACTGGACTAGTGATCCATCCTCATACACACAGAGGGGAAAGTGAATGAGACGTGTAATGGTTATCGACGTAGGAAATGGACACGGCGACCCGGTTTCAAATCATGGACGAGGCTGTTTGATAGAGATAATATATCGAAAGGTATGAATCCCACTATTATCCTTCAGTTACTAGTAAATAGTAGGGCAGACTGTGTTCTTTAACTTCGGTTGGGCAACCAGTCTAAAAATCTTATTTCAAAACTTTTTTTTAACCCTGCTTTAAAAACTGACATTGTGCCACATCCTGCTTGTGGGGAGGAGTTATAGACATGTAATGATATGCATATTTGTGTGTGCCTGTGCTAGGTTACTGTACTTAGATGATTCCTTAATCATTACCAGAAAATAGAAGTTTCCATCCTCATAACTTACCAAAAATAATGGGTATTTATAAGTACACTTTTCAAAGATTTGTAAATGATTACATATAATTCAGCAAACTTCCCTGTTTAATATTATTTTCTTTTATGCTTACACGTTTATACCATTTTTATTAATTTCAATTTGGTTAAGGGATTTAAGTATATTTATCGGTAATATTTTAAATTGTAACAAATATCTATTATAATTTCCGTCCGACATCCTTTTACTGTGCTGATTCATGTGATAAGTTTAAATAAAACAGTTTTCGCTCATATTGGCTTCCCACAGGGAACTGTATAAACAAGGACATGTGCCAATGTTTCCATCTACGAACAAATATTTCACAATATTTTGTCTTAATATTAAAGACTAGGGTATATACCTTAAGTATTCTGCGGATTCAATTGTAGAATTAAAAAATACGTCCGGAAAATGTACACAAATTATCTGAGGTATCTAGATATGACGTGGAAATGATTTAGATTATGTCTAAGTTTTGTAAATTTTAGTATATATATGGCCAACTCTGTGTGGATACTGGATGCTGCACGGAGGTCCTCCAGGGGACAATGAGTGATAGAGAATGTAGGCTAGAGATTGTCATGGATATTCGTGGTAATTGCACGACACGATTATATATATATATATATATATATATATATATATATAATATATATATATTGTGTGTGTGTGTGTGTGTGTTTGTGTATGTGTGGTGGAAAAATACTTCTATAAACCCACAAATGCTAATAAAACCTGGAAGATAGCAAGACAAATACAGAGAGAACAAACAGAAGATGAATGAAAAAATAGAATTGCGAGACAGAATATACTAATCAAATATTTAAACACCAGAAAAAGAATCAGGATCAGAGTTTACGTCAAGAAAAGATAAAAACTAAGATCCAGATCAGACAGATATTTAAAAAAAAAAAAAAAGAAAAAAAGTGAGGGGTAAATTCGGAAGCGGAATAAGAACAATCGATAAGAAAAAGCAAATGATTAGACATGAAATGCTCAAGAAGGTGAGGGAATTGAGGGTCGAGAAAAGGAGACCTAGAAAGAGAGCAAATCAGACAATATGTTAGAAGATAAGGAGAGAAAAACAGGTACATTAATATACGGAGCTGAAGGAGATAGATGCATTTGAATACTAAAGGAGGGAGAGAGAGAAAGATATAATAAAGGAGGAGGAAAGGAAGAAAAACAAATTCTTCAATATATGAAGATGAGAGAGAAAGAGATGCCAGAAGAAGAGAAGAGATGCTAGAAAAAGAGATGCTACAAGAAAGAGAAAGATGCTAGAAGAAGAAAGACGAGTGGGAAATATGCTAGAAAGAGTAAGATGAGAGAGAAAGAGATAAAAGAAGGAGTAGGTGAGAAAAAGAGAAAGATGCTAGAAGAAAGAGGAAGAGAAAAAGATACAAGTTGGAAAAAGATAAAGAAATACTAGAAGGGGTGGAAAGTGAGAGAACGAGATACTAGAAGGGGAAAGATATATATATATATATTATATATATATATATATATATATATATATAATATTGAGAGAGGGGGAAGGGGAAGAGAGACTAGAGGGGGAGAAAGACAAAGAAAGGTATACTAGAAGGAGAGAAGGAAAGTGAATGATATACTAGAAGGAGAGAGATATACTAGATGGTGGGATATAGACCGATACTAGAATAGAAGAATGGGAACGATACTAGAAGAGGGTGAGAAAGAGAGAACAATAGCAGAAGAAAAGGAGAGAGAGAACGGATATTGGAAAGGAGGAGAGAGAGAGCCAGAGACCGACTACTAGAGAGAGAGAGAAGAAGAGAGAAGAAGAAGAGAGAGAGACCGATACTAGAAGAGAAGAGAGGAGAGAGAGAGAAGAAGGAGAGAGAGAGAAGAAGAGAGAGAGAAGAAAGGGAGAGAGAGAAGAAGAGAGAGAAGAAGAGAGAAAGACCGATACTAGAAGAGGAGAAGAAAGAGAGAGAGAGGCCGATACTAGAAGAGGAAGAAGGGGAGAGAGAAGAAGGAAGAGAGAGAAGAAGGAAGAGAGAGAAGAAGGAAAGAGAAGAGATAGAAGAAGAGATAGAAGAAGGAAGAAGAGAGAAGAAGGAGAGAGAAGAAGAAAGAAGAGAAAAGAGAGAGAAGAAGGGAGAGAGAGAGACCGATACTAGAAGAGAAGAAGAGAGAGAGAAGAGAGAGAGAGAAGAAGAGAGAGAAGAAGAAGAGAGAGAGAGAAGAAGAGAAGAGAAGAAGAAGAAGAAGAGAGAGAGACCGATACTAGAAGAGGAGAAGAAAGAGAGAGAGAAGAGAGAGAGACCGATACAGAAGAGGAGAAAGAGAAGAGAAGAGAGAGGAAGAAGAAGAAGAGAGAGAGAAGAAGAAGAAGAGAGAAGAAGGGAGAGAGAGAAGAGAGGAGAGAGAGAAGAAAGGAGAGAGAGACCGATACTAGAAGAGGAGAAGAAAGAGAGAGAGAGATACTAAAAGAGAAGGGAGAGAGAGACAGAAGAGAGAGAGAAGAGAAGGGAGAGAGAGAAGAAGAGAGAGAGAAGAAGAAGAGAGAGAGAAGAGAGAGAAGAAGAGAGAGAAGAGAGGAAGAGAGAGAAGAAGAAAGAGAGAAGAAGAGAGAGAGAAGAGAAGAAGAGAGAACCGATACTAGAAAGAGAAGAAAGAGAGAGAGAGAGAGACCGATACTAGAAGAGGAGAAGAAGGAAAGAGGAGAAGGAAGAAGAAGAAGAGAAGAAGGAGAGAGAGAAGAGAAGAGAGAAGAAGAAGGAGAGAGGATACGAAAGAGAGAGAACGATAAGAAGAGAAGAAGAGAGAGAGAGAGAGAAGAAGGGAGAGAGAGAAGAAGGGAGAGAGAGAAGAAGGGAGAGAGAGAAGAAGAGAGAGAGAGAAGAGAAGAGGAAGAGAGAAAGAAGGAAGAGAGAGAAGAAGGAAGAGAGAGAAGAAGGAAGAGAGAGACCGATACTTAGGGGGAGAGAGACCGATACTAGAAGAGAAGAGAGAGAGTACTAGAAGAGAAGAGAGAGAGAGAACGAAGAGAGAGAGAGAGAAAGGGTACTAGAAGAGAAGAAGGAAGAGAGAGAGAGAGAGAGAACTGAAGAGAAGAGAGGGGTACTAGAGGAAGAAGGAAGAAGATACTAGAAGTGAAAGAAGAGAGAGAGAGAGAGAGAAGTGAAAGAACGAAGAGACAGAGAGATACTAGAAGTGAAGAAAAGAAGAGAGAGAGAGAGATACTAGAAGTGAAGAACGAGAGATACTAAGTGAATAACGAAGAGACAGAGAGATACTAGAAAGAGAGAAGAAAGAAGAGAGAGAGAGATACTAGAAGTGAAGAAAGAAGAGAGAGAGAGATACTAGAAGAGAGAGAGAGATACTAGAAGTAGAAGAGATACTAGAAAGATAAGAAAGAAGAGAGAGAGATACTAGAAGTGAAGAGAGAGAGAGATACTAGAAGTGAAGAAGAAGAGAGAGAGATACGAAAGAAGAGAGAGGAGATACTAGAAGTGAAAGAAGAGAGAGAGAGAGATACTAGAAGTGAAGAAAGAAGAGAGAGAGAGAGATACTAGAAGTGAAGAAGGAAGAGAGAGAGAGAGATACTAGAACTGAAGAAGGAAGAGAGGGATACTAAAAGAGGGGAAGGAAGAGAGAGATACTAAAAGAGAAGGAAGAGAGAGAAGAGAGAAGAGAAGAGAGCGAGAGCGAGAGAGAGAGAACGATACTGGAAAAAAAGGAGAAAGACTGGCACTAAAATAGTAGAAAAAGAGACTAAATAGCGGAAGGAAATAGTCACTTGAAGAGATAGAAAGACACTTGAAGAGCAAGAAAAAAGAAAAGGAAAAACAGAAGTGAAAGAATAAGCGAGAAAACAAAGAAAGTCAGAATTATGAGAAATGTTAAAATAAGGAAATACAGTAACGAAAAGAGAGATTAAATATAAAGGAGTATTAAAAGAGGCATAGAAATTAAAAGGAGTAGAAGGGAGAGTTAGGATCCGGGGCGGGGAGGTAAACTCAGTGAAAGAGGGTGTGAGATCAAATAGAGAAAGAGAAGCGTGTTGAGGAAGAGAAGCATGTTGAGTAAAGCAAGTGAAATATGATAAAATAATTCGGAAGATTAGGAAGATGGAACAGAAACTATGGACAAGAAAAAGAACGAAGAAATAGAAGAGTATAGAAAGAGAACGATATAGAAATGAGATGGGGGTATTTACTAAGCTTTGCTTTGTTGTGGCACAAGGCCGGAAATATGGGGTACTAAGGGAGACTCAAAATCACTAATAGTTATCTGCCAGTTTAGCTTGTAAACCATTACACCATGCGAGACTCCCTATAAGATATGGGAAGGGTTCCGAGATCGGTGAAAATGTAATAAATTCCTATTAAAAGAAAGACACAAAATATCTTTTTTTTTTCTTTTGTTTTCTTTTTGTCATACACTTTATTCAGAAACAAAAATTAGCAATAAGCCCCAGAGAGAAAGATAGAAAACAATAAGTGATAACAGCATAAGCGGGAGACATGAGGATAAGTAGAAAGAGGGGTGTTAAGTAGCAGTAGTAATTTCTGTAGCAGCAACACGAGTAGGCATAAGGTTAACAGTAGCAGTTGTTCGAAGCTGGGAGAAAATGATAGAAAGAAGAATACAGTTTGATCGAAGTAAACTGAGGAGCCTTGGCGCGTGCCACATTGGCTGCAAGCGACGGAGCCACACTGTTAGCGCGTCCTCCCTAAACACACACGCGCACACGCACACATACATAAAAGTGCCTGTGTTCACGCCCGTATACGCGCGTGTGTAGGTATAACAAAAGTACGCAGTTACAAAAGGCGGGCAGACGAAGAGACAGTCAGACTGCACGATGTATAAGGCAAGAAAAAATTGAATAAAGAAGAATGTATGGTGAACTAAGTGTTATAAGCTTTTTTTTTGGTGGGGGGGATGTTATGTATGTATGTATGTATGCATGCATGTATGTATGTATGTATAGAGACAGAAGGCGAGATACCGGCTTCATATGTTTAGTAGGTATACAAGACTGAATAATTCCGTGGCCCAATGTGATAGGCTAATCAGGGTGGGATTTTGAAAAGTGGTCACAGGCAACTGAGAAAGGTAACAGAAAAAAAGAGATAGAAATAAAATGAGTTGAGAAAGTAAAAGTTTGAATGATTTTAAAATCGTATAAAACTATATAACAATAGGGTGGTCCGAAAATATTGTCACCCGATAAATATCATTTTAACTTTCATCATATTTTCTTTTAATTGTATGATATATATCATTAATTATTATATACAGTATTAATGATCATATAATCTCACAGTTAATATTATTTGGATTATTCGGACTCTTGTCCTCAACTGTTATCTGTACAAAGTTTC
Source organism: Doryteuthis pealeii (assembly GCA_023376005.1). NCBI lineage: Eukaryota > Metazoa > Mollusca > Cephalopoda > Myopsida > Loliginidae > Doryteuthis > Doryteuthis pealeii. Next base: position 147,173,161 of record CM042139.1, read on the forward strand.
GGTAGATAACAAAAAAGATGAAGACAATAGATCGAATAAGCCAAATAATACTAATTATCAAGCCTCATCTAAAAAATTCAGAGAAATAGTAACTATTTAATTTCCAGCGAATTATTTCATATAATTATAGGTGATTAGTTCGGTAGGGGGTGACAAGATTTTCGGACATCCTTGTATATTGTGAGAGAGGTTAGTAGAGAGAGATCGAGAGTCTGATAGAAAAGGGGACTGGGAGAAGGTCGGTCAGTCAGAGACAGATAAATGAATATATAGTAAGACATACACATTCATAACTGTGATATTTTAACAACCAGTAGACAATTGTAAAAAAAATACTTTTTAACTAAACATTTTATTAATACGATATAGGTGCGCAGAAGTTTCCAGTTTTGCAAGGAGATTGACAAAATCCTACAGACTAAAAAACGATGAAGAGAAACAGAATATGTTGAAAAACGGCCCTAGAAAGCAGGCAAAAGAAACCACGTGGAGAGAGAGAGAGAGAGAGAGAGAGAGAGAGAGAGAGAGAGAGAGAGAGAGAGAGAGAGAGATGGGACGATAGAGTGATATATTTAAAAGTAGAAACACACAAATGTAGCAGAAAGAGAGAGATAGGTAACATTTCTGTAAGATAGATTGTTATACACGCACCGAGATTAAAAGAAGTTGCAGAACAGAGAACAGAGAATGGTCCGAGAGATAGATAGGCAAAGAGATTTCCAAAATGAGAAAAAGTGATAAAGGGAGAAAGGGAGACTGATAAAGGAGAAACACTGCGAGACTGCATGGGAGAGCATAGGTGATATGTAACATAATGTCATTTCCTATATAGTGCTAAATTTTTCCTTTTAGATTATTTATATATGGGTCTACCTATTAATATTGAACACTTAAAAATGTCCTGCAAATTATATAATATATATATATATATATATATATATATATATATATATATATATATATATATATATATAACCGTAATTAAAACCCAGTCAAAGACGGCAAAAATACCAATAATTTATTAGAGGAGCACATTTAAGATGATTTTAGAAATTGAAGCTCTTGAGTATAATTTGCATTTGAATGGTAATCTGGTGGGTTCTCTGTTCACGCTGAATGTCATTTGATAATTTCCCCCAAAATACAAGACATAACGGAGATAACAATTAATTATGAGAATACCGAATTTATTTTATTATAGAAGCAACAGTACCATTATAGATTGCTGTCATAACGAGAACCTTTTAGGTCGGCTTGTAAACTATAACACGTGCGAAGATTCATGATTTATCCGTCAGTTGCTAATCTTTTTCTACAAGAAATGTAGGCAAAGTGATAAACGAAAGAATCCGATAAAAAAAAGAAGAAAAGACTGAAGGTAATAATCGATAACGGTCGTCCGATTATTGAATCATATGAGGTACTATGCTAATAATAATTTACAAAGTGTTACAGGAAGCATCACCGGATTGTAAAAGTGTTAAAATAACGAAACAAAGGATATAAGGAGAATGAGAATTTCTGATGACAGAGTCAAAAATAAACAAAACAACTAAAAACAGACGAAGAGATTCTCAACCACACATAAAACGCCGGTGAAATATAAGAAAAAAACAAAACAGTTTACTTGTTTTTTTAATAACCAACTGTAATCATTATATATATATATATATATATATATATATATATATATAATATATATATATATATATATATATATATATATATATATATATATATAGAGAGAGAGAGAGAGAAGAGAGAGAGAGAGAGAGAAAACACACACACAGATATATATATATATATATATATATATATATATAATATATATATAATATACACGTGTTTGTGTATATGTCTATATATTATTGCATGTGTATGTGGTTGGTAATGGTGAACAGTGTCAGATTTCTGGGTAGAAGAAATCTAGTAGTCCAGATGAGTATCGAGTAAGAATCATTGGGTAAAATAGAAAAGGATCGTGGTTGAGCTGGGTACGATTGAACTCTCTCGAGTATATATATATATATATATATATATATATATATATATAATATAATATATATTAATTAACTAACCTTAATTGTGGCCCGAGTCAGGAAGATTGAGGACGCCCGGTAAGAATCAACCCTACTAACAATGATTTACTAATACACCTTATCAACCTTTACACCATGTGAGGTACCCTTATCTATAGTTATTTACTAAGCTTAGATGTGGCAAAACGCCAATATCATGTGCCGCTCAGTGAGAATAGAACTCACTAACACCGGTTTGCTAATCCACCTTTCT
>CM042139.1:147177952-147180452 GCA_023376005.1 Doryteuthis pealeii
GGGAAGAGACACGGAGACAAGGAGGAGAAAGAGACACGGAGACGGGGAAGAGAAAAAGAGACACGGAGAAAGAGACACGAGACGGGGAGGAGAAAGAGACAAGAGGTAGAGAGGTAGACATACGAGGACGAGAAAAAGAGACACATGGGACACGTAAGAGTAAGATGCATAAAAAAAAGAGGGTAAGACACACGAAGACAGGAAGGGCATTTTGAAAATAAATTGAAATAGGAAAGTTAAAGAAATACATCAAAGCAAGGAGCGAATAATATACAGAAAAGGGGGAAAATTATAAGTGTGGGAAATGACAAAGACAAACATAATAAGGAATGGTATGACATGAAGTCAGGTTAGGGTTATAGAGATGGATTGATTGTAACGACATGTCAACCAGTATGGGAGTATTTTATTCCTACTTGACAGAAAATCGCATTTATTGTACGTTTTAATTTACATTTTTGTATCGCTGTTTCTAATGAAATATTTGTGCACATAGTCCTATCGAATATGAATAATTTCAAAACATTATTTAACCTAGAGTTGGGACCCTACCAGGTATTACCGGTCAGAGGGGATCAGGGAGTATTGGCCCACTCTCCAGTGCCCCAGAATTAAAGCCTTACCTTTAGATGTAGTTTAGTGTCATATCCCTAATATAGAGAAAATAATTTAAAGTTTTAAGATGTATGTGATAGTGAATTTTTTTAAAAATACTAAGTGTATGAAATATGACTGGAGTTCGTTCGGGTCTCGATCCCGACCAGAGGTAGCTGCTGAAAAATAAGTCTAGCTGCACTGATGAGGGGTAAAACCCCGAAACGCGCGTCTGCAGATTACTTATATATATATATATAGCCGCCTATGAACCAAAATGTTCAGAGTTTGATATCGGCGTTCTCCAGCGCAGGAGTTGCCCAGTTTGGATCTGTGTGTTAAAGTGGGAAGCTGACGATATGTGTGACGCTCCACCTCAGACGCGAAACAATCGCCCTGATACCATCTGGTATCAACACTAGGCCTATCAGCAGATTTTACCTTTTTAATTATACATTATATATATATTTATATATATAACTGGGATGGAGTGAAAAAAAATCGCAAAAATAAAATAAATAAAATGAAGATAAAGAAAATGGAACGTAGAAAAAAGAAGAGGGAATAAACTGACGGAATAAAGGGAAAATGCGTGTATGATAAAAGGCCAGCAAAAATGATAGTGACAAGGTGATAATGGCAACAAATGGAGACTAAAAAGAAAGGAGAAATAAACAGAGTACCAAGACAGTAAGGATGTAATGGTCAAAATGATAAAGTAAAACAAGAGAAAAGAAAGAAAGTTGCTGAGAGAGAGAGAGAGAGAGAGAGAGAGAGAGAGAGAGAGAGAGAGAGAGAGAGAGAGAGAGAGAGAGAGAGAGAAGGATGGGGAAAAGATATGTTAGAAAGGGAATTTAAAAGAAAACCTAACTCCTCACAATCTACATGCAACGCAGACGAGAAACACCAAGCTGATGAAAATTTGATAATAGGCCAGCATACGTTAAAGGGGCTGACTGGCATGATGGGTTGTCTCGTTGAAAGACACAAATGAAATACATAATGCTCAGGCCGTCTATGAAAACAGTTGGTTTAATAGTACCATTCTGATCTATTAATATTGGAGATTTAGTTTATTTGTCTGTAACCGAAACTACGTAACTGCTTACGTCAAATTAATGAAAAACATCAATATATAGAATGAAGAACAACCTTGTATTATACACACTCCAAAATTGAGCTGACGACATTAGATAGCCCTCATTGTTTTTTTTAAACGAATTTTAATAAATATATGCCCGGTATTATATATTTATACTTAGTTTATTTTATTCTAATATATATTTAAATGTCCATTTTGTTTTTCGTCTTTAATAAATGTGATAATCTTACCTATGGTACAGACACTCTGGCATTAAATTTTTAACTCCTATCCCCTCAGGCAATATCTTTAAAAAAATTTTTTTTTTTTTTTCCCAGTCAACATAATTCTTGGAAATCTTTCTTCGTATTTTTATCTATTTATTTAAGAATATATTAGTTGATATATTTGTTATTCAATCGTGACAAAGGCATGAGATTGTTTTAAATTTTTTTTAAAATTACATTTTAATTTCACTCCTATCCATGCAACAATTTTCAGTGTAGATGCGTAGGTTATTTCCATTTACTAGCCATTATTACACCTTAAGAAATAAAATGCATTTAGAATATTTCATACGAACACACATGTGTTAGAACTATGACATTCTCTTTAGTCAATACTCCTAATGTTTTATTTACTAATGTACATACACAGTAATATTGTATGCCATATGTGCATGTAGATTTGTATGCGATATCTATCTATCTATATCTATCTATATCTATATATCTATATATCTATATAATTTTCAATTTATTTTAAAACAAACCTCAAACAAATCTCTAAAATTATATAGATATATCATTGTGTGTGTGAATGTGT